>MU089588.1:0-188078 GCA_014858505.1 Corymbia citriodora subsp. variegata | reverse complement strand
GGGGGGGGGAGTACGAAAAACTCGGACGCCTCGCTTCTCTTCTCTTGCCAAACCCAAAAAATTGGAAAAAAGAAAAATCGAGAAATTAGATCGACACGTGTCCAATTGGGAATTTCCTGCCATCCCTCCGGAAAAAAAAAAGACCCATCAAATTTCGAGGAAAAATTACATAGAAAATATGCTATCAGAAAACACATTCCTAATTTCTGGTATTTGAAATGTAAAATAGATTTAAAGCCATGCTTAAAAATTCAAGGTAGAATCATGACTCTATTATATTAACTCCTTTTGCAGGTGTTGCGACGAAATTTGACTTTTATTTTACCCGAAATATATAAAAATGTTGCGTAATTGTGTAAATATTCATATATTTGAAGCAGTGCGCACGTGTATGGAAATTAGTAATATAGGATTCTATGGAAACAGTGCATGTCACGAAAACATTGACAAGTATACTCGCTAAATTGTAAAATATAAATAAAAACAAAACAAAATAAAATGAGGAATACTTTTGGACATATTCCGGGTTGGATTCGAGAGGGTAATTACGGAAAGACCGACCCGATTTACTAGGAGGATGCCGGTTGTTGGGCTCTACACTGTAAAACAACCAACCTGGTCCTAACTGTCTTATCATCAACTCCAACGTGGGCTGAGCAGCACATTTATATTTTCTCTTTCTTTTTTTTTCCTTTCAATTCCATTTTTCATCTATCAATGCTACGATAAAAAATTAAGATTAAAATTTAATTTGACATCCCCCATAAAAAAAATATGTACATATATGTCATATATACCCTTGACAAAAGTCAAATTTACTTTTGAGCTAAAAATCTCCTAACGCTCCAATCAATTGCTTGACTAGGAGAGCAACTCTTCTCCTTTTTTCATGCACGAGTGAACCAAATCTAACGCGAGTCGATACAAATAATAGAAATTCACAAATAAGTGGGCAACAATTTGATGTGGGTGTACGTTTGGATGGAGATTAGGAATATATTTAGTTAAGTACAAATTATAACTTATCGCTAGGGACCCCCCAAAAATAAGCGGAGTCCATGTGGTATGTGGTCAGACGTTGGATGCGAAAGGCTGCCCATCGTAGGGTCGGCTGGGAGAGTACGAGAAACTCAGAGACTCCCTTCTCTTGCCAAACTCCAAAAATAGAATAAAGAAAATTGAGAAATTGGAAGGATACGTGTTCAATTGGGAATTTTCCACCGTCTCTCTGGCAAAAAGAAAAAAGAACAAGACCCATCAAAATTCAAGGAAAAAAATTAAGCTGAAAATATTCTGTCCATAAATGTTTATCCATTTTTCGCGTTTGAAATGCAAATCAGCTTTAAAACTACGCTAAAATATTCAAGGTAGAATTATGACTTTATTGTAATAATCATACATTTTTTGGATGTCACGATGAAATTTGATTTTCATTTTGCTCGAAATATCTAAAAATGTTGCGAAATTGTGTAAATATTCATATAATTGAAGTAGGGCACGCGTGTATGGAAATTATATATAGGATTCTGTAGGAACAGTACATGTCATGAAAACATTGACAAGAATACTGGCTAAATTGTAAAATAAAAATAAAAATAAAAAAGGAAAATAAAACGTGGAAAACTTCTCGACATATTCGGGTCGGATTCAAGAGGGGAAATGCGGAAAGACCGACCCGACTTTCAAGAAGGACGCCAGGTTATCGGGCTCCATATTCTGGAGCAACCGTGTCGCAACTGTCTCGTCATAGTTTCCCACGTGGCTTCCAGCTTTGTAGCATTCAACTACTCTTTTTTTTTATTGGTCTAATTAGTATTCAACTTCAACGTTGGCCAAGCAGCACATTTATATATTCTCTCTCTTTTCTTTTTCATTTCCATTCCTCATCCATGAATGCTACGATATAAAATTTAAATTTAATATATTTGGTGTCTCACAATATATATATATATATATATATATATATATAATAGAATTCAAATTTACTTTTAGGCATCGAGAAGGTGACGAATGCTCTATTGTCAAATTAACTACTTTTTGCACAATTGCAATTTGAGGTCAAATACAAATTAATCTTGAAATTATTCTTCCATTCTAAGATTTTTATTATATGAAAGTTTGGAGTGATCTGATTGTCTTGTTCCAATTTTAGTTTTTACTTATTTATTAGTTAATCTAATTTTTTTTAAATCCGAAACACACGAGGTTTTGCTAGAACATGTTTGGGCTTCATATGACTAAGAACTGGAAGTTCAAGGTGAGATTGATCTATTGGGCTTTCTTGGCGACAAATTGTAATCTAATGGGCAACTAGGCAATGGAAACGGATGGATGGGTTCTCTTTTTGAAAACATTACAACCATACATAATCTCATAGTTTCATTTCTATCAAAAGTTTTTTTCTTCACAAACTAGATGCATTTTCAAGAAAGAGAATATAAAACTATTTTCATTCTCAATTTCATTGAAAATGGAAAATGGAAACATTTTCGTGCACCAAACCGGTTCTTAAAAAGAAAAGACTTTTTTTTTTCAAATATTTAGGAAACGAGTTCTCATCATTAATTAATAATTTTAAAAGTGATGAACCAAAACATCATAAAAGATTTCAATCCAATCCATGGTCCCTACAAGGTCTTGTCCCTATCTCACTTTGTTCCACTTTGCTTTATACATACATCATCAATATATGCTTATCTTTTGATTCTTTGCTTGGTTTGATTAGCATGGAAGAAAAGAGATGAATCTTGGAGTTCCCAATGCCCTTGCTTTAAATTAACGGATGGAAATTAAGATAGCCTTTTCGTTCAAATGGTTGAGGCAGAATTAGTTTTTGATTCTTCTCTATCGTTCCGTCTTCTTCTTTTTTAATTTGATTTCTTCATATATGCCAACTTAATTTTTTTCTTTCGGTTTCATCAATAATTCTTTTCATAACCTCATTAGTATCTTGGATCATCTCTGAAAAGGCAATGCTAGGAGAACTGTTTAAACGATGTAGAAAATATTTTCCTAACTAACAATGATTGCCTATATTGCTCACAAAATTGAATTAACGACATCGTCTAACTACAAAAGAATTTCTTGTTTTCTAACTATTCGAAGTCATATGGACAACTATTTTCAAGTAAGTAAAGACTAGATTCTTGGACGAGATTGGACCCTTGAAGTAATCTCGATTCTTTATCATTCCAAGGAAAGCAAGATAAAGAAAAGGTAGAAAGTAGGGGTGTGCAACGGGAATTGCCTAACCAGGGAACCGCCCATTCTTGGAACCGGTGACCGGTCAGTCCGATTCCCGATTCCAAGGTGGGAACCGGACTGACCGGACTAAACCGGTAGTTTTTAATATATATAAAAGTTTCTTAAGAATTTGAAAAAAAATAAAGAAAATTCTTCAGGGTCTTAAGAAAATACAATTATATGTAGATTAAAAGGACAAATCGATAAAGTAGTGTATAAACAAAGTGGGTTGTCTTTAAAAACGTACTCTAACATTAGCAAAATTTTTGTCTCTTCCTCCCTTGCCCTCCCCCCTGTCGGCGGCAGTGGTCAGCTAGCTTCGACGAGGCTTGTCGGCCATTGCACAAGGGCCGCGAAGCCCTTGTCGGCAGCCAGCGAGGAGGGTTGTGGCCCCTATCAAACCAGCCACCCTCACCGACGGCCTCACCCAGACCAAGGCGAGGCGGCTTCGCCCAAATCTAGGTGAGGCCAGCCTCGCCATGACTTGGCCGCGAGCGAAGGTGGCTTCGCTCGTGGCTGGCGAGGCAATGGCAACCTACTTCCAGGCTCGCCATGGCCTCGCTAGCCACGGGTGAGGTTGCCTTCGCTCACGGCTAGGCCATGGCGAGGCCGGCCTCGCCCAGATCTCGGCGAAGCCGCCTCGCCGCAGCCCCCAGGCCTCCCCCAGGTCTCGGCAAGGCAAGAGTTGCGGCCCCCGCTCGACTCCCCACCCTCGCCAATGACCTTGCCCAGACCTGGGGGAGGCCTAGGGCTGCGGCAAGGCTGGCCTTTGCCTCGCCCAGGTCAAATTTGATGAAAATTTTTAATTTTTAAATATAGAAGCATGACCCTTCTGAATTAATATTTGACTGTAATTTTGTATATTTATATATTTTTCGGATTTTTTTTGGCATCACAATGTGATCTGACTTTTATTTTGCGTGAAGTACCTAAAATCTCCCTAAAATACAATTACATTATACATATACAAGTTGACATCTAAACTTTAGCGACCCATTTAATTATTTATTATAGAAAATATTTGCGATCGACCCGAGTCTCTAAACAAAAATATATAAGTTAAATTGCAATAGATATTATAAGTATTTTAATTAAACTCATTTATTTACATTGGACCAATGATGAATGGACTTAAATAAAAATTTTCAAGCTTAATTTAGCTAATTAGACCAAGTTCGGACTGAGAAAATTCGGCCAAGCCCATAAGCATTATAGGAGCCGGAATTTTCGTTGGAAAATTGCCAAGTGGGGAAATTGGCTTGTCGAGATTAAACTTGAGATATAAATTTGGACCCATGGCAAGTGAGGAAGAGATGGGCATTATTCAGTTGTGTGAGGAAATAAGTGAGAATCAGCAAGATTTGTTCAAATGGAAAATGGTAAAAAAGAAGGGTTAATACGATGAAAAACTTTAAATTATTACCATACATTTTGGATAACAAAAAAATTTTAAACGATATACTCGTAATATATTAACCTTCATTAACTTTCATTAAATTTTTACTGTGAAATTATAGAGATTGATGACATCCATTAATAATTCAATTGAGACGATAGGTTCACGTAAAAATTCATTGAGTTTGGGGCAATTTATTATGGGCATATTGATTTAAGACTTTCGTGGTCTTTTTGTGACATTAACTCTAAAAAGAAAGAAAATTGTATTCTTGGCCGTGCAATTTGCGATTGGAAAGATGGTCGAGATATTGATTCTTTCCTATGGGGCCCCATTGCATTGCAATGGGGTTTGTTGAAAGGGACAACACGAGGAGGGTTTCTGCACGTTCGAGAGAGGGACTTTAAAAGGAAAAAGACAGGAACATTTCACCTCCAACGTTGGCCAAGAAGCACATAAATATTTCCCCCCCCCCCCCCCTTCTCTCTCTCTACTTTTTTTTTTTCAATTCCATGTTTCATCTAATCTAAAATTTGGCAACCAGCCAAAAAAAATATATGTATATAACACTTTTACCCTTACGAAATTTAGAATTACTTATAGGCTCTCATAGAGAGCATGAAACAAACGAGTGCTTCTTGTCGAATTAACTGCTTTGCATACTCACAGTTCGAGGGTAAATACAAATTAATCTTGAATTGCTCTCTTGCTACATAATCTTTCGGTTTATGAAAGGTCAGAGCAATCGAACTATCCGGATCACCCACTCCAATCGTTTCGACATGGTCAGAGGGATTCGAGAGAGGATTTACGGAAAGAGAGACAAGATTTTCTAGAAGGATGCATGTGGTTGGGCTCGCATTCTAGAACAACCCAGTCCCGACTGTCCATCCTTACTTTCCCACGTTCCTTCCAACTTTATAGTATTCAACTCCATCGCTGGCCCAATGCCACGGCTCTCTTCTTTAATTTTTTTTATTTTCGTATAATATTTTAATTCTCAACGATAAAAAAAAATGGTTTCGACGTATTTAGCTTTTCTATATCAGAACATGCGAAAGAGAGAATTGTACAATTTTATACTAAAAAGTACATGAGGTATCTATAACTTTACAGGATGATTACTTAAAGTAATAGATATTACAATATTAATTATAACTAATAAAGTTTATGCACAATATATATATATATATAATCTTAGAGCGCATATACAATCGAATTGATCTTTTGGGCTTTTTCATGACAAATTGAAATCTAAGGATTGACTTGGCAAATCAAAAGGATTGGTAGGTACTACTTTTGAAAACATTACGGCCAAACTCATTTTCATAACTTTTCATACCAATCAAAAGTTCTCAACCTAACCCATATTCAAGATTAATAGGAAATTGAGAACGTAAAACTATTTTCATTCTCATTCTCACAAAAAATGAAAACTGAAAGCATTTTCCCGAATTGAATGGATCCTAAAATATAAAAAAAGAAATTCAAACCTTAAAGGAGTGATCAATCATTACGCCAATTGCTTATAGGTTGACAATAACAAAATTAGATAATGCTTTCTTACATTCATTTTTGTTTTCATCTAAAATTAGTAAAATTATTTGATTTTTTTGTTTATATAAACGTTTCTTGATGAAAATAATGTTTGGTTACTTTAAGTAATAAATGCTTATCTAATTTCATTATCACTAAGCAATGTTTGTCATGTCTAAGTGCTCAATTATACTCTCTTTTTTTTAATTTCTCCATGATATCTTTCATTCGAAAGCTATATAGTAGAAGTAAGTATCAATTAGATAGAACTAACAAAAGTAGCACACTTATTTTATTATAACATTAAAAGAACTAGGTTCAATTAAGAATAAAAATGTCATTGATTATTAGCTCAAGAAAAATTTTAATTATTAAGGTTTTATTTGTTTCATAGTTATGAATGATCTAACAAATATTTTTCAAGTAATGGTGGTTTGTATTATTTACAAAAATAAATAAAAGAAAGACATCTATTATCGTCAATAATAAAAATATTTTTTATTAACTAATTATCCAACCAATTCAATTATTTACTTTTAAAAAATATATTTAAATCATTTATTTTTCGTAAAATAAAAGTCTAAAAGTAAATAAAAAAACTTCAAAAATCTCATTGCTTTTGTTCCATGCTGTAAGATCCTTATGATTTTTTGAGAGAGGAAGGAGGCAAGTCAGCGTTACGATGGTTCCAGGCTTCCTTTTGATTGCGTTGTTCGATTGAATTTCATTTTCTTTTCCTTTTTTTTTCTTTTATGACTATTTTTATTTTTGAGTTCGCCGTCAATGATTTGGCGCTTGACGAATGGATACCACGTGTCCTTCGCCGGTGGGCTCGTGGCTTTCGTGGTTTCTCAAGTTCCGATCAAGAAGAACGTGGTGGGTCCTGACGGTGGATCCGGTCCGCACGGTCTTTTGGGCCGCCTGATGTGATGCGCATGCACCCATGATCGGTTTGCACATTTGCTTTTTTCTTTTTCTTTTTTTTTTGGCATTTTTCTATTTTTTGCGATATTCATATTTCGACTTTTATTGGTTAAGAAACACCTCAGATTTTATAAATCATACCTAAGTTTTAGGTTCAAATGAAATGCATTTTCAAATTTCGACAAAAATAGTGTAAGTAAAAGTTTAAAATGGCACATGTTCCTTGCCTAACAAGTCCATCGTCTCGACTCGGATTTTGAGGATAGGCATGAAAAAACGTATGTGATGTAGCCACTCTCAATGATCATTGAATGTGATTTGTTTACTTTTCCTTTTTTTCTTCGACAAAATAAGGGCATGAACATCGAGATTTGGCAAGCTAAAGTCGAAATTCTATAAGCTCTATTGAGTCAATTAAGTTCAATCATTTGGTTACACAGCTAATAAGACTAGAACGAGCGACCTCCAGTTTCTGAGCTAGAAATCTCCCGATGCTCCAATCAATCGCTCGACCAGGAGGGCATCTCTTCTCTTTTTTTTTTGTGCACGAGCGAACCAAATTTGATGCTAGTCGATACAAATGATAGAAATTCACAAATAAGTGGGCAACAATTTGATGCAGGTGTACCTTTGGATGGAGATTAGGAATATATTCAGTTAAGTACAAACTATAACTTATCGCTAGGGACCCCTCAAAAATAAGCAGAGTCCACGTGGCATGTGGTCAGACGTAGGATACGAAAGGCTGCCCATCGTACGGTCGGCCGAGAGAGTATGAGAAACTCGGACAGCTCCCTTCTCCTCTTGCCAAACTCCAAAAATAAAATAAAGAAAATTGAGAAATTGGAGGGATACATGTTCGATTGGGAATTTTCTAATATCTCTCTAGCAAAAAAGAAAAAGAAAAAGACCCATAAAAATTCAAGGAAAAAAATTACGCAAAAAATATCCCGTCAAGAGATGTTTATTCTTTATTCAGCGTTTGAAATAGAAATCGGTTTTAAAGCTATGCTAAAAAATTCAAGGTAGAATTATGACTATATTATAATAATGGTACGTTTTTTGGATGTCATGATGAAATTTGACATTTATTTTGCCCGAGATATCTAAAAATTGTTTCGAAATTGTGTAGATATTCATATATTTGAAGTAGTGCAAGCGTGTATGGAAGTTAGTAATATAGGATTCTATAGGAACGGTACATGTCATAAAACATTGGCAAGAATACTGGCTAAATTGTAAAATATAAATACAAATAATGGGAAACCAGGCAATTGACATGGATTGATGGGTTCTCTTTTTGAAAACATTACAACCAGACATAATCTCATAGTTTCATTTCTATCAAAAGTTTTTATCTCCACACACTAGACAATTTTCCAGGAAAATAGAAATTGGGAATATAAAGCTATTTTCATTCTCAATTTCATTGAAAATGGAAAATGAAAAAATTTTCGCGAACCAAATTGGTTCTCAAAAGAAAAAAGAGTTTTTTTCCTTAACAAATCTTTAGGAAATGAGCGCTTATCATTAATTAATAATTTTAAAAGTGACGAACCAAATTATCACAAAAAGGTTCAATCCAATCCGTGGTCCCTAGAAGGTCTTGTCCCTATCTCACTTTGGTCCACTTTGCCTTATACATAACACCATCAAGATATGCTTATCTTTTGATTCTTTGCTTGGTTTGATTGGCATGGAAGAAAAGAGATGAATCTTGGAGTTCCCTATGCCCTTGCTCTAAATTAACGGATGGAAACTGAGATAGCCTTTTGGTTCAAATTGTTGAGGCAGAATTAGTTTTTTGATTCTTCTTCATTGTTCCATCTTGATTTCTTCATATGCCAACTTAACTTTTTCCTCCAATATAATCAATAATTCCTTTTCAAAATGAAATGCCGAGAGAACCGTGTAAAATGGGTAGCAAAAAAAAAAAAAAAATATCCTTACCAAAAATTTTTCCTTACCAAAAAAAAATGGGTAGCAAAAAATATATATATTAACAAAAAATTCTCGTCATATCACTCACAAATTCGAATGGAAAAAAAAGCATTTTCACCATCAATTAAATTGCTTAAACATAAATCGTTATTGATTATGAAAGTATTTCTTCTAGACTAACCATTTTAAGCGGCATAGGCAATCATTTTCAGATGAATTACATACGCAAGCAAAGAATAGATACTTCGACGAGACTGGATCTTTCAAGTAACCTCGATTCTTTATTGTTCCTAGGAAAGCAAGATAAAGAAAAGGTAGAGAGCATGTTTCCCGTATCTTGCAGGCCATTCGTAAGGAAAGAACGTCGCTTTCATCCAATTGTGAGCAAGTCATCATCATATATATCAACTGACTCACGAGAGGAAGACATTGCGTGTTCTTATTCGTCTCAAACCAAACAGCCTAAATCAAATTTCCCCCATCACTTAGCATGGCTGAATCACTCGTTTTCAGCATTGCACAGGGTGTGCTTGGGAAGATAGCATCACCAGCGTTCCAAAAAGCCGTCGAAATTTATAGTGCCGCAGATCAGATCCAGGAGCTTAAAAATACGGTGGATGCCATTACCGCCGTGTTGTTAGATGCCGAGGAGCAACAAGCGAAGAACCACGGCCTGCAACTGTGGTTACGGCGGCTTCGAGACGTGCTGTACGATGCGAAGGATGTGCTCGATGAAGTCGAGTGTGAAGCCTTACGTAAGCAAGTAATCAGTCAGTATGGAGGCATCAAAGAGAAGGTACACCGCTCCTTTTCCTTCTCTAATTCGGTAATATTCCGAGCAAAAATTAGTCATAAGATCAAGGAGATCAGGGAGACACTATCTAAAATTTTCACTGAGAAGAAACAATTTGATCTTACTGTGCGGAGTGTTGACAATGATGTGGCGAATATGCGAACACAAGTGACAACTTACTCGTTCATAAACGAGTTGGATGTCGTTGGAAGAGATGCTGATAAACAAAAGATACTTGAGAAATTGATGCAGCCGGATGAAAAAAACCTCTCAGTGATTCCCATTGTTGGAATAGGAGGTCTGGGCAAGATGACCCTAGCTAAATTAGTTTACAATGACAACAATGTGAAAGAGCAATTCGAGTTACGGCTATGGGTCTGTGTCCCTAAAGACTTTGATTTAAAAAAAACTATCAATGAAATCATCAACAATGCAACTGGTCAAAGCTTGAGTAACCTCAATATTCAACAATCACAAACTATTTTGCGAAACACCATCAAAGACAAGAAATTTTTACTTGTCTTGGATGATGTATGGAGCAGCGACCGTGGCAGATTGGAAGAATTGAAAGCTTTGCTGACTGAAGGAGCTAGTGGAAGCAAGATACTTGTAACAACGCGCAATTCAGAAGTTGCTTCTATAATGCGAACTTATCCAGTACATAATCTAAAAGGTCTTTGTCATGAAGACTCCATGGCCTTAGTCAAAAAATGGGCGTTCGATGAAAAGGAAAAGCAACCACGTCCTGAACTCCTTGACATTGGAAATGACATTGTCAAAAAATGTCAAGGAGTTCCTCTCCTTGTGAAAGCTGTGGGGAGTCTACTTTACACAAACAATGAAGAACGGTATTGGGCCCATATAAGGGATAGCGAGATATGGAAGTTAATAGAAAAAAAATTTGACATTTTGCCGGTGCTTAAACTTAGCTATGATCATTTACCCTCCCACTTAAAACGTTGTTTTGCCACATTTTCACTTTTTCCCCGAGGAAGTGAACTTGACAGCCATATGTTAATTCGTTTATGGATGGCTTTAGGATTCATTAGTTCAACAAGCGAAGGACTAGCATTGGAAGACGTCGGTGTTGACTACATCAAAGTGTTGTGGAAGAGATCTTTGATCCAAGAAGTTGAAGAGTCCGGATCAATGTTAAATTTTAAAATGCACGATCTAGTCTATTCTCTTGCAACGATTGTGGCTCAAGATGATTGCTCTCTTGTTGGCTTAGATACTGCAGAGATTGTAGAAGGAGTTTGTCATGTTTCGTTCTCTAGCACATCGTTAGAGGAAATCTTAAATTTCGATGGAGTCCCACCTTTTCTGAGAAAGCCAACTTCAAAGAGGCTCCGTGCAATTTACTTTCAATTCAATGTTGATGATGGAGTTATTACTAGAGAGTTTGCCAGAACATGTATCTCTAAGTGTAACCACTTACGGTACTTAGATTTGGCGGATGGTAATTTTGAAGAGCTGCCGAGTTCCATATGCAACTTGAAACAATTGAGGTCATTATTTCTCGGTAGAAACAAGCGATTGAAGAAGCTTCCAAATACCATTTGCGAGTTGCAAAGTTTGCTAGTCTTATACCTTAATCGTTGCTTAGAACTGGGTGAATTACCCAAAAAAATGGAGAGGCTCATCAGCCTTAGAAGACTATACGTAACAACAAAGCAGAAGAGCCTACAAGAAAGTGGAATACAATACCTAGAAAATCTACGATTTTTGGGACTCGCTGAGTGCCAAAATCTAGAAGTTTTGTTTGAAGGTACTTGCCGACTACTTTGCCTCCGAGAGTTGGAAATACGCGATTGTGGGAGACCAATATCTCTGCCTTTTGTTGAATTAATCGCCCTAGAGTACTTTAATATTGATAATTGCAAGCTCATGTTGGAAAAGGAGAATAACTCCATCTCTTTTTCGAATCTTCGTACGCTGGCAATAACAAGATTCGAACAAGTAATGGAGTTACTCCAATGTCTCGACAAGTCTGCCTACACTTTGAAGTCCTTTTCTGTCCAAGATTGCCCGAGCTTCATGGCTGTACCTGAATGGCTGCTCAATCATGCCCATCTCAGAATAATTCACTTGATCCGATGTCCCAACTTATCATCTATGCCGCAAGGTGTCCAGTCCCTCATTGCTCTCAAAGAATTATGGGTCAACCATTGTAATGAGCTGAGCAAGAGATGTCAACCAACAACTGGCGAGGATTGGCCCAAAATTGCTCACATTCCTCGAATCGAACTTGATCTTAAACAAGTACAGTGGATAGAGGATTAGGTAAGCACCTATCTATTTCTTCTTCGTACTTAGATGTAACATATCGATTCACTTAATTCTTCAATCGAATTAAAATTTAATTAAAAATAAAAAAGATATAAAAAATATTTATTGAGATACAATAAATACTAGGTCATTAGATTGCAAAAGGAATTTGCTGTTAAATATCTTTATTTATAAAGTAAATAATCCAATTTAAATTTGACAAAAAAAATTAGAAGTTGCTTTCAATACTGGAAGTACACTCTCAATTCGTAATATTATCTAAAACTTTTGACTTAGGTAACAAAAAAAAAAAATTATACCACGA
Organism: Corymbia citriodora subsp. variegata; assembly: GCA_014858505.1. NCBI lineage: Eukaryota > Viridiplantae > Streptophyta > Magnoliopsida > Myrtales > Myrtaceae > Corymbia > Corymbia citriodora. Next base: position 175,652 of record MU089588.1, on the reverse strand, counting down.
AACCAATTCCGGGCATATCACGAGAATGATTGCTACTCCAAATAATGTATTGTGGAGGCTCTTGCATAACCTTTGCTAGCGAGACACTTGGCTTAATTCAAATCGTAGGAGGGTCGAATGGAGCCGATGCAAAATGCCCACGATTAACATCTATAAAGACATCAGTCAAAACAATCGAGGAATGTTCTTTCTAAATTAAGTAAAAAGTATTTTTTGCGTTTTCCGCTAAAATTTAAAATATTATTCAAATTTCCAAAAATTATGAAACAAATATATACGAACATGCTTGCGTTAAACGTTGTGAAAGTATTTAAATGTTTTGCATTAATAAAGAGTCAAAGAGTGTGGGGGAAGACTTCAGAGCCATTAGTCCCATAGGTGGGGCTGTTAGGGCCATCAACTAGCTCCGAAGGAGCACGTCTATTGCAAAAACAAATATGACAAATTCGCATTATACCACAATAAATGTCGTAATACCATATTATACATATTCTAATCTCATTTCATTTCTTTTTTTTTTCAGGTAATATGAACTCTCATGATCTATTTGTCACGCCATGTGGATCTCCTCAAAGATTTGGACATACACTTAGCTAATCCTCTGTTAATCTCTTTCATCTTCAAGGTTGAAAACAATGATTGTTGGTATTGTATTTTTCTCCTTTTTAACTTGAATATGTGTACTTCTTTATTATTTGTCTGTATTTGTATTGCAAATTTCTCTCTGGAGAAAATGCCTTGTCTGTGTTGTATGACACTAACTATAGCATTATCTATGTTTGAATTATCTCAGAACAATGTTTATCTTTTATTCATGGAAAATAAAAGAAATAATGCGGCACCATCAAATCTTATTAATGGATAATTCGTGCCAGTTGCTCGATCTTTATATGTTAATTAGAACAATGTTTATCTCCTCGATTGTTGGAAAGGGCTTTAGTATGGCCATTATGATCTTCTGCCCAAGACAAGAGGCAATTGGCATTCACTATATGCAGTTCATGAAGCTCTCTTGATACTCCAGATTGGTTTTCCAACGTTAAGAAAAGAGAATGGCCGAATCGATCCTTTTTGGCATCATAGCAATTGTGCTGAGCCGGTTCAGATTGCATGCCCTCCCAAAATAATTAGGATGGGATGTTTAGGCAAAACCATGCTCGCTAAGTTTGCACACAAGGTCAAAATGGTCCAAAAACAATGTTTATATTTCAGAATATGGGGATATGCATTTCGATGATTTTGATCTAAAGAAAGTCATTGAAAAAGTCCAAAGGGAGACAACGGTTAGATACCTTGGACACTGAGCGATTTCAGACCCACTGGCGATACCCAATACTTGGTTACCTGTTTCACATTTTGTTCCATGGTCTTCAAAGATTGCTGGCTATCTTTCGAGTATTCTCTGAAGAGGATGTGGACCGATACGTTCATGGTGGAAATGAAAATCAAGCATCAGAAGAAATCGGCAGAGACTAAGTCGAAAAGAAACGGAGGAGTTCGGTGAGGCTTTGCTATTCAAAAACGACGAAGTCAGCTTACGCTCAAACCGAAGATGATCTAAGATAGTACACTAACTAAGCACACAAAATAAAAAGAAACATTTAGCATCATGCGCAGCTTTCGGACCAAGTAATGGCGGTCCACCCGGCATGACATGACGTGCCCAAGAAAAAGAAAAGTTCGATGAGAACCCATATAAAGCATCATGGTCATCATATATATGTGAGTCTTATGTATCCGCCGGAAGCTTTCTGCTGCCATCTTCATTTGATGGCAGAAATCATAAGTAGATATATCAACACTGATGGACACGCTTGTTAAAGAAAAAGAGAAGCTACATAATTTTGGCCCCTTAGAAAATTATTCATTCGAAATATAAAAAGCAAGAAATTTATTATTTACTGTCAACTCATTATAAGCTTTTAAAGTTAATCACCTAGTAATACTGTTAAGGAGTTATTTTTATGCTTTATATGGTCAAAACCAAAAACAAAAAAATAGTATTAATTTAATGTTGCACAATAAGTGAAAACTGTAGCAACGTAGAGGTTGAATAGTCAAAATTGGTGGACCTCGCAAAGGCTATCGGGGCGGGGCAAAGCGAACCGGGTCTTCATGGGTCGGCGGAATATCGGCAGCTCTTATCGATAAAAATGTGAAAAGTCCTTGTTGTCCCTTCATAATTTGTCCATGAAAATAACTATTACTTAATTCCACATAAGCTCAATTTCAGACCTTTGGATCAAGCGAGGTCAGTACTTCTAATTTCTCAAAACTCCCTCACCCCAATAAATAAATAGAGTCCAAAATCTTCGCTTGCACCTTCAAATTCATGATCAATTTTATGGATAGGCCGAATATAACCTTCACCGTGATACTTTCTTTCTGGAGTAATGTTGATATCCATCAAATTCTCTTCCTCGCCGTCGTGCAAATCCACCACGGTCTTGATTAACCCATCCCCTCCATCCTCCGAATCCCACCGGAGAACAACACTCTCTGGCAAAGTGCGAGTCCAGGTTTTTGGGGGTTAACGTTATTTCAAGGATAACCAAATGAGTTGATGGGAAATTAATATATGTAAAATCTGTCGCATGCATAATTTTAATCAGATAAAGATTTCTTAATTGGGGCTTGGGGTAATCGGTTTTCAGGCCGATCCGGCTCCACCTAAGAACTGGGAGGACCAATTCTCATTTTTTTTAGACCAGGGATATGACTGAACCGACCGATCTGGTCAGATCCAATGGAACTGGCCACTTAGTAAAAAAATTTTAAAAATTTTAAAAATATTAGAGTTATTATTATTTTAGGGTTTATTACTATTTTTAAGAGATTAAAAAATATATTTTTAATAAAAAAAGTCGGTCCGGTTCCTCCATGGAATCAGGAACTGGACCAAACTAGTTGGTCTGATCCGGTTCAGGCAATCTTCGGTCCAAGTGGTTCAGTATGCTCAACCCTAGTTGGGGCATGTTTTTCCTAGTTGTCAAAGCAAAACAGTTTGTTTGTTTTCTGCACGTTTGAGAGAGGGACTTTAGAAAGGAAAAAAGATGGGAACATTTCACTTCCAACGTTGGCCAAGCAGCACATAAATATTCTCTCTCTCCCTCCTTTTTTTCAATTCCATGTTTCATCTAATCTAAAATTTGGTAACCACCCAAAACAAATATGTATATAATATTTTTACCCCTTACAGAAATTACTTATAGGCTCTCATGGAGAGTATGAAACAAACAAATGCTTCTTGATTGAATTAACTACTTTGCATACTCGCAGTTCAATGGTAAATACGAATCAATCTTGAAATTGCTCTCTTGCTACATAATCTTTTGGTTTATGAAAGGTTAGAGCAGTCGAACTATCCGAATCACCCACTTCAATTGTTTCGACATGGTCAAAGGGATTCGAGAGAGGATTTACAGAGAGAGAGAAGATTTTCTAGAAGGATGCATAAGGTTGGGCTCAACATTCCAGAACAACCCGGTCCCAACTGTCCCATCCTTAGTTTCCCACGTTCCTTCCAACTTTATAGTATTCCAACTCCATCGCTGGCCAAATGCCACAGCTCTCTGCTTTAATTTTTTATTTTTGTATAATATTTTAATTCTCAACGATAAAAAAAAAAAAGGTTTCGACATATTTAGCTTTGCTGTATAAGAACATGCGAAAGAGAGAATGTATAATTTTATACTAAAAAGTACATGAGGTATTTATAACTTTATAGGATGATTATTTAAAGTAATAGATATTACAATATTAATTATAATTAATAAAATTTATGCACAATATATATATATATATATATAATCTTAAAGCGCATATACAATTGAATTGATCTTTTGGGCTTTTTCATGACAAATTGAAATCTAAGGATCGACTTGGCAAATCAAAAGGATCGGTAGGTACTACTTTTGAAAACATTACGACCAAACATATTTTCATAACTTTTCATACCTATCGAAAGTTCTCAACCTAACCCATATTCAAGATTAATAGGAAATTGAGAACATAAAACTATTTTCATTCTCATTTTCGTGAAAAATGAAAACTGAAAGCATTTTCGCGAACCAAATGGATCCTAAAATTTTAAAAAGGAAATTCAAACCTTTAGGAAAGGAGTGACCAACCATCAGGCCAATTGATTATAGGTTGATAATAACAAAATTATATACTGCTTGGTCACATTCATTTTTGTTTTCATCTATAATTAGTAAAACCATTTGTTTTTTTTTGTTTGTTTATATAAACGTTTCTTGATGAAAATAATGTTTGGTTACTTTAAGTAATAAATGCTTATCTAATTTCATTATCACTGAGCAATGTTTGTCATGTCTAAGTGCTCAATTATACTCATTTTTCTTTATTACTCCATGATATCTTTCATTCAAAAGCTATATAGTAGAAATAAGTATCAATTAGATAGAACTAACAAAAGTAGCACACTTATTTTCTTATAACATTAAAAGAACTAGGTTCAATTAAGAATAAAACCGTCACTGATTATCAGCTCAAGAAAAATCTTAATTATTAAGGTTTTATCTGTTTCATAGTTATGAATGATCAGACAAATATTTTTTAGATAATGATCATTTGTATCATTTATAGAAACAAATAAACGAAAGACATAAATTATCATCAATAATGAAGATATTTTTTTATTAACTAATTATCTAAGCGATTCAATTATTTCTTTGTAGAAAAAATATTTTTCAAATCATTTATTTTGGTAAAATAAAAGTTTAAAAGTAAATAAAAAACTTCAAAAAGCTCATTGCTTTTGTTACATGCTGCAAGATCCTTGTGATTTTTTTAGAGAGGAAGGAGGCAAGTCAGAGTTACGATCGTTCAGGCTTCCTTTTGGTTGCGTTGTTCGATTGAATTTCATTTTCTTTTCTTTTTTTTTCTTTTATGACTATTTTTATTTTTAAGTTCGCTGTCATTGACTTGGCCCTTGAGGAATGGATGCCACGTGTCCTTCGCCGGTGGGCTCATGGCTTTCGCGGTTTCTCAAGTTCCGATCAAGAAGAACGTGGGTCCTGACGGTGGATCGAGATTCGGCAAGCTAAAGTTTATTGAGTTGATTAAGTTCAATCATTTGATTACACAACTAATAAGACTAGTGATCTCCAATTTCTAAGCTAAAAATCTCCCAACGCTCCAATCCAATAGATTGACCAAGAGGGCACCTCTTCTCCTTTTTTCATGCACGAGCAAACCAAATCCGACACTAGTCGATACAAATGATAGAAATTCACAAATAAGTGGGCAACAATTTGATAAGGGTGTACCTTTGGATGGAAATTAGGAATATATTCAGGCTCCGTTCGTTTCACACGCTTGGGAAAATATTTTCCTTTGTAAACTCTTTTTCAATAATTTTTTTATTATTTTATTTTTTACAATCGTTATTTATTATTTTTTAAAATAGATTATTAAATTATTTTTTTTCTTTATTTTATGTTCTCTCCTTCCTTGGCCAGTCGCCGGTCATGCCTCAAGCTCACCTTGCTAGCAAGGCTCAAGGCTCGCCTACCTCTGGCGAGCTCGCATGATCAGCTTACCGGCAAGGTGAGCTCAAGGCAATGAGGCTCGAGCCTCACAGATTGACATCGCGAGTTATGCAGCTTCAATTCGGAAAGTAGTTGAACTACCAGGAGGAAGAAGAAGCACAATGCCGTGCAAAAGCTAAGTGAGGGAGATCGACCAATTAGGGCAAGCAATTGACTTTGTTCTACTTTAAAAAGGAGGGATTTGATTATTTTGAAGGGAGCAAAGAGAGGCAAGCACGGGGGCGCTGGGTTCGTGAAGCGAGGGAAGAGAGGATTACAGTTTTTTATTTTAAAAATGGGTAAATTTGGAAATAAGTTTCCGTCTTGTGATGCTCTGGCATCATCGATCTGGCAAGCTCGGCTCGCCTGTTGTCGGTCACCGGCCGTTGCTGTGTTTGAAGACAGAAAAATAAAGAAAAATAAAAAATAAAAAATCGATTTTATTAACAAAATAACAAAAAAATCGATTTTATTAAAAAATAACAAAAAAATCATTTTATTAAAAAAATAACAAAAAAATTCGAATTTATGAAAAAAATAAAAAAAAATCTAAAAATAAAATAAATAAGTGAGGACTAATGGAGAGTATAAGATAAGAGAGAGTGAATGTGGAAAATGTTTTCCACTTTTCACTTTAGAAGATTTTTTTTTCCTTCATGGAAAATGTTTTCCCCAATGAATTTATTTTCCGTGAAACGAACGTCGGAAAATATGGAAAACATTTTCCTGGAAGTTATTTTCTGTGAAACGAACGGAGTCTCAGTTAAGTACAAACTATAACTTATCGCTAGGGACCCCCAAAAATAAGCGGAGTCCACGTGGCATGTGGTCAGACATCGGATATGAAAGGCTGCCTATCGTAGGGTCGGCCGGGAGAGTACGAGAAACTCGGAGAGCTCCCTTCTCCTCTTGCCAAACTCCAAAAATAGAATAATGAAGATTGAGAAATTGGAGGGATACGTGTTCAATTGAGAATTTTCCACCATCTCTCTAACAAAAAGAAAATAAAAACGAACAAGACCCATCAAACTTCAAGGAAAAAATTAAGCTGAAAATATTATGTCCATAAATGTTTATCCATTTTTCGGCATTTGAAATGGAAATCAGTTTTAAAAATACGCTAAAATATTCAAGGTAGAATTATGACTTTATTATAATAATCATACGTTTTTTGGATGTCACGATGAAATTTGATCTTTATTTTGCCCAAAATATCTAACAAGGTTGCGAAATTGTGTAAATATTCATATATTTGAAGTAGTGCACGCGTGTACGGAAATTAGTATATAGGATTCTGTAGGAACAGTACATGTCATGAAAACATTTACAAGAATACTGGCTAAATTGTAAAATATAAATAAAAATAAAAAAAGGGAAATAAAACACTGAAAACTTTTGGACATGCTCGGGTCGGATTCGAGAGGGGAATTGCGGAAAGACCGACCCGACTTTCTAGAGGGATGCCGGCCGTTGGGCTCCACATCCTGGACCAACATGGTCGCAACTGTCTCTTCTTAGTTTCCCAAGTGGCTTCCACCTCTCTATTATTCAACTTTTATTATGATAATTTTTTGGTCCAAGTAGTATTCAACTTGAACGTTGGCCAAGCAGCACATCTATATTTATTCTCTCTCTCTCTCTCCTTTTTAATTTTCATTCTTCATCCATGAATGCTACGATATAATATTAAATTTAATAAATTTGGTGTCCCCCTATATATATATATATATATATATATCTTATTTAACCCTAACAGAATTCAAATTTACTTATGGGTATATGAAGGTGAAACAAATAAGTGCTCCATTGTCAAATTAACTACTTTCTGCACAGTCGCAATTTGAGGTCAAATACAAATTAATCTTGAAAATTTTCGCCCGTTCTAAAAAAATTTATTTTATAAAAGCTTGGAGTGATGTGACTGTCATGTTCCAATTTTAGTTTTTATTTGTTTATGACTTGATCTAAATCTTACAGCTTGAGAACTTTAAATTTTTTAAATCCGAAACTCTTGAGATTTTGCCAGAATGTGTGTGTGCTTCATCTAACTAAGAACTGGAATTTCAAGGTGAGATTGATCTATTGGGCTTTCTTGGCGACAAATTGTAATCTAATAGGCAATCGGGCAATTGAAACGAACGGATGGATTCTCTTTTTGAGAACATTACAACCGACATACTTTCATAGTTTTATTTCATATCAAAAGTATTTTTCTCCACAAACTAGACTCATTTTCAGGAAAAAAGAAATTGAGAATATAAAACTATTTTCATTCTCATTTTCATTGAAAGTGGACAATGAAAACATTTTCGTGCACCAAACCGGTTCTCAAAAGAAAAAATAGTTTTTTTTTTCCCAAATCTTTAGGAAACGAGTGCTCATTATTAATTAATAATTCTAAAAGTGATGAACCAAAACATCACAAAAGAGTTCAATAAAATCCATCGACCCTACAAGATCTTGTCTCTATCTCACTTTGTTCCACTTTGCTTCAACATAACACTATCAAGATATGCTTATCTTTTGATTCTTTGCTTGGTTTGATTGGCATAGAAGAAAAGAGATGAATCTTGGAGTTCCCTGTACCCTTACTCTAAATTAACGGATGGAAACTGAGACAGCCTTTTGGTTCAAATTGTGGAGGCAGAATTAGTTTTTGATTCTTCTTCATTGTTCCATATTGATTTCTTCATATGCCAACTTAACTTTTTCTTCCAATATAATCAATAATTCCTTTTTGAAATGAAATGCCCAGAGAACCGTATAAAATGGTTAGCAAAAAAAAAATTGTATGAACTAAAGATTCTTGTCTAAATCATTCACAAATTCGAATAGAAAAGAAGTATTTTCACCATCAATTAAATTGCTTAAACATAAACCGTTATTGATTATGAAAGTATTTCTTCTAGACTAACTATTTTAAGCGACATAGGCAATCATTTTCAGATGGATTACATATGCAAGCAAAGAATAGATACTTCGACGAGACTGGATCTTTCAAGCATCCTCGATTCTTTATTGTTCCAAGGAAAGCAAGATACAGAAAAAGGTAGAGAGCATGTTTCGCGTTATCTTGCAGGCCATTCATAAGGAAAGAACCTCCCTTTCATCCAATTGTAAGCAAGTCATCATCATATATATCAACTGACTCACGAGAGGAAGACATTGCGTGTTCTTATTCGTCTCAAACCAAATAGCCTGAATCAAATTTCCCCCGTCACTTAGCATGGCTGAATCACTCGTTTTCAGCATTGCACAGGGTGTGCTGGCGAAGATAGCATCGCCAGCGTTCCAAAAAGCCGTCGAGATTTATAGTGTCGCAGATCAGATCCACGAGCTTGAAAATACGGTGGCTGCCATTACCGCCGTGTTGTTAGATGCCGAGGAGCAACAGGCGAAGAACCACAGCCTGCGACTGGGGTTACGGCGGCTTCGAGATGTGTTGTACGATGCGGAGGATGTGCTCGACGAAGTCGAGTGTGAAGCCTTACGGAAGCAGGTAATCAGTTGTTATGGGGGCGTCAAAGAGAAGGTGCACCGCTTCTTTTCCTTCTCTAATCCGCTTATACTCCGTGCAAAAATTAGTCATAAAATTAAGGAGATTAGGGAGACACTATCTAAAATTTCCACTGAGAAGAATCAATTTGATCTTACTATACGGAGTGTCGACAATGGTGTGGTGCATATGAGATCACGAAAGATGACGTACTCATTCATAAATGAGTTGGATGTCGTCGGAAGAGACGTTGATAAACAAAAGATAATAAAGATATTGATGCAATCAGATGACAAAAATCTCTCTGTGATCCCCATTGTTGGAATAGGAGGTTTGGGCAAGACGGCCCTAGCTAAATTAGTTTACAATGACGACAGTGTGAAAGAGCAATTCGAGTTGCGACTATGGGTGTGTGTCCCTGAGGACTTTGATTTAAAACAAACTATCAATGGAATCATCAATGATGCAACTGGTCAGAGCTTGAGTAATCTTGATATTCAATAGTCACAAATCTTTTTGCAAAACACCATCAAAGACAAGAAATTTTTACTTGTCTTGGATGATGTATGGAGCAACGACCGTGGTAGATGGGAAGAATTGAAAGCTTTGCTAACTAAAGGAGCTAGTGGAAGCAAGATACTTGTAACAACGCGCAGTTCAGAAGTCGCTTCTATAATGCGTACCCATCCAACGCATAATCTAGAAGGTCTTTCTCATGAAGACTCCATGGCCTTGTTCAAAAAATGGGCGTTCAATAAAAAGGAAAAGCAATCACATCCTGATCTCCTTGACATTGGAAATGACATTGTCAAAAAATGTCAAGGAGTTCCTCTCCTTGTGAAAGCTGTCGGGAGTCTACTTTACACAAACAACGAAGAGTGGTGTTGGGCCCATATAAGAGATAGCGAGACATGGAAGTTAGTGGAAGAAAAAATGGACATTTTGCCGATGCTTAAACTTAGCTATGATCATTTACCCTCCCACTTAAAACGTTGTTTTGCCACATTTTCACTTTTTCCCAGAGGAAGTGAATTTAAAAGCTATATCTTAATTCGTTTATGGATGGCTTTAGGATTGATTAGTTCAACAAGGGAAGGACTAGCATTGGAAGAGATCGGTGTTGACTACATCGAAGTGTTGTGGAAGAGATCTTTGATTCAAGAAATTTTTGAGTCCGAATCAATATTAACTTTTAAAATGAACGATCTAGTCCATTCTCTTGCAACGATTGTGGCTCAAGATGATTGCTCTCTTGTTGGCTTAGATACTACAGAGATTGCGGAAGGCGTTCGTCACGTTTCGTTCTCTAGCACATCGTTAAAGGAAATCTTAAATTTTGATGGAGTCCCACCTTTTCTGAGAAAGCCAACTTCCAAGAGGCTCCGTGCAATTTACTTTCAATTGGATGCTGATGATGGAGTTATTACTAAAGAGTTTGCTAGAACATGTATCTTTAAGTGTAACCACTTACGGTACCTAGATTTGAGGAATGGTTATTTTGAAGAGCTGCCGAGTTTCATATGCAACTTGAAACAATTGAGGTCATTAATTCTCAGTAGAAACAAGCGATTGAAGAAGCTTCCAATTAACATTTGTGAGTTGCAAATTTGCTAGTCTTATCCCTTCTTGGTTGCTCAGAACTGGGTGATTTACCCACAAAAATGGAGAGGCTCATCAGCCTTAGAGAACTATACGTATCGACGAAGCAGAAGAGTCTGCAAGAAAGTGGAATACAATACCTCGAAAATCTACAATGTTTGGGACTCCATGGATGCCAAAATCTCCAAGTTTTGTTTGAAGGTACTTGCCGACTAACTCGCCTCCGAGTGTTGGAAATATCTGATTGTGAGGGACCAATATGCCTGCCTTTTGCAAAATTAATCGCCCTAGAGTGCTTGGTAATTGCTGATGGCAAGCTCATGTTGAACCAGGAGAACAAGTCCAACTTTCCTCTTAATCTTCGTGTGTTGACAATATCAAAGTCCAAACAAGTGATGGAGTTGCTCCAATGTCTCGATAAGTCTATTTGCAATTTGGAGTCCTTTTCGGTCTATGATTGCCCGAGCTTCATGGCTATACCAGAATGGCTATCCCATCACACACATCTCAAATTAATTCGCTTGATCCGATGTCCCAACTTATCATCTATGCCGCAAGGAATTCAATCCCTCACTGCTCTCAAAGAATTATGCATTGCACATTGTGGTGAACTAAGCAAGAGATGTCGACCAAGAATCGGTGAAGATTGGCCCAAAATCGCTCACATTCCTCGAATCCAACATGATCTTTTAAAGGTACAATGGACGGAGGATTAGGTAAGCACCTATCTATTTCTTCTTCGTTCCTAGATGTAATATAGCGATTCACTTAATTCTTCAATCGAATTAAAATTTAATTAAAAGTATTGCAATTAGAAAAAGAACAAATGATATGAAAAAAAATATTTACTAAGATACAATCAATAGCAGGTCATTAGATTGCAAAAGGAATCCAATATCAGATAATTCTATTTATAGAGTAAATAATCTAATTTAAATTTGGCAAAAAAGTTAGAAGTTGCATTTGATACTGGATTTATACTAAAAACCACACACTCAATCCGTTATTCTATCAAAAATTTTAACTCAGATGATAAAACAACAACAAAAATGTTTTATACCATGAATCCAACTCTGTTCATAGCACAAGAATGACTGCGACTCCAAATAATGTATTTTGGAGGCTCTTGGATAACTTTTGTTGGCAAGACTCTTGGCTTAATACAAATTGTAGGAGAGTCGAATGGAGCCATTGCAAAATGCCCACGATGAACATCTATAAAGACATCAGTCGGGGAATGTCATTTTGTTAATTAAGTAAAAGTAAAAAGTATTTTTTTTGCTTTCTCACTGAAATTTAAAACATTATTCAAATTTCAAGAAATTATGAAACAAATATTTATGAACATGCTCGCCTTAAATGTTGTGCAAGTATTTAAACGTTTTGCATCGACAAAAAGTCAAAGAGGGTGGGGGACACTTCTGGGTCATTTGTCCCATAGGTGGGGGCTTTTAGCTCCGGAGGGGCTCGTCCATTGTTAAAAAAAATGACAAATTTGCATGATACCGCAATAAATATCATGGTACTATGTTATAGATGATGTGAGCTCATTTCCCTTCTTCTTCTTCTTTTTTGGGTGTAGATGAACTCCCATGATTTATTTGCCATGCCAAGTGGATCTCTGCAAAGATTTGGACGTACGGTTGATAAATCCTTGTTAATCTCTTTTATTTCAAGGTTGAAAGCAATGGTTGTTGATATTGTACTTTTTTTCCTTTTTAACTTGAATGTGTGTACTTCTTTATTATTTGTTTGTGTTTGTATTGCAAATTTCTCCCTGGAGAAAATGCTTGTCTGTGTTGTATGACACCAACTGTAGCATTACCTATGTTTGAAATTTCTTAGAATAATGTTTATCATGGACAATGAATGAAATGAAATCATGCGGCACCATCAAATCTTATTTATGGAAAATTTCTTAGAACAATGTTTATTTTTTATTACTCCATGATATCTTTCATTCAAAAGCTATATAGTAGAAATAAGTATCAATTAGATAGAACTAACAAAAGTAGCACACTTATTTTCTTATAACATTAAAAGAACTAGGTTCAATTAGGAATAAAACTTTCATTGATTATCAGCTTGAGATAGATTTTAATTATTAAGGTTTTATTTGTTTCATAGTTACGAATGATCATATAAATATTTTCTAGATAATGGTCATTTGTATCATTTACATAAATGAATAAACGAAATACATAAATTATCATAAATAATGAGAATATTTTTTATTAACTAATTATCCAAGCGATTCAATTACTTATTTTTAGAACAAATATTTTTGAAATTATTTATTTTTCGTAAAATAAAAGTCAAAAAGTAAATAGAAAACTTCAAAAAGCTCACTGCTTTTGTTACATGCTGTAAGATCCTTATGATTTTTTAGAGAGGAAGGAGGCAAGTCAGCGTTACGATGGTTCCAGGCTTCCTTTTGGTTGCATTGTTTGATTCAATTTCATTTTCTTTTCTTTTTTTTTCCTTTATGACTATTTTTATTTTTGAGTTCGCCGTCAATGACTTGGCACTCGAGGGATGGATGCCACGTGTCCTTCGCCAGTGGGCTCGTGGCTTTCGTGGTTCTCAAGTTCCAATCAAGAAGAACGTGGGTCCTGACGGTGGATCCGGTCCGCACGGTCTTTTGGGCCGCCTGACGTGATGCACATGCACCCATAATCGGTTTGCATATTTGCTTTTTTCTTTTTTGGGCATTTTTCTATTTTTTGCGATATTTATATTTCGACTTTTATTCGTCACAAAACACCTCAGACTTTATAAATCATACGTAAGTTTTAGGTTCAAATGAAATACATCTTCAAATTTCAACAAAAATGGTGCAAGTAAAAATCTAAAATGGCAAATGTTCCTTGCCTAACAAGTCTACCATCTCGGGTTTTGAGGATGGGCATGGAAAAACTTATGTGATGTAGCCGCTCTTGATGATCGTTGAATGTGATTTGTTTGGTTTCCCTTCTTCTTCTTTTTGACAAAATAAGGGCATGAACATCGAGATTTGGCAAGCTAAAGTCGAAATTCTACAAGCTCTATCGAGTCGATTAAGTTCAATCATTTGGTTACACAACTAATAAGACTAGAACGAATGACCTCCAGTCTCTGAGCTAGAAATCTCCCGATGCTCCAATCAATGGCTCGACCATGAGGGCACCTCTTCTCCTTTTTTTGTGCACAAGCGAACCAAATCCGACGCTAGTCGATACAAATGATGGAAATTCACAAATAAGTGGGCAACAATTTGATGCGGGTGTACCTTTGGATGGAGATTAGGAATATATTCAGTTAAGTACAAATAAAACTTATCGCTAAGGACCCCCCAAAAATAAGTGGAGTCCACGTGGCATGTGGTCAGACGTAGGATGCGAAAGGCTACCCATCGTAGGGTCAGCCAGGAGAGTACGAGAGACTCAGACAACTCCCTTCTCCTCTTGCCAAACTCCAAAAACAGAATAAAGAAATTTGAGAAATTTGAGGGATACGTGTTCAATTAGGAATTTTCTACCATCTCTCTAGCAAAAAGAAAAAAGAAAAGAAAAGAAAAAGAACCATCAAAATTCAAGGAAAAGAATTACACATAAAATATCCTATCTAGAAATGTTTATCCATTTTTGGACGTTTGAAATGGAAATCAGTTTTAAAGCTATGCTAAAATATTCAAAGTAGAACTATGAATTTATTATAATAACTGTACTTTTTTGAATGTCACGATGAAATTTGATCTTTATTTTGTCCGAAATGTCTAAAAATGTTGCGAAATTGTGTAAATATTCATATAATTGAAGTAGTGCACGCGTGTACGGAAATTAGTATATAGGATTCTGTAGGAACAGTACATGTCATGAAAACATTGACAAGAATACTGGCTAAATTGTAAAATATAAATAAAATATAAAAGGAAAATAAAACATGGAAAACTTCTGGACATATTCGGGTCGGATTGGGGGTTTGCGGAAAGACACTTGGCTTAATATAAATTGTAGGAGGGTCGAATGGAGCGAATGCAAAATGCCCACGATCAACATCTATAAGGACATCAGCCAAAAAAATTGAGGATTGTCATTTTTTTAATTAAGTGAAAGTAGAAAGTTTTTTTTTTTTTTTGCTTTCTAGTTAAAATTTAAAACATTATTCAAATTTCAAAAAATTATGAAACAAATATTTATGAACATGCTCCCCTTAAATGTTGTGAAAGTATCTAAACGTGTTGCATCGACAAAAAGTCAAAGAGGGTGGGGGAGACTTCAGGGTCATTTGTCCCATAGGTGGGGTTGTTAGCTCCGGAGGGGCTCGTCTATTGTGAAATAAAAAATGACAAATTTGCTTGATACCGCAATAAATATCGTAATACTATGTTATAGATATTGTAATCTCATTTCCCTTCTTTTCTTTCTTTCTTTGTTTTTTTTTTTTTTGAGTGCAGGTGAACTCCCATGATTTATTTGCCACGCCAAGTGGATCTCCACAAAGATTTGGACGTAAACTCAACAAATCCTTTGTTAATCTCTTTTATTTCAAGGTTGAAAACAATGGTTGTTGATATGGTACTTCTTTTTTTTTTCCTTTTCTACTTGAATGTGTGTACTTCTTTATTATTTGTTTGTATTTGTCTTGTAAATTTCTCTATGGAGAAAATGCCTTTTCCGCATTATATGAGACTAATTGTAGCATTATTTATGTTTGAATTTTCTTATAACAATGTTTATCTTTCATTCATGGACAATGAATGAAATCACGCGGCACCATCAAATCTTATTTGTGGAAAATTAGTGCCACTTTGCTCGATCTTTATATGATTATTTCACCAAACTATTTGCAGAGTTTCCTAGATATAATGCATTTAGAAAACCTTTTTTTTTTTTCTCGTTTCTCATTTTGTTTTACTTCACGTCTACATAGGAAAATTTAGGTTTTTTTTTCCTTTTGCTCCTGAGACTGAATCTTATGAAAATAAATGCACGAAGACTGTTGCATGAACAATAGCATCTTTGCCATCTGCTCAAAGCCTTTATCAGTTTTAGTCCCCCAAGTTTTTTTTTTTTTTTGAACTCATGATTGTGTATGCTGTGGTTCCTCATAAGTTCAGCACTTCCTCGATTGATTTCATGACCACGTTAGTGTGCATGGTCTGTAGATTTAGCCAAATTGGTGTCATTCAAAGCCGAAACCGGTTTTCACCCTGAAAGTGAGAAAACAAGAAGATAACCATTGCTTTATGTCCTAGAAGAATCAATGGTCGATCACATCATATTAATTAAAAATCAGAACCATCCTTTTTGTTGAAATGGTCTTTAGAATAGCCATTATGATCTTCTCCCAAAGACGAGGGACAGTTGACATTCACTGTATGCGGTTCATGAAGCTCTCTTGATACCCCCAAACTGGTTTTCCAATTCCAATGGTAAGAGAAGAGAATGGCCAAATCGATCATTTTTCGATATCATAGCGAGTGTATTGAGCCGGTTCAGATCACGTGCCCTCCCAAAATGAATAGGATGGGATGGGATGTTTAGGCAAAACCGTCCTTGCTAACTTCGCATACGATGACGAAAAGGTTCAAGAATAATTTTTGATTTGAGAATATGGGTATGCATTTCCGATGATTTTGATCTAAAGAAAGTTATTGAAAAAGTCCAAAGGGAGACAACAGTTGGATCCCTTGGACACTGGGCAATATCAGACCCATTGGCAATACCTAATACTTGGTTACATGCTTCACATTTTATTCCATGGTTTGCGAAGATTGCTGGCTATCTTTCGAGTATTCTTTGAAGAGGATGTGGACCGATATGTTCGTTGTCGAATGAAAACAAAGCATCAGAAGAAATTGGCAGAGATCATGTCGAAAAGAAACCGAGGAGCTCAGTGAGGCTCAAGCATCCGTGCCCCAATTGCTCCGCAGCACAGAAACAAGTCGAAGGCGACGATTGATGACATCAGGAGATAGATCCATACTTCGGGGAACGGTTGGAAGGCCATAAATGACCGATGGGCTGTCGAAAATGGCGGCGGAAAATCTGGGTTTCTAAGTACATATCTCTCTGGACACGACATGCCAAGGAAAAGAAAAGTGTAATAAGCGATTCGCAATCCTGTTATTTTCATCGCCTTAAGGTTTGAGTTCAATTCCTTAACCTCTACCAATTGCATGTAGCTCTGGTCGGTCTTTGAGGCAAAACGAGATGACAGTTTCCATGTTGAAATTGCTTGTTTTTAAACATGCGAAAAACGAAACATGATGTTTATCTTTTGTTGATTCAAGACCCTCCTCTCGCTCTTCATGGAGCAGCAAGATGTAAAAATGGCATTATTGTGTCAATTTCAGTCTTCATGTTCTTGTTTAGGTAAGAGGCTATTTGGTTTAGTTTTCTCACAACAGTTTCAGCTGTGAAAATGGGTGCTATGACTTTTGAAGGTGCTTTTGTGAACACCTCAACAATTACAATCTATCCAAAGTTACAACAGTTTATCGCATCTTTTGAGACACCGTCTCATCTAACTTTGAGTTGTTGCAACTTTAAAAACATGTATCACAACACTTCACAACACAATTACAATTCAACCACAAATGCACCAAAAACCAAACGAGCTCTAAGGAATTCTCCATTGATGTGTTTGAGGGTGGGGTGGTGATTTAGTTTATATAAACGTTTCTTGATAAAAAAAAAAAAAGGAAATGTTTGATTACTTAAGTGATAAATGCTCTTCTAATATCACCATCTCTTAACAATGTTTGTCATGTCTGAATGCTCAATTATACTTCTTATTTGTTTTATTACTCCATCAAATCTTTCATTCATAAGTTATATAGTAGTAACAAATATCAATTAGATGGAACTAACAAAAAACAACGTGCTTATTTCCTTATAACATTAAGAGAACTAGGTTCAATTAAGAATAATTTCGACATCGATAATCAGCTTGAGAAAAAATTTAATTATTAAAAGACAGGTAAAAAATTTCAAAAACCTAATTGCACTTTTGACATGTAATAATGTCCTTGTGATTTAAGAGTGAGAAAGGAGGCAAGTCAGCATTATGATCGTTCCAGGCTTCTTTTTTGTTACGTAGTTCAATTGGGGTTCTGTTTGTTTCGCGAAAAATGAAAGATTAAAAAATCATTTTCCTAATAATGAATTAAAGAAAAATTATTTTCATCATCTACGAAAATATTTGATGTATTTGATCATAAATTTATTGGCGATAATAAAGATATTTCCATCAACTAATTATTTCAAAAAATATAAGTGGCTATTAAGAAAATATTTTATAAATCTTTTTTTTTCATGAATAAAGAGAGCATAACTATGATTTTCATTTTTTTTACTGTATTCATTTTTAAGTTCGCTGTCGTTGGCTTGGCGCTCCAAGGATGGATGCCACGTGTCCGTCGGCCGCGGGCTCGTAGCTTTCGTGCTTTCTCAGGTTCCGGTCGAGAAGAACGTGGGCCCTGACGGTGGACCCCACGGTCTTCAGGGCCGCTGCTGGGTTGCACATTTCACTTTATTATTTTGACATTTTTCTATATTTTGCAATATTCAAATTTCGACCTTTATTATTCACGAGACACTTCAATTTTCTTTTTTTAAATTATACCTAACTTCTACATTCAAATGATACATCTTTGAATTTCGCTAGGAATGGCAGAAGCAAAAGTTTGAAATGGTGAACGATCCTCGCCTAACAAGCCCACAACCTGGACTTACTTGCTCGTAGTCTTGATGATGTGCAAGAAAAACATAAGTGATGCAGCCACTCTCAATGATTGTTGAATATGATCAATTTAGCTACACAACTGATGATATTCAAATAAACAATTTTTAATTTTTGAGTTGGAAATCTCTCGATGTCCTAATCAATTGCATCAACCTTGAGGATACCTCTTCTCTTTCTTTGGAGCATAAGGGTTCCAAAATCCAACCTAGTCAATACAAATGATAGAAATTCACAGAAATGGGCAACAATTTAATAAAATTTGCAGGTTTACATTTGAATGGAGGTTAGGAATTTAAGTAGTTAATTACAAACTATAACTAATTGATAGAGACAAAAATTCTGAACAAAAAAAAAAGATAGAGACAGAAAAAAGAGGAAAACGACAATAAATAATTGGTCCACGTGGCACGTGGTCGAACCGGGATGCGGCGTTAGACGATATGGCAATAAAACACCGCCATTTGGGGGGGGGGGGGGGAGTACGAAAAACTCGGACGCCTCGCTTCTCTTCTCTTGCCAAACCCAAAAAATTGGAAAAAAGAAAATCGAGAAATTAGATCGACACGTGTCCAATTGGGAATTTCCTGCCATCCCTCCGGAAAAAAAAAAGACCCATCAAATTTCGAGGAAAAATTACATAGAAAATATGCTATCAGAAACACATTCCTAATTTCTGGTATTTGAAATGTAAAATAGATTTAAAGCCATGCTTAAAAATTCAAGGTAGAATCATGACTCTATTATATTAACTCCTTTTGCAGGTGTTGCGACGAAATTTGACTTTTATTTTACCCGAAATATATAAAAATGTTGCGTAATTGTGTAAATATTCATATATTTGAAGCAGTGCGCACGTGTATGGAAATTAGTAATATAGGATCTATGGAAACAGTGCATGTCACGAAAACATTGACAAGTATACTCGCTAAATTGTAAAATATAAATAAAAACAAAACAAAATAAAATGAGGAATACTTTTTTGGACATATTCCGGGTTGGATTCGAGAGGGTAATTACGGAAAGACCGACCCGATTTACTAGAAGGATGCCGGTTGTTGGGCTCTACACTGTAAAACAACCAACCTGGTCCTAACTGTCTTATCATCAACTCCAACGTGGGCTGAGCAGCACATTTATATTTTCTCTTTCTTTTTTTTTCCTTTCAATTCCATTTTTCATCTATCAATGCTACGATAAAAAATTAAGATTAAAATTTAATTTGGCATCCCCCATAAAAAAATATGTACATATATGTCATATATACCCTTGACAAAAGTCAAATTTACTTTTGAGCTAAAAATCTCCTAACGCTCCAATCAATTGCTTGACTAGGAGGGCAACTCTTCTCCTTTTTCCGTGCAAGAGTGAACCAAATCTAACGCTAGTCGATACAAATAATAGAAATTCACAAATAAGTGGGCAATAATTTGATGTGGGTGTACGTTTGGATGGAGATTAGGAATATATTCAGTTAAGTACAAATTATAACTTATCGCTAGGGACCCCCCAAAAATAAGCAGAGTCCATGTGGTATGTGGTCAGACGTTGGATGCGAAAGGCTGCCCATCGTAGGGTCGGCTGGGAGAGTACGAGAAACTCAGAGACTCCCTTCTCTTGCCAAACTCCAAAAATAGAATAAAGAAAATTGAGAAATTGGAAGGATACGTGTTCAATTGGGAATTTTCCACCGTCTCTCTGGCAAAAAGAAAAAAGAACAAGACCCATCAAAATTCAAGGAAAAAAATTAAGCTGAAAATATTCTGTCCATAAATGTTTATCCATTTTTCGGCGTTTGAAATGCAAATCAGCTTTAAAACTACGCTAAAATATTCAAGGTAGAATTATGACTTTATTATAATAATCATACATTTTTTGGATGTCACGATGAAATTTGATTTTCATTTTGCCAGAAATATCTAAAAATGTTGCGAAATTGTGTAAAAATTCATATAATTGAAGTAGGGCACGCGTGTATGGAAATTATATATAGGATTCTGTAGGAACAGTACATGTCAGGAAAACATTGACAAGAATACTGGCTAAATTGTAAAATATAAATAAAAATAAAAAAGGAAAATAAAACGTGGAAAACTTCTTGACATATTCGGGTCGGATTCAAGAGGGGAATTGCGGAAAGACCGACCCGACTTTCAAGAAAGACGCCAGGTTATCGGGCTCCATATTCTGGAGCAACCGTATCGCAACTGTCTCGTCATAGTTTCCCACGTGGCTTCCAGCTTTGTAGCATTCAACTACTCTTTTTTTTTTTTTTTTATTGGTCTAATTAGTATTCAACTTCAACGTTGGCCAAGCAGCACATTTATATATTCTCTCTCTTTTCTTTTTCATTTCCATTCCTCATCCATGAATGTTACGATATAAAATTTAAATTTAATATATTTGGTGTCTCACAATATATATATATATATATATATATATATATATATAATAGAATTCAAATTTACTTTTAGGCATCGAGAAGGTGACGAATGCTCTATTGTCAAATTAACTACTTTTTGCACAGTTGCAATTTGAGATCAAATACAAATTAATCTTGAAATTATTCTTCCATTCTAAGATTTTTATTATATGATAGTTTGGAGTGATCTGATTGTCTTGTTCCAATTTTAGTTTTTACTTATTTATTATTTGATCTAAATTTTTTTAAATCCGAAACACACGAGGTTTTGCTAGAACATGTGTGGGCTTCATGTGACTAAGAACTGGAAGTTCAAGGTGAGATTGATCTATTGGGCTTTCTTGGCGACAAATTGTAATCTAATGGGCAACTAAGCAATGGAAACGGATGGATGGGTTCTCTTTTTGAAAACATTACAACCATACATAATCTCATAGTTTCATTTCTATCAAAAGTTTTTTTCTTCACAAACTAGATGCATTTTCAAGAAAGAGAATATAAAACTATTTTCATTCTCAATTTCATTGAAAATGGAAAATGGAAACATTTTCGTGCACCAAACCGGTTCTTAAAAAGAAAAGACTTTTTGTTTCAAATATTTAGGAAACGAGTTCTCATCATTAATTAATAATTTTAAAAGTGATGAACCAACATAAAAAGAGTTCAATCCAATCCATGGTCCCTACAAGGTCTTGTCTCTATCTCACTTTGTTCCACTTTGCTTTATACATACATCATCAATATATGCTTATCTTTTGATTCTTTGCTTGGTTTGATTAGCATGGAAGAAAAGAGATGAATCTTGGAGTTCCCAATGCCCTTGCTTTAAATTAACGGATGGAAATTAAGATAGCCTTTTCGTTCAAATGGTTGAGGCAGAATTAGTTTTTGAGTCTTCTCTATTGTTCCATCTTCTTCTTTTTTAATTTGATTTCTTCATATATGCCAACTTAATTTTTTTTCTTTCGGTTTCATCAATAATTCTTTTCATAACCTCGTTAGTATCCTGGATCATCTCTGAAAAGGCAATGCCGAGAGAACTGTTTAAATGATGTAGAAAATATTTTCCTAACTAACAATGATTACCTATATTGCTCACAAAATTGAATTAACAACATCGTCTAACTACAAAAGAATTTCTTGTTTTCTAACTATTCTAAGTCATATGGACAACTATTTTCAAGTAAGTAAAGACTAGATTCTTGGACGAGATTGGACCCTTGAAGTAATCTCGATTCTTTATTGTTCCAAGGAAAGCAAGATAAAGAAAAGGTAGAAAGTAGGGGTGTGCAATGGGAACCGCCTAACCCGGAAACCACCCAAATCGGACCGGACTGGCCAGTTTTGGGAGGTTACCGAAGCCGGTGGTCCAGTTCCCGGTTCCAAGGTGGGAAACGGACCGACTGGACCAGACCGATAGTTTTTAATATATATTAAAGTTTCTTAAGAATTCGAAAAAAAATAAAGAAAATTCTTCATAGTCTTAGGAAAATACAATTATATGTATATTAAAAGGACAAATCAATAAAGTAATGTACAAACGAAGTGGGTTGTCTTTGAAAATGTACTCTAACATTAACAATTTTTTTCCCAAAAAAAAATATTACCAGTTCCATCGGACGGGACCAAACCGGACCGGTCGGTCGGTCTGGTTCCTAGTTCTAGGACTAACCAGTCTGGTCCATGGTCCTAGAATTTGAGAACCAGTCCTCTCGGTCTGGTTCCCGATTCCATCTTGGAACCGGATCGGACTGGGAATCGATCACTCCACCCTAGTAGAAAGCATGTTTCTGTTAACTTGCAGGCCACTCGTAAGGAAAGCAACCTCCCTTTCACCCACTAGTAAGCAAGTCATCATCATATATATATCAACTGACTCACGAGAGGAAGATATTGCGTGTTATTATTCGTCTCAAACCAAATAGCCTGTATCAAATTTCCTCCATCACATAGCATGGCTGAACCACTCCTTTTCGGCATTGCACAAGGTGTGCTGGGGAAGATAGCATCACCAGCGTTCAAAACAGCCATCGAAATTTACAGCGTTAAAAATCAGATCCGCGAGCTTGAAAATACGATGGCTGCCATTACCGCCGTGTTGTTAGATGCCGAGGAGAAACAGGCGAAGAACCACAGCTTGCAACTGTGGTTGCGGCGGGTTCGAGACGTGTTGTACGATGCGGAGGATGTGCTCGATGAAGTCGAGTGTGAAGCCTTACGGAAGCAGGTAATCAGTCGTCACGGGGGTGTCAAAGGGAAGGTACACCGCTTCTTTTCCTTCTCTAATCCGGTTATATTCCGTGCAAAAATCAGTCATAAAATTAAGGAGATTAGGGAGACACTATCTAAAATTTCCACTGAGAAGAATCAATTTGATCTTACTGTACGGAGTGTCAACGATGGTGTGGTGCATACGAGATCACGAGAGATGACGTACTCGTTCATAAATAAGCTGGATGTCATTGGAAGAGACGTTGATAAACGAAAAATAATTGACATATTGATGCAACCAAATGACAAAAACCTCTCGGTGATTCCCATTGTTGGAATAGGAGGTTTGGGCAAGACGGCCCTAGCTAAATTAGTTTACAATGATGACAGTGTGAAAGAGCAATTCAAGTTGCGACTATGGGTGTGTGTACCCGAGGACTTTGATTTAAAAAAAACTATTGATGGAATCATCAAAGATGCAACTGGTAAAAGCTTGAGTAATCTTGATATTCAGCAGTCGCAAACCTTTTTGCGAGACACCATCAAAGACAAGAAATTTCTACTAGTCTTGGATGATGTATGGAGCAACGACCGTGGTAGATGGGAAGAATTGAAAGCTTTGCTGACAGAAGGAGCTCACGGAAGCAAGATAATTATGACAACACGCAGTTCAGAAGTCGCTTCTATAATGCGTACCCATCCAACGCATAATCTAGAAGGTCTTTCTCATGAAGATTCCATGGCCTTATTCAAAAAATGGGCATTCAGTGAAAAGGAAAAGCAACCACATCCTAATCTCCTTGACATTGGAAATGACATTATCAAAAAATGTCAAGGAGTTCCTCTCCTTGTGAAAGCTGTGGGGAGTCTACTTTACACAAACGATGAACAACGGTATTGGGCCCATATAAGGGATAGTGAGATATGGAAGTTAATAGAAGAAAAAAATGACATTTTGCCAGTGCTTAAACTTAGCTATGATAATTTACCCTCCCACTTAAAACGTTGTTTTGCCACATTTTCACTTTTTGCCAGAGGAAGTGAATTTAAAAGCCATTTATTAATTCGTTTATGGATGGCTTTAGGATTCATTAGTTCAACAAGGGAAGGACTAGCATGGGAAGATGTCGGTGTTGACTACATCAAAGTGTTGTGGAAGAGATCTTTGATCCAAGAAGTTGATGAGTCTGAATCAATGTTAACTTTCAAAATGCACGATCTAGTCCATTCTCTTGCAACAATTGTGGCTCAAGATGATTGCTCTCTTGTTGGCTTAGATACTGCAGAGATTGCAGAAGGAGTTCGTCACGTTTCGTTCTCTAGCACATCGTTAGAGGGAATCTCAAATTTTGATGGAGTCCCACCTTTTCTAAAAAAGCCAACTTCAAAGAGGCTCCGTGTAATTTACTTTCAATTGAATGTCGATGATGGAGTAATTACTGGAGAGTTTGCCAGAACATGTATCTCTAAGTGTAACCACTTACGGTACCTAAATTTGGAGGAAGGTAATTTTGAAGAGCTGCCCAGTTCCATATGCAACTTGAAACAATTGAGGTCATTAATTCTCAGTAGAAACAAGCGATTGAAGAAGCTTCCAAATAACATTTGTGAGTTGCAAAATTTGCTAGTCTTATTCCTTAAAGGTTGCTCAGAACTGGGTGATTTACCCAAAGAAATGGAGAGGCTCATCAGCCTTAGAGAACTATATGTAACGACAAAGCAGAAGAGTCTGCAAGAAAGTGGAATACAATACCTAGAAAATCTACAATTTTTGGGACTCGATGGATGCCAAAATCTCCAAGTTTTGTTTGAAGGTACTTGCCGACTAACTCGCCTCCGAGGGTTGGAAATAACTGATTGTGAGGGACCAATATCTTTGCCTTTTGTGGAATTAATCGCCCTAGAGTGCTTGGTAATTAGTGATGTGAAGCTCATGTTGAACCAGGAGAACAAGTCCAACTTTCCTCCGAATCTTCGTGTGTTGTCAATATCAAAGTCCGAACAAGTGATGGAGTTGCTCCAATGTCTTGATAAGTCTATCTGCAATTTGGAGTCCTTTTTCATCTATGATTGCCCGAGCTTCACGGCTATACCAAAATGGCTGCCCCGTCATACACATCTCAAATTAATTCGCTTGATCCGATGTTCCAACTTATCATCTATGCCGCAAGGAATCCAGTCCCTCACCGCTCTCAAAGAATTACGCATTGAACATTGTGGTGAACTAAGCGAGAGATGTCGACCAACAATTGGTGAGGATTGGCCCAAAATAGCTCACATTCCTCGAATCCTACATGATCTTTTAAAGGTACAATGGATGGAGGATTAGGTACGCATCTATCTATTTCTTCTTTGTTCCTAGGTGTAATATAGCGATTTACTTAATTCTTCCACCGAGTTAAAATTTAATTAAATTATTGCAATTAGAAAAAGAAAAAGTGATATGAAAAAAGTGTTTACTAAGATACAATCAATACCAGGTCATTAGATTGCAAAAGGAATTCAATATCAAATAATTCTATTTATAAAGTAAATAATCCAATTTAAATTTGACAAAAAAATCAGAAGTTGCATTTGATACTAGAGTAATACTAAAAACTACACACTCAATTCGTAGTTCTATCTAAATTTTTTAACTCAAATAATAGAAAAACAACAATAATGTTTTATACCATGAATCCAATTCAGTTCATAGCACGAGAATGACTGCTTGTTGGCAAGACACTTGGCTTAATATAAATTGTAGGAGGGTCGAATGGAGCTAATGCAAAATGCCCAGGATCAACATCTATAAGGACATCGGCCAAAAAAATCGAGGATTGTCATATTTTTAATTAAGTGAAAGTAAAAAGTTTTTTTTTTTTTTTGCTTTCTAGCTAAAATTTAAAACATTATTCAAATTTCAAAAAATTATGAAACAAATATTTATGAACATGCTCCCCTTAAATGTTGGGAAAGTATTTAAACGTGTTGCATCGAGAAAAAGTCAAGAGGGTGGGGGAGACTTCAGGGTCATTTGTCCCGTAGGTGGGGCTGTTAGCTCCGGAGGGGTTCGTCTATTGTGAAATAAAAAATGACAAATTTGCTTGATACCGCGATAAATATCGTAATACTATGTTATATATAATTGTAATCTCATTTCCCTTCTTCTTCTTTTTTTGAGTGCAGGTGAACTCCCATGATTTATTTGCCACGCCAAGTGGATCTCCACAAAGATTTGGACGTACACTCAACAAATCCTTTGTTAATCTCTTTTATTTCAAGGTTGAAAACAATGGCTGTTGATTTGGTACTTTTTTTTTTCCTTTTCTACTTGAATGTGTGTACTTCTTTATTATTTGTTTGTATTTGTCTTGCAAATTTCTCTATGAAGAAAATGCCTTCTCCGCATTGTATGAGACTAATTGTAACATTATTTATGTTTGAATTTTCTTATAACAATGTTTATCTTTCATTCATGGACAATGAATGAAATCATGCGGCACCATCAAATCTTATTTATGGAAAACTAGTGCCACTTGCTCGATCTTTATATGATTTTTTCACCAAACTATTTGCAGAGTTTCCTAGATATAATGCATTTAGGAAACCTTTTTTTTTCTCGTTTCTCATTTTGTTTTACTTCACGGAAAATTTAGGTTTTTTTTTCCTTTTGCTCCTGAGACTTAATCTTATGAAAATAAATGCACGAAGGCTGTTGCATGAACACTAGCATCTTTGCCATTTGCTCAAAGCCTTTATCAGTTTTAGTCCCCCAAGTATTTTTGTTTGAACTCATGATTGTGTATGCTGTGGTTCCTCATAAGTTCAGCACTTCCTCGATTGATTTTATGACCACATTAGTGTGCATGGTCTGTAGATTTAGCCAAATCAGTGTCATTCAAAACTGAAACCGGTTTTCGCCCTGAAAGTGAGAAAACAAAAAGATAACCATTAAGCCATATGTCCTAGAAGAATCAATGGTCGATCACATCATATTAATTAAAAATCAGAACGATCTTTTTTGTTGAAACGGTCTTTAGAATAGCCATTATGATCTTCTCCCAAAGATGAGAGGTAGTTGGCATTCACTATATGCGGTTCATGAAGCTCTCTTGATACCCCCAACTGGTTTTCCAATTCCAATGGCAGGAAATGAGAATGGCCAAATCAATCCTTTTTCGATATCGTGGTGAGTGTGTTGAGCCGGTTCAGATCCATGCCCTCTGAAAATGATTAGGATGGGATGGTTAGGCAAAACCGTCCTTGCTAACTTTGCATACAATGACGAAAAGATTCAAGAATAATTTTTTATTTGAGAATATGGGTATGCATCTCCGATGATTTTGATCTAAAGAAAGCTATTGAAAATCTCCAGAGGGAGACAACAGCTGGATACCGTGGACACTGAGCAATATCAGGCCCATTGACAATACCATATACTTGGTTACATGTATCACATTCTGTTCCATGGTTTCCGAAGATTGCTGGCTATCTTTCGAGTATTCTTTGAAGAGGATGTGGACCGATATGTTCGTTGTCGAATGAAAACAAAGCATCAGAAGAAATTGGCAGAGATCATGTCGAAAAGAAACCGAGGAGCTCGGTGAGGCTTTGCAATTCAAAAATGACGAAGCTAGCTTACTATAGATCCGAAGATGATCTAAGATAATACACTAACTAAATACACAGAGTGAAAAGAAAAATTTAGTATCATGCACGGCTTTCGGACCGAGTAACACCGATCTTCTCCATGTTCCCATCCAGACGATCGCCAAGAAGACACTTCGCTCAAGCATCTGTGCCCCAATTGCTCCGCAGCACATAAACAAGTCGAAGGCGACGATTGATGACATCAGGAGCTAGATCCGTACTTCGGGGAACGGTTGGAAGGCCATAAATGACTGATGGGCTGTCGAAAATGGCGGCGGAAAATCTCGGTTTCTAAGTACATATCTCTCTGGACACGAAATGCCCCAGGAAAAGAAAAGTGTAATAAGCAATTTGCAATTCTGTTATTTGCATCGCCTTAAGGTTTGAGTTCAATTCCTTAACCTCTACCAATTGCATGCAGCTCTGGTCGGTCTTTGAGGCAAAACGAGATGACAGTTTCCACGTTGAAATTGCTTGTTTTTAAACATCCAAAAAACGAAACATGATGTTTATCTTTTGTTGATTCAACACCCTCCTTTCGCTCTTCATGGAGCAGCAAGATGTAAAAATGGTATTATTGTGTCAATTTCAGTCTTCATGTTCTTGTTTAGGTAAGAGGCTATTTGGTTCAGCTTTCTCACAACAGTTTCAGCTGTGAAAATGGGTGCTATGACTTTTGAAGGTGCTTTTGTGAACACCTCAACAATTACAATCTATCCAAAGTTACAACAGTTCATCGCATCTTTTGAGAAACCGTCTCATCTAACTTTGAGGAGTTGCGACTTTAAAACATGTACCACGACACTTCACAACACAATTACAATTCAACCACAAATGCACCAAAAACCAAACGAGCTCTAAGGAATTCTCCATTGATGTGTTTGAGGGGGGTGGTGGTGGTTTAGCTTATATAAACGTTTCTTGAAAAAATAATAATAATGTTTGATTACTTAAGTGATAAATGCTCTTCTAATATCACCATCTCTTAACAATGTTTGTCATGTCTGAATGCTCAATTATACTTCTTATTTGTTTTATTACTCCATCAAATCTTTCATTCATAAGCTATATAGTAGTAACAAATATCAATTAGATAGAACTAACAAAGTAACGTGCTTATTTCCTTATAACATTAAGAGAACTAGGTTCGATCAAGAATAATTTTATCATCGATTATCAGCTTGAGAAAAATTTTAATTATTAAAAGACGGATAAAAAATTTCAAAAACCTAATTGCACTTATGACATGCAATAATGTCCTTGTGATTTAAGAGTGAGAAAGGAGGCAAGTCAGCATTATGATCGTTCCAAGCTTTTTTTGGTTGCGTAGTTCAATTGAGGTTCTATTTGTTTCGCGAAAAATAAATAATTAAAAAAATATTTTCTTAATAATGAATTAAAGAAAATTTATTTTCATCGTCTACGAAAATATCGGATGCATTTTATCATAAATTTATTGGTGTTAATAAAGATATTTCCATCAACTAATTATTTCAAAAAATATGAGTTGCTAATAAGAAAATATTTCATAAATCATTTATTTTTCTCAGGAATAAAGAGAGCATAGCTCTCATTTTCATTTTTTTTTTACTGTATTCATTTTTAAGTTCGCTGTCGTTGGCTTGGCGCTCCAGGAATGATGCCACGTGTCCGTCGCCCGCGGGCTCGTAGCTCTCGTGCTTTCTCAGGTTCCGGTCGGGAAGAACGTAGGCCCTGACGGTGGACCCCACGGTCTTTATGGCCGCCTGATGGGTTGCACATGCACCCACGATCGGTCTGCATGTTCACTTTATTATTTTGACATTTTTCTATATTTTGCGATATTCAAATTTCGACCTTTATTATTCACGAGACACTTCAAATTTTTTTTTTTTAAAATTAGAACTAACTTCTACATTCAAATGATACATCTTTGAATTTCGCTAGGAGTGGCATAAGCAAAAGTCTAAAATGGTGAACGATCATCGCCTAACAAGCTCACAATCTTGATTCGTTTGCTCATCAGTCTTGATGATGTGCAAGGAAAAGTATAAGCGATGTAGCTACTCTCAATGATTGTTGTATATGATCAATTTACTTTCCCTTTTTTTCTTCGACAATCTAGAGGCATTAGCATTGAGATTTGAAAGCTCTATTAAGTCGATTAAATTCGGGTGTTTAGCTACACAACCAATGATATTCAAATAAATAATTTTTAATTTATGAGTTGAAAAGCTCTCGATGCCTCAATCAATTGCATTGACCTTGAGGGCACCTCTTCTCTTTCTTTGGAGCATAGGGGAACCAAAATCCAACCTAGTCAATACAAATGATAGAAATTCACAGAAGTGGGCAACAATTTCATAAAATTTTCAGGTTTACATTTGAATGGAGGTTAGGAATTTGAGTAGTTAATTACAAACTATAACTAATTAATAGAGACAAAAAATTCTGAACAAAAAAAAAGATAGAGACGGGAAAAAAGAGGAAAACGACAAAAAAAAAATTGGTCCACGTGGCATGTGGTCAGAACCGGGATGCGACGTTAGACGATATGGCAATGAAACGCCGCCATCGTAGGGTTGGGGGAGAGAGTACGAGAAACTTGGACGGCTCGCTTCTCCTCTCTTGCCAAACCCAAAAAATTGGAAAAAAGAAAAATCGAGAAATTAGATCGACACGTGTCCAATTGGGAATTTCCTGCCATCCTTCGTGGAAAAAAAAAAAAAGACACGTCAAATATCGAGGAAAAATAACGTAGAAAATATGTTGTCAGAAAACACATCCCTAATTTCCGGTGTCTGAAATGTAAAATAGATTTAAAACCATGCTTAAAAATTCAAGGCAGAATCATGACATTATTATATTAACTCCTTTGGCAAGTGTCGTGAGAAATTTGACTTTTATTTTACCCGAAATATCTAAAACTGTTGCAAAATTATGTAAATATTCATATATTTGAAGCAGTGCACGCGTGTATGGAAATTAGTAATATAGGATTGTATAGAAACAGTACATGTCATGAAAACATTGACAAGTATACTCACTAAATTGTAAAATAAAATAAAATGCAGAATACTTTTAGACATATTCCGGGTTGGACTCAAGAGGGTAATTATGGAAAGACTGACCCAATTTACTAGAAGGATGCTGGTTGTTGGGTTATACACCGTAAAACAACCAACAAGGTCCTAACTAGGGGAATGCAATGGGAACCGCCCAACCCGGACCAGACCGGTCGGTTTTGGGTGGTTCCCATAGCTGGCGGTCCGGTTCCCGGTTCCCATTCTCGGAACCGGTGGTTGATCAATCTTGTTTTTGGTTCTGGGATTGACCGGTCCGGTCCACGATCCCAAAATTTGGGAATTAGTTTTTCTGGTCCGGTTCCACCTTGAAACCAGATCGGACCAAAAACCGATCACCCCTAGTCCTAACCGTCTCATCATCAACTCAAATGTGGGCCAAGCAGCACATTTATATTTTCTTTCTTTTTTGTTCTTTTCAATTCCATTTTTTATCTATCAATGCTACGATATAAAATTAAGATTATAATTAAAATTTGGATTCCTCCATAAAAAAATATGTACATATATGTCATATATACCCCTAACAAAAGTCAAATTTACTTATGTGCTTTCATAGAGAAAGGGAAACAAACAAACGCCCCTTTGTCAAATTGACTACTTTCCACATGGTTGCAATTTTGGGGCCAATACAAATTAATCTTAAAATTGCTCTCTCGCTCTAAAATTTTTTGGAACTATGAAAATTGGGAGTGGTCTCAGGTGGTCTAAATCAATCTTTTTTTTTTTTTTTTTGCATAATCTAAATAACACAGTTCAAGAGCTTCAAATTTTTTAAAATCAAAACTATTAAAATTTTCGCTAGACTGTATGTGGGCTTCATATGACTAAGGATTGGAATTTCTAGGTGAGGTTGATCTATTGGGCTTTCTCGGCGATAATTTGTAATCTAATGGGCAACTACGCAATTGAAACGGACTGATGAGTTCTCTTTTCGAAAAAAATGTTGCAACCAACCATAATCCTATAGTTTCATTTCTATTGAAAGTTTCATTCTCCACGAATGAAACACACTTTTAGGAAAGCAGAAATTGAGAATATAAAACTATTTTCATTCTCAATTTCATTGAAATGGAAAATAAAAATATTTTCCCGAATCATATGGGTCCTCAAAGAAAAAAGAGGTTTTTATTTATTTTATTTTTTTATATTATAAATCTTTAGGAAACGAGTGCTCATCATTAATTAATAATTTTAAAAGCGATGAACCAACACATCACAAAATCGTTCAATTGATGGTCCCTACAAGGTCTTGTCCATTTCTAACTTTGTTCCACTTTGCTTTATACATAACACCATCAAGATACGCTTATCTTATAATTCTTTGCTTGGTTTGATTGGCATGGGACAAAAGCGACGTGTCTTGGAGTTCCCAATGGCTTTGCTCTAAATTAATCCATGGAAACTGAGGTAGCCTTTCGGTTCAAATGGTTGAGGCAGAATTCGCCTTTGATTTTTCTCTATTGTTCCGTCTTTCTGTTTATTGATTTCGTCATATGCCAACTTAACTTTTTTTTTCTTTTTGGTTTAATCAACAATTCTTTCATAACTTCATAATTATTCCGGATCATCTCTGAAAATGAAATGCCGAGAGAAAAATATAAACAATATAGAAAACATATTCCTGATTAAATATGATTGTCTATATCATTCACAAAATTGAATTGATAAAAAAGTAATTTCATCATCAATGAAAATCCTTAATTATGAAAGCATTTCTTGTGGGCTAACTATCCTAAGTGACGACAATCATTTCGAGGCGAATTACATACACAAGTAAAGAATAGATACTTCGATGAGACTGGACCTTTCAAGTAATCTGGATTCTTTATTGTTCCCAAGAAAGGAAGATAAAAAAAAGGGTAGAAAGCATGTTTCTGTTAACTCGCAGGCCACTCGTAAGAAAAGAGCCTCCCTTTCATCCAACTGTAAGTCATAGCAATTGACTCACGAGAGGAAGACATTGTGTGTTCTTCTTTGTCTCAAACCAAATAGCCTGAATCAATTTCCCCCATCACTTCGCATGGCTGAATCACTCGTTTTCAGCATTGCACAGGGTGTGTTGGGGAAGATAGCATCCCCAGCATTCCAAAAAGCCGTCGAAATTTACAGCGTTGAAAATCAGATCAACGAGCTTAAAAATACGACGGCTGCCATTACGGCCGTGTTGTTGGATGCTGAGGAGCAACAGGTGAAGAACCACAGCCTGCATCGACTTCGAAACGTGTTGTACGATGCAGAGGATGTGCTCGATGAAGTCGAGTGTGAAACCTTACGGAAGCGGGTAATCGGTCGGTATGGAGCCACCAAAGAGATAGTACACCGCTTCTTTTCCCTCCCTAATCCGCTAATACTCCGTGCAAAAATCAGTTATAAGATTAAGGAAATTAGGGAGACATTATCTAAAATTTCCATTGAAAAGAATCAATTTGATCTTAATGTGTGGAGTGGCTACAATGGTGTGGCGCCTATGCGGTCACTAACTTACTCGTTTGTAAACAAGTAGGGTGTTGTCGGAAGAGATGTTGATAAGCAAAAGATAATTGAGACATTGATGCGGTCAAAAGAAGTTGAGAAGTCCGAATCAATGTTAATTTTTGAAATGGAACATCTGGTCCATTCTCTTGCAATAATTGTGGCAGAAAATGATTTCTCTGTTGTTGGTTTAGATTAGGGGTGTAAACGGTTCAGTTCGGTTCGGTTTTTTTGAAAAACCGAATTGAACCAAACCGATAAGAGACCATCCTGAACCGAATACGAACTGAACCGAAAATGCGGTTCGGTTCGGTTCGGTTCGGTTTGGGACGGTTTTTCGGTTTTCCTATTTTTACTTTGTTTATTAAAATTTAAGTAAAGAAGAGACGATAAAGAAAAGAGATTATTCAATTTTTATTAAGAATTCCAATTCGGTTCGGTTAACCGAACCAAACCGAATTGAAAAGGTTAACAGTTATTTTTCGGTTAACCGAACCGAACCGAAAACATACGAAATTTCGGTTCGGTTCGGTTCGGTTTTATATTTCGGTTCGGTTTTTGACACCCCTAGTTTAGATGTTGCGGAGATTTCAAAAGTGTTTAGTACATTTCGTTCTCTAGCACTTCATTAGAGGGAATCTTAAATTTCGATGGAGTCCCGCCTTTTCTGATGAAGCAAACTTCAAAGACATTGCATACAATTAATTTTCACTCCAAAGTTGACGATGGACTCATTACAAAAAGGTTGGTTAGAACATGCATCTCCAAGTGTAGCCATTTATGGTATCTGAGTTCAATAAATAGTAGTTTTGAGGAGTTGCCAAGTTCCATATGCAACTTAAAGCAATTAAGGCATCCAAAATAGTCACTAAGATACAATCAATAATAGGTCATTAGATTGCAAAAGGCGTCCATTATTAAATAATCCTATGAAAAATAATTTCTCAAATCAAATTTATAAAGAAAGTAATATTTTAATTTCAAAGAAAATAAGCAGTGATTGTTCAATTACATAAAAATATCATTTAGTAAAATGATATCCGGTGAAAATTTGATTAGAAAACTGGAAGTTGCTTTTAGCATTTAAGTGATACTTAAAACTACACATTAAATTCACAATTCTATCTAGGAAAAAAAAAATTCTATAACATAAATCCAGTTGCATAGCACGAGATTGGTTGCTACTCCAAATAATAGATTTTGAAGTCTCTGGGATTATCTTTGTTGACAAAACACTTGGAACAGTATCTCAATTTTAGGAGTGTCAAATGGAGCCAATGCAAAATGCCCACAGCATTTATAAAGATAAATCATCATTATTTATTTTAGCTTGTTATGCTTGAAATGTTAACGTTTCACTTTTAATCTAACTGTCCCACTTGAAAAGAAAAATTCTTGATCTTATTATGAAGATATGAAATGTCTTTAATTAATTTGTTAAATCAAAATATTGCGCATTCTATGTTCACGATTCTTTATGGTGATGTGGTTCAATTTTTTAGAACTATTTTTAATTATGTTTTGGAATATACCTTTTTTTTATTTCACTAAGGCTTTTCACTTTCCGTAGTCACATTTAATTCATAACTCTCATAATACAACACGTAAAAGTGAAAATCCATTAAAATGTACTTAGCATAGTGGCATAATGATGTGTGCTAATGAAGCCATAGCCAGAAATTTTCCAAACTGCAAAGCCCAATGCACTTTTAGCATTAATTTTTTGCATGGAATTTTGTAAGAGAAAATGGTGACAAACATAAAATATTGTTACCAATGAGGGGAGGGGTTCGAAACCCCACATCCTCATTGCGCAACTCATCCGTGGCTGGATCTGTGGTGGTGGCTTAGTTCACCCCGGGTTTGCACCGCCGGCTACAAGCTATACGGTGGTTCTTGGGTCACAAAAAAAAAAAAACATAAAATATTTTTATATGTAGGGAAAAGAGGGTGGATTCAATACATGAGGTGTAAATTGTGTCCCCTTCAAGTCACGATATTATAAATTAACCGAATTTTTGAGAAACACTAACAGAAGTGAAAATTTCCAGAAATTACAATACAAAAATTTCTGCATCAATTTTTATTGAAAGAGATCTTACATCCATGTAAAAATTAATTTTGCTTACGAATGTTAATTGAATATCTAAGAAAGACAAATTCACATGCACTACAATAAATGCCATAATACTATGTTATAGGTACGGTGTGTTCATTCCTTTTCTTTTCTTTTTTCTTTTTCTTTTGATCGCAGATAAACCCATATGATTTATTTGCTGCGCCATTGTGGATCTCAGTAAAGATTTGGACATGCATTTAAATAATCCTTCATCAATCTCTTTTATTTTAAAGGATGAAAACAATGGCCGTTTGATATTGTATTTTGCTTTCTTTCCTTGATTGAATGTAGTTCTTCATTTATCTTGATGTTTGTATTGGAAATTTCTCTATGGAGAAAATAGCTTATCATATATTGTGAAACCACTTGTTGAATTATCTCTATTTGAATTTTCTTAGAACAATGTTTATCTTTCATCCATCGACAGTGAATGAAATCGGGCCGCATCATTGAACCTCTAGTGTCTGCTGTTTGATTTGTTTTATTACTCTGCTAGACTGTGTAAAGACTTGCTTAGAAGTGATGCATTTGAAAAATCATATTTTTTGGTCGCTTTTAATTTGTTTTACTTCGATTTTTACTCTGGAAGATTAGGTTTTCCCTTTCCTTTTTCTCATAAGACTGAATCTTCCGACTATGAAGGCACAAAGGCTACTTGCATGAAAAATAATGGTTTGCTTTTCTGCTCAAAGCCTTTTTTCTTTCGTAATCTCCCAAGTACTTTAGTTTGACCTCATGATAATGTATGCTATAGTTCCTCATAAGTTCAGCACCTCCTCGGTTGTGCCCAAATGGGACGTCCTGAAGATGGGAATGAGGTTGAGAGGGGCTTGGTCGGTAGATTTAGCCAAATCGGTATCATTCAAAGCTGAAAAGGGTTTTCACCCTGAAAGTGAGAAAACAAAAAGGTGAAATGGACCCATATGTCCTAAAAGAACCAATGGTTGACTCGCAACATGTCTAATCTTTAATGTTCGGTCTATTGCTTACAAGATAATGATCCTGTTAGATGGAATGGTTATTAGGATAGCCATTATGTTCGCCAGCCAAAGACGAGACGACAATTGGCATTCATGGTGTTTTTGTTAATCTCATCTATAATGATTGATGAATTAACAATAATCATTTGCTATTCATGAAGCTCTCTCGATAACCGCTATTGTTTTTCCAATGGCAAGAAACGAAAATAGCCAAATTGATGCTTTTCGGTATCATAGAGAGTGTGCTGAGCCGGTTCGGATCGCACGCCCACCCATAATAATTAGGATGGTATGTTTAGGCAAAACATTGCTTGCTAAGTTCATGCACAACAACGAAAATGTCCAAGAACGATTTTTGATTTCAGAATATGGCTATGCATTTCTAATTATTTCGATCTAAAGAGAACTCTTGAAAATGCCTGGAGAAACTCTATCAGTTAAGACTTGATTAGAGTGAGTTAATGGTAAGAATTTTTCCTTTGTGTCAGATGACGTATAGGACAATGGTCATACCCGCATTCAACGCAGTGGCTTTTCTCATGGGATCTGTATTAGCATTTAAGTTGAAAGGCCTTTCTTCTCTAGTCACTCTCTTCCATCTTTTCTCAAATGGGCACACAAGCAAGAAAATGCAGTTTGCGATCACAATCGAATCTCTCAGGGCCCAATCGACAATTCTGGGTATCAAGAAGGGACGAGAGAATTGCCAAAAAAGTCATAAATCTATTGTAATTATGTCAACTCAGTCATAAACCTTTTTTTTTTATCGATTTAGTTCTAAACCTTTTGCGATTGTGCCAATTTAGTCTATCCGACCAAATTTGGCCGGCCGGAGCTAGACCTTTTAAACGGGTGGGTTGGGTTGGGTTTGGGTCGGGTCATAAATGGTCCGACCCAAGTTGACACATTAACCCGTTTATGACCCATTTAAGCACAGTATAAAATTTTTGACTCATACTCAACCCAACCCATACCCAACCCATACCCGACCCGACCCATATTGTTAAAAAATTTCTCTATATAACTAAATTTAGGAAAACTTATTCTTATAATCTTTTTTAAAGATTTTAAACTTATTCAAGTTCATTAACAACTCATGTATTTTAGTCTTTTTAATTTTTAAACCCATTATATATACATTTGTCAAAATTGGTGTATAACCCATTTATGACCCATTTAAATATTAAATGGGTCATAAATGGGTCATGTTTTCTTTAAATGGGTCATATATGGGTTATACTAAAAGGAAGCTTGACCATTTATGACCCATTTAATATTTAAATGGGTCATAAATGGGTTATACACCCATTTTGACAGGTGTAGCCGGAGCTGATGTGCATGTTGGCTAGCGTTGGTGACAATATTTTATTATTTTTCAAATTTTTTTATTATTTTTTAAATTTTTCTGTTTTTTTCCCTTATCTTTTTTGTCTCTTCCTCCCTTGCCCCTCCCCTCCCCCCTCGCCAACGGCAGTGGCTGGCCAGCTCCGATGAGACATGCCGGTCACTACGTGAGGGTTGCAGCCCTTGTCAAACCGGCCACCCTCATTGACGACCTCACCTAGACCTGGAGGAGGCCTGGGGGCCATGGTAAGGTGACTTTGCTCAGATCTGGGCGAGGCTAGCCTTGCCATGGGCTGGCTTGGTCGCCATTGCCTCGCCAGCCACGGGCAAGGCCACCTTCGCCCACGACCAGCCAATGCTGAGGCTAGCCTTGCCACGGCCCCCAGGCCTCCCCTAGGTCTGGGTGAGGCCGCAAGGCCACCTTCACTTGTGGCCAGCCAATGCTGAGGCTAGCCTCGCCGCGGCCCCCAGGCCTCCCCCAGGTCTGGGCGAGGTCGTTGGCGAGGGTCGTTGGGGCCGCAACCCTCGCCGTGGCCCCCAGGCCTCCCACAAGTCGCTAGCGAGGGCTTCATAGCCCTTGCGTAGTGGCTGGCAACCACGTCGGAACTGGCCGGCCACTGCTGCCGAGGGGGGAGGGGCAAGGGAGGAAGAGACAAAAAAAGAAAAGGAAAAAAAACATAAAAAAATTTTAAAAATTAAAATTTTAAAAATATTATTAAAATATTGTTGTCGATGGCCATGTTAGCTCCGGCTAGCAAAATTTGGCCAGATGGACTAAATTGGCGCAATCGCAAAAGGTTTAAAACTGAATCGGTAAAAAAAAAAGTTTATGACTGAATCGACATAATTGTAATAGGTTTAAGATTTTTTTGGTAATTATCCCAAGAAGATAAAATAGCAGTTTGTGGGAATCGGTACAAAGAAACAACATCCTTCCTGCACTCAAAACTTAGTTACACCAATTTGCTCCACCAAATGAAACGTCGTTTCCCACTTTGTTCCATGTTTCCCAAAGGTTACGACATGCCGGCTATATTTCGAGTATTCTTTGAAGACCATGTGAACTGATATGTCCATCGAATGAAGACCAAGAAGCGGAAGTTGGAAGAGAACAAGTCGAGAAGAAGCTGAGGAGTTCAGCGTGGCTTTGCCATTCAGAATGACGAAGCCAGCTTTCGATCAATCCAATGGTGATCTCGAAGATACACTAAATTAAACACAAAGTGAAAAGAAAACCATAGCATGCACAGCTTGAACGGATTATGATATCAGTAAGCCAACGTCGACGGATCTCATACTGTCTCTCTGTGCATTTCCATGATGGTGATAGAACTCTTGTTTTCCTCGAGCGAACGGCAATTTTTGGTGCGATTTTTCTTTTTTACTTTTTCAAAGAAAGCTTTCATGTGGCATGAAAGGGACATGACATGCCAACGGAAAAAAAAGAGTAAAAGGGGGAAAGAAAGCGAAAAGAAAAAGTCTTCCTCATCAAATATATATGATTCTTTCATATATACATAATTTACATGGAATGGCAATCATCGGTGCTAATTTTTCCCCTTTCTAATTGCATAAGCAACACTCTTTTTTAAAAATAATAATAATAATAATAATTTAAGTTATTTTTTCACTTGGCTTAATGTTTGAGTTTCGACAAATATTTTTTTTTATTATTATTGACAACAATTCCCTAAAAATGTTGAATTAGTACTATTTTTTGGTTTTGACCATTTAAATTATAAAATTAATTCCTTATCAGTTTCTAGGTAATTAACTTTAAACCCTATAGCGATCTGACAATAAATAATAACTTTTGTTTTTTTTTTATTTTTCAAATAAATAATTTTCTGAAATAAAATTTCATTATTTAATTATTTGAAATGATACGAACCATAATTTTCAAGAATTTTTTTAAAATTATTCATTTTTCGCGAAACAAGCCAAACTTGAAATATAAGAGTTTTTTTGAGAAATATTTATGTTCATTTGATACTTAAGAAGAGTACAATAATTGATACTAATCTTTGATTTGAAATGGCCAGTAAACTAATTCATGAATATATTCTAGCAAAGGGGCATCAAATTATCATTAAACTGTGAATGTCATTAAGTTGTTGATTTAAATTATAATTAGGATCAATTTATTGCGTTTCTTGGTAAATATGGGAGTGCATCCTTATTCCCCTCAATTTTTTTGGGACGACACTTAAGGTTCTCTAACTTAAAGTCTGTGACATAGTCCAGCCAAAAAAGAAACCAACTAGAAAATATGTCACAAATCTGGAATTTTAGGTCTATATTATAGATATGGGACCCTAAAAATACAATTGTCACTCGATCAGGTATACATAAGCATTCAATTACAGGTAAAGAATAGACACTTGGAAGATTCCTTATTGGTCCTACGTAGGGGTGAGCATATTGAACTGCCTAAACTGGAACTGAACTGGACTAGTCAATTTGGTCCAATTCTTGGAGGCATTAGTCTAGTTCTTGGTTTTATAAAAATAAAACTGATAATTTCAATGAACCAAACTAAAATAAATCATCAAATAGACTATTTTATTTCTTAAACATATATATATAAATTTAAATACAAGCGTAGTTTCACTTTTTAGTACGTGAGAACATATGTGATTAATTTTATTAGAACTATCCGAAAATTGAACCGAATCAATCAGTTCGAAGCATGACCACTCTCTAGTGGAAAAAAAAAGTGGATTGGACCGAAGCCAACAATTTGGTCTGATTTTCGATTCTACAATCAAACGGTCCAATCCCCAATTTTCGAAATTGAAAATCGGATCGGATCGAGCACATATCGCTTCTAGTACTAAAAATCTAAGAAAAAAAATAATGGTGGGTAGAAAGTGTGTTGCTTTGGACGTGGAGGCCACCAGCAAGGAAAGTATGACAAAGAAAAAGGCAGGTAGAAAGCGTGTAGCCTTTTTCTTTTTCTTTTTGGAAAGCGTGTAGCTTTTGACGGGGAGGCCGCTCACGAGGAAACTGAGGAGAGCAAGACAAGAGGTCGGTCGGTGGAAAGCGCGTTTCTTTTGACCCGGAGGCCACTCGTAGGGAAAAAAAAAGCCGCCCTTTCATCCAATTGCAACCAAGTCATCAATGATACGTCCGTTGACCGAAAACCAAGCATAGGAAGAAGTTGGCAGAGACCTTGTCGAAAAGAAGATGAGGAGTTCGGGGAGGCTTCGCCATTCAGAATGACGAAGTCAGCTTTCGATCATTCCGATGGTGATCTCCAAGATACACAAAATTAAACACATAATGAAAAGAAAACCATAGCATGCACAGCTTGAACGGATCATGATATCAGTAAGCCAACGTCGACGGATCTCATAAGACATTGGGTCTAGCTGAGCCAAGACCGCAGCTGCCGCCACCCATCCCCTCGAATCATTGTCCTCCTTGGAGCAACTTTCAGACAGAGTAACTCCTATCTTCTCCTTGTCGATCGACAAGAGGACATTTCGCTCAAGCGTGTATGCCCAATTGCTCCTAAGGACATGAGCAAGTCGAAGATGACGATCGGTGACATTGGGAGCAAGATCCATACGGCGGGGAATGATTAGAAGGCCATAAATGACCAATGGGTATGGTCGGAAAAGGCAACAGAAACTCTTGGTTTCTGCGTACATCTTTCTCTAAAAGAATTTTCTATTTAGATCTCTGTGAAGTATTTTGTGTAATAATTACACTCAAATTATGGGGATGGCCCAAGAACAGACGTTTAAATGGATCAAAGGTCGATCTTGGTCATGCCACAATGAACTCTCTTATACCAACTCTCTCTGTGCATTTCTAGGACGATGATAGAACTCTTGTTTTCCTCGAATGAATGGCAATTTTTGGTGCGATTTATCTTTCTTGAAAGAAAGTTGTCATGTGGCAATTAAGGGACATGACATGCCAAAGGAAAAAAAATAAAAGTGGGATAAGAACGCCAAAAAAAAAAGTCTTCGTCGTCAAATAAACATATGATTTTTCCATACATACATCATTTACATGGAATGGCCATTGTTGGTGATCGTTTTTCCCCTTTCTAATTGGATAAGCAACTCTCTCTCTCTCTCAATAAAATAATAATTTAAGTCATTTTTCAGTCGGCTTAACATTTGAGTTTAGACTCCTCGTCAGAGGACTAACATGGAGATTGTCGACAAAGCTTAGGATTTAATTGTACAAATTGAAGGTTTAAAAAACCTCCACCTGTGGTGGTCACGTGATTTCGCTTCTTCGCCCCTATCGCTGAGGGAGGGGTTCGAATCCCCGCGTCCGCATTCCATGCGACTCACTCACGACCGGGTCTGTGGAGGCAGCTCGGCTCGCCCCGGTTTTACCATCTCTGGCTGTCAGCCATGTTCTCGGGTAAAAAAAAAAATTGAAGGTTTAAGACCCATGTACCGGATCGACGCTAGGACTCCCACTATAATTATATTGATGCAGAGTTAAATGAAAAATCTCGTAAAAAAAAAAAAAGTTAAAAAGGAAGAGAGAGAGAGAGAGAGGTATCTGTGGGTCCAGGTGATGAACGGAAGCCTCAAGACGAGCCGAAAATTGTGCATCTTTATTGGAAAGTACAATTTTGCCACCGAGAGAAGACAAACAATATCGTTCACATTTTCTATACGAGATATTAATATTATTTTTCATTATCAACAACAATTCCCTAAAAATGTTAAATTAGTACTATTTTTTGGTTTTGACTATTTAAATTATAAAATTAATTCCTTAACAGTATTGCTAGGTGATTTACTTTAAAGCTTATAGTGATCTGACAATAAATAATAACCTTTGTTTCTTTTTATTTTTCAAATAAATAATTTTCTGAAATAAAATTTCATTAGTTAATTATCTTAAGTGATATAAACGATAATTTTCCAGAAATTTCTTTTCAAATTATTCATTTTTGGGAAATAAGCGGAACTTGAAATATAAGAGTTTTTCTGAGGTATATTTATGTTCATTTGATACTTAAAAAGAGTGCAATAATTGATACTAATCTTTGATTTGAAATGGCTAGTAAACTAATTCATGAATATATTCTAGCAATGTGAATATCATTAAGTTATTGATTTAAATTAGAATTATGATCAATTGATCGCGTTTCTTGGTAAATATGGGAACGTATCCTTATTCTCCTCAAATTTTTTGGGACTACTCTTTAAGAAAACTAACTAGAAAATATGTCGCAAATCTGGAATTTTTCGTCGTATAGGATAGAATTGGGACCCTATAAATACAATCGTCACTTGATCAGGTACATACAAGCGTTCAATTACAATTAAAGAACAGACACTTGGAAGATTCCTTATTGGTCCTAGGAAAGTAGGACAAAGAAAAAGGAATGTAGAAAACGCATTTCTTTTGACCCGGAGACCACTTGTAAGCAAAGTTAGGTAAGCAAAGTTAGGTGGGTAGTCTTTCGTAAGGAAAGATAGGTGAGGAGAGTAAGACAAAGAAAAAGGAAGGTAGAAAACGCGTTTCTTTTGACCTAGAGGCCACTCGTGCAAAGTTAGGTAAGGAAAGTAAGACAAAGAAAAAGATCGGTAGAAAGCGCGTTTCTTTTGACCCGGAGGCCACTTGTAAGGAAAAAAATCTCCCTTTCATCCAATTGTAACCAGGTCATCATTACAGCATCTTGCTCGTGAGAGGGAGACTGGCGTTCTTATTCGTCTCAAACCAAACAGCCTGAATCAAATTTCCCCCATCACTTAGCATGGCTGAATCACTCGTTTTCAGCATTGCACAGGGTGTGCTTGGGAAGATAGCATCACCAGCGTTCCAAAAAGCCGTCGAAATTTATAAAGTCGCAGATCAGATCCACGAGCTTGAAAATACGGTGGCTGCCATTACCGCCGTGTTGTTAGATGCCGAGGAGCAACAGGCGAAGAACCACAGCCTGCGACTGTGGTTACGGCGGCTTCGAGACGTGTTGTATGATGCGGAGGATGTGCTCGATGAAGTCGAGTGTGAAGCCTTACGGAAGCAGGTAATCAGTCGTTATGGGGGTGTCAAAGAGAAGGTACACGGCTTCTTTTCCTTCTCTAATCCGGTTATACTACGTGCAAAAATCAGTCATAAAATTAAGGAGATTAGGGAGACGCTATCTAAAATTTCCACTGAGAAGAATCAATTTGATCTTACTGTGCGGAGTGTCGACAATGGTGTGGTGCATATGAGATCACGAGAGATGACGTACTCGTTCATAAATATGCTGGATGTCATTGGAAGAGATGTTGATAAACAAAAGATAATTGAGATATTGATGCAACCAGATGACAAAAACCTCTCGGTGATTCCCATTGTTGGAATAGGAGGTTTGGGCAAGACGGCCCTAGCTAAATTAGTTTACAATGATGACAGTGTGAAAGAGCAATTCCAGTTGCGACTATGGGTGTGTGTACCCGAGGACTTTGATTTAAAAAAAACTATTGATGGAATTATCAAAGGTGCAACTGGTGAAAGCTTGGGTAATCTTGATATTCAGCAGTCACAAACCTTTTTGCGAGACACCATCAGAGACAAGAAATTTCTACTAGTCTTGGATGACATATGGAGCAACGACCGTGGTCGATGGGAAGAATTGAAAGCTTTGTTGACCCAAGGAGCTAGTGGAAGTAAGATAATTGTGACAACGCGCAGTTCAGAAGTCGCTTCTATAATGGGTACCCATTTGGCCCATAATCTAAGGGGTCTTTCTCATAAAGATTCCATGGCCTTATTCAAAAAATGGGCGTTCGATCCAAAGGAAAGGCAACCGCATCCTCATCTCCTTGACATTGGAAACAACATTGTCAAAAAATGTCAAGGAGTTCCTCTCCTTGTGAAAACCATGGGGAGTTTACTTTACACAAAGGACGAAGAACGGTATTGGGCCCATATAAGAGATAGTGAGACATGGAAGTTAGTGGAAGAAACAAAAGACATTCTACCAATTCTTAAGCTTAGTTATGATCATTTACCGTCCCACTTAAAACGTTGTTTTGCC
This sequence comes from Corymbia citriodora subsp. variegata, assembly GCA_014858505.1. Lineage (NCBI taxonomy): Eukaryota > Viridiplantae > Streptophyta > Magnoliopsida > Myrtales > Myrtaceae > Corymbia > Corymbia citriodora. The sequence continues at coordinate 131,029 of MU089588.1, read as the reverse complement.
ACATTTTCACTTTTTCCTAGAGGATATGAAATCCATAGTGATTTTTTAGTTAGTTTATGGATGAGTTTAGGAGTCATTAGTTCAACAACGGAAAAACTATCATTAGAAGACGTTGGTGTTGGCTACGTCAAACTGTTGTGGAAAAGATCTTTGATCCAAGAAGTTAAGGAATCCGAATCAGTATTACATTTTAAAATGCACGATCTAGTCCATTCTCTTGCAATGATTGTGGCTCAAGATGATTGCTCTCTTGTTGGCTTAGATACTACAAAGATTGCGGAAGGAGTTCGTCAAGTTTCGTTCTCTAGCACATCGTTAGAGGAAATCTTAAATTTTGATGGAGTCCCACCTTTTCTAAGAAAGCCAACTTCAAAGAGGCTCCGTGCAATTTATTTTCATTTCGATGCTGATGATGGAGTTATTACTGGAGAGTTTGCCAGAACATGTATCTCTAAGTGTAACCACTTACGGTACTTAGATTTGAAGAATGGTAATTTTGAAGAGCTGCCGAGTTTCATATGCAACTTGAAACAATTGAGGTCACTAAATCTCGGTAGAAACAAGCAATTGAAGAAGCTTCCGGATCACATTTGTGAGTTGCAAAATTTGCTAGTCTTATACCTTGATGGTTGCTCAGAACTGGGTGATTTACCCAGAAAAATGGAGAGGCTCATCAGCCTTAGAAGACTATACGTAACGACAAAGCAAAAGAGTCTGCAAGAAAATGGAATACAATACCTAGAAAATCTACAAATTTTGGGACTCTATGGATGCCAAAATCTCCAAGTTTTGTTTGAAGGTACTTGCCGACTAACTCGCCTCCGAAAGTTGGTAATATTTCATTGTGGGGGACCAATATCTTTACCTTTTGCGGAATTAACTGCCCTAGAGTGCTTGGTAATTGTTGATGGCAAGCTCATGTTGAACCAGGAGAACAAGTCCAACTTTCCTCTTAATCTTCGTGTGTTGACAATATCAAAGTCCGAACAAGTGATGGAGTTGCTCCAATGTCTTGATAAGTCTATCTGCAATTTGGAGTGCTTTTCGGTCTATGATTGCCCGAGCTTCACGGCTATACCAGAATGGCTATCCCATCACACACATCTCAAATTAATTCGCTTGATCGGATGTCCCAACTTATCATCTATGCTGCAAGGAATTCAATCCCTCACCGCTCTCAAAGAATTATGCATTGTACACTGTGGTGAACTAAGCGAGAGATGTCGACCAGCAATTGGCGAGGATTGGCCCAAAATAGCTCACATCCCTCGAATCAAACATGATCTTTTAAAGGTACAATGGATGGAGGATTAGGTAAGCATCTATCTGTTTCTTCTTCGTTCCTAGGTGTAATATAGCGATTACTTAATTCTTCCACGGAGTTAAAATTTAATTAAATTATCGTGATTAGAAAAAGAAAAAGTGATATGAAAAAAATATTTACTAAGATACAATCAATACCAGGTCATTAGATTGCAAAAGGAATTCAATTTCTAATAATTCTATTTATAAAGTAAATAATCCAATTCAAATTTGACAAAAAAATTAGAAGTTGCATTCGATACTAGAGTTATACTAAAATCTACACACTCAATTCATAGTTCTATCTAAAACTTTTAACGTAGATAATAAAACAACAACAATAATGTTTTATACCATGAATCCAATTTAGTTCATAGAACGAGAATGACTGCTTGTTGGCAAGACACTTGGCTTAATATAAATTGTAGGAGGGTTGAATGGAGCTAATGCAAAATGCCCACGATCAACATCTATATGGACATCATCCAAAAAAATCGAGGATTGTCATTTTTTTAATTAAGTGAAAGTAGAAAGTTTTTTTTGCTTTATAGCTAAAATTTAAAACATTATTCAAATTTCGAAAAATTATGAAACAAATATTTATGAACATGCTCCCCTTAAATGTTGGGAAAGTATTTAAACGTGTTGCATCGACAAAAAGTCAAGAGGGTGGGGGAGACTTCAGGGTCATTTGTCCCATAGGTGGGGCTGTTAGCTCCGGAGGGGCTCGTCTATTGTGAAATAAAAAATGACAAATTTGCTTGATACCGCAATAAATATCGTAATACTATGTTATAGATATTGTAATCTCATTTCCCTTCTTTTTTTTTTGAGTGCAGGTGAACTCCCATGATTTATTTGCCACGCCAAGTGCATCTCCACAAAGGTTTGGACGTACACTCAACAAATCCTTTGATAATCTCTTTTATTTCAAGGTTGAAAACAATGGTTGTTGATTTGGTACTTTTTTTTTTTCCTTTTCTACTTGAAAACAATGGTTCGTCTATTGTGTACTTCTTTATTATTTGTCTGTATTTGTCTTGCAAATTTCTCTATGGAGAAAATGCCTTGTCTGCATTGTATGAGACTAATTGTAGCATTATTTATGTTTGAATTTTCTTATAACAATGTTTATCTTTCATTCATGGACAATGAATGAAATCACGAGGCATCATCAAATCTTATTTATGGAAAATTAGTGCCACTTGCTCGATCTTTATATGATTATTTCACCAAACTATTTGCAGAGTTTCCTAGATATAATGCATTTAGAAAACCTTTTTTTTTCTCGTTTCTCATTTTGTTTTACTTCACGTCTACATAGGAAAATTTAGGTTTGTTTTTTTCCTTTTGCTCCTGAGACTGAATCTTATGAAAATAAATGCACGAAGGCTGTTGCATGAACAATAGCATCTTTGTCATCTGCTCAAAGCCTTTATCAGTTTTAGTCCCCCAAGTATTTTTTTTTTTTTAACTCATGATTGTGTATGCTGTGGTTCCTCATAAGTTCAGCACTTCCTCGATTGATTTCATGACCACGTTAGTGTGCATGGTCTGTAGATTTAGCCAAATCGGTGTCTTTCAAAGCTGAAACTGGTTTTCACCCTGAAAGTGAGAAAATAAGAAGATAACCATTGCCATATGTCCTAGAAGAATTAATGGTCGACCACATCATATTAATTAAAATTCAGAACGATCCTTTTTGTTGAAATGGTCTTTAGAATAGCCATTATGATCTTCTCCCAGAGACGAGAGACAGTTGACATTCACTGTATGTGGTTCATGAAGCTCTCTTGATAGCCCCAACTGGTTTTCCAATTCCAATGGCAAGAGAAGAGAATGGCCAAATCGATCCTTTTTCAATATCGTAGCAAGTGTGTTGAGCTTGTTCAGATTGCATGCCCTCCCAAAATGATTAGGATGTGATGTTTAGGCAAAACCGTCCTTGCTAACTTCGCATACGATGACGAAAAGGTTCAAGAATAATTTTTGATTTGAGAATATGGGTATGCATTTCCGATGATTTTGATCTAAAGAAAGCTATTGAAAATCTCCAGAGGGAGACAACAGTTGGATACCTTGGACATTGAGCAATATCAGGCCCATTGACAATACCATATACTTGGTTACATGTATCACATTTTGTTCCATGGTTTCCGAAGATTGCTGGCTATCTTTCGAGTATTCTTTGCAGAGGATGTGGACCGATATGTTCGTTGTCGAATGAAAACAAAGCATCAGAAGAAATTGGCAGAGATCATGTCGAAAAGAAACCGAGGAGCTCGGTGAGGCTTTGCAAATTCAAAAATGACGAAGCTAGCTTACGATAGATCCGAAGATGATCTAAGATAATATACTAACTAATCACACAGAATGAAAATAAAAATTTAGTATCATGCACAGCTTTCGGACCGAGTAACACCGATCTTCCCAATGTTCCCATCCAGACGATCGCCAAGAAGACACTTCGCTCAAGCATCCGTGCCCCAATTGCTCCGCAGCACATAAACAAGTCGAAGGCGACGATTGATGACATCAGGAGCTAGATCCATACTTCGGGGAACGGTTGGAAGGCCATAAATGACCGATGGGCCGTCGAAAATGGCAGCGGAAAATCTCGGTTTCTAAGTACATATCTCTCTGGACACGACATGCCCAATGAAAAGAAAAGTGTAATAAGCAATTCGCAATTCGTTATTTTCATCGCCTTAAGGTTTGAGTTCAATTCCTTAACCTCTACCAATTGCATGTAGCTCTGGTCGGTCTTTGAGGCAGTTTCCATGTTGAAATTGCTTGTATTTAAACATCCAAAAAACGAAACATGATGTTTATCTTTTGTTGATTCAAGACCCTCCTCTCGCTCTTCGTGGAGCAGCAAGATGTGAAAATGGCATTATTGTGTCAATTTTAGTCTTCATGTTCTTGTTTAGGTAAGAGACTATTTGGTTCAGCTTTCTCACAACGGTTTCGGCTGTGAAAATGGGTGCTATGACTTTTGAAGGTGCTTTTGTGAACACCTCAACGAGTACAATCTATCCAAAGTTACAAAAGTTCACAGCATCTTTCGAGAAACCGTCTTATCTAACTTTGAGCTGTTGCGACTTCAAAAACATGTACCACAACACAATTACAATTACAATTACAATTCAACCACAAATGTACCAAAAACCAAACGAGCTCTAAGGAATTCTCCATTGATGTGTTTGAGGGTGGGGTGGTGATTTAGTTTATATAAACGTTTCTTGATGAAAAAAATAATGTTTGATTACTTAAGTGATAAATGCTTTTCAAATATCATCAACACTAAACAATGTTTGTCATGTCTGAATGCTCAATTATACTTCTTATTTGTTTTATTACAATCACGCCCCGATTCTCGAGCTCACGGCAACCCTATTTCACTTGAGGTCTAACTGTACGATGTCCCAGGTACTGTCGTCAATCAATTCATTTTATCTTGTAATTAAGCACATGCAGAAACGAACAACTCCCAAACCAAACAACAGGGATAGCAACAACAGCAGCAAAGGAAAAACAAACAGTATTTTATATATCTGAAGGTTAGCCGGCATACCAGCAAATACATACACGTCTTACTATAGGCGACAGGCTAAGGCCTACTCAAAAAGGGATTGGCCTAGCTAACCTAACCCTGTACAAGTGAGGGAAGGCTCGTCAAAAAGGAAATAGGCTACAGCTGCCTAGTCACGGGCCTTAGAGGGATCGCTCTCTTCGATCCTCGAGTACTGCATCATTTAGGACCTGAAAAGGTTAACCACGACGGGTTGAGATAAACTCAGCAAGTTAAAGTCCTAAGCCCTGGTTAGGAACTTCGCTCGCCTTGGGAGTTTAACATACAACCTAATACAGCAATCAATGCAATACCACCTCAGAGAGATAACCACGGAAGACAATTTAATAAACAGGTGCAATCACAGGCGACCCTACCTAGCTTTGGCACACGCGACCTGCAGAAACTGTCATTTAATCCATCATAACATTAAGAGACATGCGAATAATCAGAGCATTACACACAGCTTTCTCAAATCTCACACCCACACATGCTCCGATTATTACGACCCTCTAGGCCACGGCACAACCTTATGGTTGGCGGTCAACTGGTTGTAAACCAGGCATCGTCCTCTCCCATGAGGCACGGCGACGTCATGGGCTCTCCCCCACCGACGGCATTCCATAAGGAGCATGGGCCCGGCCTCAACTGCGACTCCGCATCTGACCACTGTCAGGCGACTCAATGGTCACGGCACAACCCCGAAGGATTGGCGATCATCCGGCTCAACCGGGTTATTAACTTTAATCTGACCATGCAACACATCAGCAAATAGTTCATTCTTGTCTTTGCTTTTGCTTGGTCGTGAATGCAACATCGCTCATGCACTCATGCTCATGCGACATGCCATTTCAAATAACCCATGCAACATGTCATGCGGTATCACTCGATAATTCCAAAATCCAATTTCCAATCAGCATTCGATCACGCATTTTATCAATATTCACGAGTATAATTAACAATCGGCACTTCAATAAATCATAACAACTAAGAACACATCAAAATAAACCAAAAATTAGCTTCTGCATGAATAGTGCCATGAACAGTAATACGTGAATAGTAATACGTCAACAGTAATATGTGAACAGTAATCCGTGAACAGTAAATTCGTCAGAAAATAAATAAATAAACATAACCATGGTCAACAAATTAACCTAACTATAGTTAAATTCTAACTTTGGTTACTTTAAAACTAACCTTAGTTACTTTAATTAATTAACCTTAGTTACTTTAATACTAACTATGGTCAATTAACTAATCCTAGTCAGAATTAATTAACCAAAATAATTAACCAATCAACCTTAATTAATCACAAATACACAAATACATTAATTAACCCATAAGCAAGATTAACCCCTAAACAAAAATTAGGAAGTTAACTTACTTGGATCGGAAATCCGGCGACACCGGCGCGTAGAGGGGAACAAGGGCTATGAGGGGTAAGCTTGGGGATGGCAACGGATAACAACCGATGGCCGAAACGGGCCAAAAATAGTGCTGGTTACTGTTCACGCTGAACCGGTGCAGCTGAGTGGAAAAGGTTGAAACGGGCGGCTAACGGCGACCAGGGGTGACCAGGGGTGCACGGTTAGCTTCCTAACTTCCAGGACTACACTTTGAGCGGTGGTGGCGGCTCCAGTGATTGCGGCAAGGCCGTTTTCCGGCTGGAAAACAGCAAGGACAACAAGAAACAGCAGAAATGGAAGAGAAAAGGAAGAGAAAAAGGGAGAGAGAGGGGGGCTGGGCTGGTGCACGAATTTTGGGGGAGAAAGAGGAGAGAGAAGGAGCTGCTGGAGACTAGGATAAGGGCCAAGGCAAGTGGGCAAGCCACTTGTTGAAGAACCAATCAAAAGCAAGCAAAAACAAAGCATAAACAAAGCCCACTTGGGCACAAAAGCAAAAGGCCAAAGAGAGAAGTCCATGGGCTGGAAATGGAGGGGAACTTGGGCCAGCTTGGGCCCCTCTTGGGCTGGGCTGAATGGGTGCAAGGCTCATTGGGCAGCTGGTCTTGGGCCGGCCCACCCGCGGGCCCGAAACCCAGTTCAATTTTCCTTTTTCCGACGCTTCCGTGTCCAATGGAAAATCCCAAAATAAATGAGGCGACGTCCAAGTATTTAGTCCTGATATCACCGAGAAATCGGTTCCCAAAATCGGATTAAAATCGGGCTAAAATGCGTCAATTTTCAGGATGTTACAATTACTCCATCAAATCTTTCATTCATAAGCTATGTAGTAGTAACAACTATCAATTAGATAGAACTAACAAAAAACAACGTGCTTATTTCCTTATAACATTAAGAGAACTAGGTTCAATTAAGAATAATTTCATCATCGATTATCAGCTTGAGAAAAATTTTAATTATTAAAAGACGGATAAAAAATTTTCAAAAACCTAATTGCACTTATGACATGCAATAATATCCTTGTGATTTAAGAGTGAGAAACGAGGCAAGTTAGCATTATGATCGTTACAGGCTTCTTTTTGGTTGCATAGTTCAATTGGGGTTCTGTTTATTTCTCGAAAAATGAATAATTAAAAAAATATTTTCCTAATAATGAATTAAAGAAAAATTATTTTCATCATCTACGAAAATATTTGATGTATTTGATCATTAAATTTATTGGCGAAAATAAAGATATTTCCATCAACTAATTATTTCAAAAAATATAAGCGGCTATTAAGAAAATATTTTATAAATCATTTAATTTTTTAGGGATAAAGAGAGCATAACTTTCATTTTCGTTTTTTTTACTGTATTAATTTTTAAGTTCGTTGTCGTTGGCTTGACGCTCTAGGGATGGATGCCACGTGTCCGTCACCCGCGGGCTCGTAGATTTCGTGCTTTCTCAAGTTCCGGTCGAGAAGAACGTGGGCCCCGACGGTGGACCCCACGGTCTTTAGGGCCGCCTGATGGGTTGCACATGCACCCACGATCGGCATGCATGTTCACTTTATTATTTTGACATTTTTCTATATTTTATGATATTCAAATTTCGACCTTTATTATTCATGATACACTTCAATTTTATTTTATTTTTAAATTAGAACTAACTTCTACATTCAAATGATACATCTTTGAATTTCGCTAGGAATGGCATAAGCAAAAGTCTGAAATGGTGAACGATCCTCGCCTAACAAGCCCACAATCTCGATTCATTTGCTCGTCAGTCTTGAGGATTTGCAAGGAAAAACATAAGCGATGTAGCCACTCTCAATGATTATTGAATATGATCAATTTACTTTCCCTTTTTTTCTTTGACAGTCTAGAGGCATGAGCATTGAGATTTGAAAGCTCTGTTGAGTCGATTAAATTAAGATGTTTAGCTACACAACTGATGATATTCAAATAAATAACTTTTAATTTATGAGTTGGAAATCTCTCAATGCCCTAATCAATTGCATCGATCTTAAGGGCACCTCTTCTCTTTCTTTAGAGCATAGGGGAACCAAAATCCAACCTAGTCAATACAAATGATAGAAATTCACAGAAGTGGGCAACAATTTCATAAAATTTGCAGGTTTACATTTGAACGGAGCTTAGGAATTTGAGTAGTTAATTACAAACTATAACTAATTGATAGAGACAAAAAATTCTGAACAAAAAAAAAAAAAGATAGATCCGGGAAAAAAGAGAGGAAAACGACAAAAAAATAAGTTGGTCCACATGGCATGTGGTCAGAACAGGGATGCGGCGTTGGACGATATGGCAATGAAACGCCGCCATCGTAGGGTTGGGGGAGAGAGTACGAGAAACTCGGACGGCTTGCTTCTCCTCTCTTGCCAAACCCAACAAATTGGAAAAAAAGAAAAATCGAGAAATTGGATCGACACGTGTCCAATTGGGGAATTTCCTGCCATCCCTTGAGAAAAAAAAAAAGACTCGTCAAATTTCGAGGAAAAATTACATAGAAAATATGCTGTCAGAAAACACATCCCTAATTTCTGGTGTTTGAAATGTAAAATAGATTTAAAGCAATGCTTAAAAATTCAAGGCAGAATCATGACTCTATCATATTAACTCCTTTTGCAGGTGTTGCGACGGAATTTGACTTTTATTTTACCCGAAATATATAAAATTGTTGCGCAATTATGTAAATATTCATATATTTGAAGCAGTGCGCGCATGTATGGAAATTAGTAATACAGGATTGTATAGAAATAGTACATGTCACAAAAACATTGACAAGTATACTCACTAAATTGTAAAATAAAAACAAAACAAAATAAAATGCGGAATACTTTTGGACATATTCCGGGTCGGATTCGAGAGGGTAATTACGGAAAGACCAACCCGATTTACTAGAAGGATGCCGGTTGTTGGGCTCTACACTGTAAAACAACCAACCTGGTCCTAACCGTCTCATCATCAACTCCAATGTGGGCCGAGCAGCACATTTATATTTTCTCTTTCTTTTTTCTTTCCTTTTCAATTCCATTTTTTATCTATCGATGCTACGATATAAAATTAAGATTAAAATTTAATTTGGCATCGCCCATAAAAAAAAAAGTACATATATGTCATATATACCCCTAACAAAAGTCAAATTTACTTTTGTGCTTTCATAGAGAAAGTGAAACAAACAAACGCTCCTTTGTGGAATTGATTACTTTGCACATGGTTGCAATTTGGGGGCCAATACAAATTAATCTTAAAATTGCTCTCTCGCTCTAAAATTTTTTGGAACTATGAAAATTGGGAGTGGTCTCAGGTGGTCTAAATCAACTTTTTTTTTTTTTTGCATAATCTAAATAACACAGTTCAAGAGCTTCAAATTTTTTAAAATCAAAACTATTAAAATTTTCGCTAGACTGTATGTGGGCTTCATATGACTAAGGATTGGAATTTCTAGGTGAGGTTGATCTATTGGGCTTTCTCGGTGACAATTTGTAATCTAATGGGCAATTGCGCAATTGAAACAGATAGATGAGTTCTCTTTTCGAAAGACGTTGCAACCCATCATAATCCCATAGTTTCATTTCTACTGAAAGTATCATTCTCCATGAATCATACACATTTTTCAGGAAAGCAGAAATTGAGAATATAAAACTATTTTCATCCTCAATTTCATTGAAAATGGAAAATGAAAATATTTTCGCGAATCAAATGGGTCCTCAAAGAAAAAAGAGTTTTTTTTTAAAAAATCTTTAGGAAACGAGTGCTCATCATTAATTAATACTTTTAAAAGCGATGAACCAACACATCACAAGAGAGTTCAATTGACGGTCCCTACAAGGTCTTGTCCATTTCTAACTTTGTTCCACTTTGCTTTAAACATAATACCATCAAGATATGCTTATCTTTTTATTCTTTGCTTGGTTTGATTGGCATGGAACAAAAGCGACGTGTCTTGGAGTTCCCAATGGCTTTGCTCTAAATTAATCCATGGAAACTGAGGTAGCCTTTCGGTTCAAATGGTTAAGGCAGAATTCGTCTTTGAGTTTTCTCTATTGTTCAGTCTTTCTGTTTATTGACTTCGTCATATGCCAACTTAACTTTTTCTTTTCTTTTCATAACTTGGTAATTATTCCGGATCATCTCTGACAATGAAATGCCAAGAGAAAAATATAAACAATATAGAAAACATATTCCTGATTAAATATGATTGTCTATATCATTCACAAAATTGAATCGATAAAAAAATAATTTCATCGTCAATGAAAATCCTTACGCATAGATTGTTATTAATTATGAAAGCATTTCTTGTGGGCTAACTATCCTAAGTGACGACAATCATTTCGAGGTGAATTACATACACAAGTAAAGAATAGATACTTCGATGAGATTGGACCGTTCAAGTAATCTGGATTCTTTATTGTTCCCAAGAAAGGAAGATTAAAAAAAGGTAGAAAGCATGTTTCTGTTAACTTGCAGGCCACTCGTAAGAAAAGAGCCTCCCTTTCATCCAATTGTAAGTCATAGCAATTGACTCACGAGAGGAAGACATTGTGTGTTCTTCTTTGTCTCAAACCAAATAGCCTGAATCAATTCCCCCCATCACTTCGCATGGCTGAATCAATCGTTTTCAGCATTGCACAGGGTGTGTTGGGGAAGATAGCATCCCCAGCATTCCAAAAAGCCGTCGAAATTTACAGCGTTGAAAATCAGATCAACGAGCTTAAAAGTACGATGGCTGCCATTACGGCCGTGTTGTTGGATGCTGAGGAGCAACAGGTGAAGAACCACAGCCTGCATCGACTTCGAAATGTGTTGTACGATGCAGAGGATGTGCTCGATGAAGTCGAGTGTGAAACCATATGGAAGCGGGTAATCGGTCGGTATGGGGCCATCAAAGAGATAGTACACCGCTTCTTTTCCTTCCCTAATCCGCTAATACTCCATGCAAAAATCAGTTATAAGATTAAGGAAATTAGGGAGACATCATCTAAAATTTCCGTCGAAAAGAATCAATTTGATCTTAATGTGTAGAGTGGCGACGATGGTGTGGTGCCTATGTGGTCACTAACTTACTCGTTCGTAAACAAGTAGGGTGTTGTTGGAAGAGATGTTGATAAGCAAAAGATAATTGAGATATTGATGCGGCCAAAAGAAGTTGAGAAGTCCGAATCAATGTTAATTTTTGAAGTGGAACATCTGGTCCATTCTCTTGCAATAATTGTGGCAGAAAATGATTTCTCTGTTGTTGGTTTAGATGTTGCGGAGATTTCAAAAGTGTTTAGTACGTTTCGTTCTCTAGCACTTCGTTAGAGGGAATCTTAAATTTCGATGGAGTCCCACCTTTTCTGATGAAGCAAACTTCAAAGACATTGCATACAATTAATTTTCACTCCAAAGTTGATGATGGACTCATTACAAAAAGGTTGGTTAGAACATACATCTCCAAGTGTAGCCATTTATGGTATCTGAGTTTGATACATAGTAGTTTTGAGGAGTTGCCAAGTTCCATATGCAACTTAAAGCAATTAAGTCATCCAAAATAGTCACTAAGATACAATCAATAATAGGTCATTGCAAAAGGCGTCCAATATTAAATAATCTTATGAAAAATAATTTCTCAAATCAAATTTATAAAGAAAGTAATATTTTAATTTCAAAGAAAATAAGCAGTGATTGTTCAATTACATAAAAATATCATTTAGGAAAATGATATCCGATGAAAATTTGATTAGAAAACTGGAAGTTGCTTTTAGCATTTAAGTGATACTTAAAACTACACATCAAATTCACAATTCTATCTAGGAAAAAAAAAATTCTATAACATAAATCCAGTTGCATAGCACGAGATTGGTTGCTACTCCAAATAATAGATTTTGAAGTCTCTGGGATTATCTTTGTTGACAAAACACTTGGAATAGTATCTCAATTTTAGGAGTGTCAAATGGAGCCAATGCAAAATGCCCACAGCATTGATAAAGATAAATCATCATTATTTATTTTAGCTTGTTATGCTTGAAATGTTAACGTTTCACTTTTAATCTAACTGTCCCACTTGAAAAGAAAAATTCTTGATCTTATTATGAAGATATGAAATGTCTTTAATTAATTTGTTAAATCAAAATATTGCGCATTCTATGTTCACGATTCTTTATGGTGATGTGGTTCAATTTTTTAGAACTATTTTTAATTATGTTTTGGAATATACTCTCTTTTTTTCTTTTTTTCACTAAGGCTTTTCACTTTCCGCAGTCACATTTAATTCATAACTCTCATAATACAACACGTAAAAGTGAAAATCCATTTAAATGTACTTAGCATAGTGGCATAATAATGCATGCTAATGAAGCCATAGCCAGAAATTTTCCAAACTGCAAAGCCCAATGCACTTTTAGCATTAATTTTTTGCAGGGAATCTTATATGGTGACAAACATAAAATATTGTTACCACCGCCTACGGTGGCCACGATGGTTAGAGCTCTTTCCTCTCATTGCCGAGGGGAGGGGTTCGAAACCCCACGTCCTCATTGCGCAACTCATCCGTGGCTGGATTTGTGGTGGTGGCTTAGTTCACCCCGGGTTTGCACGGCTGACTACTGGCTGTACAGTGGTTCCCGGGGTCACCCAAAAAAACATAAAATATTGTTATATGTAGGGAAAAGAGGGTCGATTCAATACATGGGGTGTAAATTGTGTTCCCTTCGAGTCACGATATTATAAATTAACCGAATTTTTGAGAAACACTAACAGAAGTGAAAATTTCCAGAAATTACAATACAAAAATTTCTGCATCAATTTTTATTGAAAGAGATCTTACATCCATGTAAAAATTAATTTTGCTTACGAATGTTAATTGAATATCTAAGAAAGACAAATTCACATGCACTACAATAAATGCCATAATACTATGTTATAGGTACGGTGTGTTCATTCCTTTTTCTTTTTTCTTTTTCTTTTGATCGCAGATAAACTCATATGATTTATTTGCTGCGCCATTGTGGATCTCAGTAAAGATTTGGACACGCATTTAAATAATCCTTCGTCATTCTCTTTTAATTTAAAGGATGAAAAAATTGACCATTCGATATTGTACTTTTCTTTCTTTCCTTGATTGAATGTAGTTCTTCATTTATCTTGGTGTTTGTATTGGAAATTTCTCTATGGAGAAAATAGCTTATCATATATTGTGAAACCACTTGTAGTATTATCTCTATTTGAACTTTCTTAGAACAATGTTTATCTTTCATCCATCGACAGTGACTGAAATCCCGCCGCATCATTGAACCTCTAGTGTCTGCTGTTTGATTTGTTTTATTACTCTGCTAGACTGTGTAAAGACTTGCTTAGAAGTGATGCATTTGAAAAATCATATTTTTTGGTCGCTTTTAATTTGTTTTACTTCGATTTTTACTCTGGAAGATTAGGTTTTCCCTTTCCTTTTTCTCATAAGACTGAATCTTACGAGTATAAAGGCACAAAGGCTAATTGCATGAAAAATAATGGTTTGCTTTTCTGCTCAAAGCCTTTTTTCTTTCGTAATCTCCCAAGTACTTTAGTTTGACCTCATGATAATGTATGCTATAGTTCCTCATAAGTTCAGCACCTCCTCGGTTGTGCCCAAATGGGACGTCCTGAAGATGGGAATGAGGTTGAGAGGGGCTTGGTCGGTAGATTTAGTCAAATCGGTATCATTCAAAGCTGAAAAGGGTTTTCACCCTGAAAGTGAGAAAACAAAAAGGTGACATGGACCCATATGTCCTAAAAGAACCAATGGTTGATTCGCAACATATCTAATCTTTAATGTTCGGTCTATTGCTTACAAGATAATGATCCTGTTAGATAGAATGGTTATTAGGATAGCTATTATGTTCGCCAGCAAAAGATGAGACGACAATTGGCATTCATGGAGTTTTTGTTAATCTCGTCTATAATGATTGATGAATTAACAACAATCATTTGCTATTCATGAAGCTCTCTCGATAACTGCTATTGTTTTTCCAATGGCAAGAAACGAAAATAGCCAAATTGATGCTTTTCGATATTATAGAGAGTGTGCTGAGCTGGTTCGGATCACACGCCCACCCATAATAATTAGGATGGTATGTTTAGGCAAAACATTGCTTGCTAAGTTCATGCACAACAACGAAAATGTCCAAGAACGATTTTTGATTTCAGAATATGGCTATGCATTTCTAATTATTTTCGATCTAAAGAGAACTCTTGAAAATGCCTGGAGAAACTCTATCAGTTAAGACTTGATTAGAGTGAGTTAATGGTAAGAATTTTTCCTTTGTGTCAGATGACGTATAGGACAATGGTCATACCCGCATTCAACGCAGTGGCTTTTCTCATGGGATCTGTATTAGCATTTAAGTTAAAAGGCCTTTCTTCTCTAGTCACTCTCTTCCATTGTTTCTCAAATGGGCACACAAGCAAGAAAATGCAGTTCGCGAGCACAATCGATTCTCTCGGGGGCCAATCGACAATTCTGGGTATCAAGAAGAGACAATAGCAGTTTGTGGGAATCAGTACAAAGAAACAACATCCTTCCTGCACTCAAAACTTAGTTACACCAATTTGCTCCACCAAATGAAACGTCGTTTCCCACTTTGTTCCATGTTTCCCAAAGGTTACGACATGCCGGCTATATTTCGAGTATTCTTTGAAGACCATGTGAACTGATATGTCCATCGAATGAAGACCAAGAAGCGGAAGTTGGAAGAGAACAAGTCGAGAAGAAGCTGAGGAGTTCAGCGTGGCTTTGCCATTCAGAATGACGAAGCCAGCTTTCGATCAATCCAATGGTGATCTCGAAGATACACTAAATGAAAAGAAAACCCTAGAAGGCAAAGCTTGAACGGATTTTGATATCAGTAAGCCAACGTCGACGGATCTCATACTGTCTCTCTGTGCATTTCCATGATGGTGATAGAACTCTTGTTCTCCTCGAGCGAACGGCAATTTTTGGTGCGATTTTTCTTTTTTTTTCTTTTTCAAAGAAAGCTTTCATGTGGCATGAAAGGGACGTGACATGCCAACCGGAAAAAAAAAAGTAAAAGGGGCATAAGAAAGCAAAAAGAAAAAGTCTTCCTCATCAAATATATATTATTCTTTCATATGTACATAATTTTCACGGAATGGCAATCATTGGTGCTAATTTTTCCCCTTTCTAATTGCATAAGCACCACTCTCTTTTTTTTTCAAAATAAAATAATAATTTAAGTCATTTTTTCACTCGGCTTAATGTTTGAGTTCCGACTTCTCAACAGAAAGGACTAATGCGGAGAGCGTTGACTAGTCATAGGATTTGATTGTACGAATTGAAGGTCCAAGACTCAAGTACCAGATCAACGCTAGGACTCCCACTATAATTATAATGATGCAGAGTTAAATGAAAAATCTCGTAAAAAAAAAAAGTTAAAAAAGAAGAGAGAGAGAGAGAGAGAGAGAGGGAGGGCGGTATGTGGGTCCAGGTGATGAACAGAAGCCTCAAGACGAGCCGAAAATTGTGCATCTTTTTTGTGAAATTGCAATTTTGCCACCCGAGAGAAGACGAGCAATATCGTTCACATTTTCTATACGAGATATTAATATTATTTTTCATTATTGATAACAATTCCCTAAAAATGTTGAATTAGTACTATTTTTGGGTTTTGACTTTTTAAATTATAAAATTAATTCCTTGACAGTATTGCTAGGTGATTTACTTTAAAGCTTATAGTGATCTCACAATAAATAATAACCTTTGTTGCTTTTTATTTTTCAAATAAATAATTTTCTGAAATAAAATTTCATTAGTTAATTATTTTAAGTGATATGAATGATAATTTTCCAGAAATTTCTTTTCCAATTATTCATTTTTGGGAAATAAGCGGAGCTTGAAATATAAGAGTTTTTGTGAGGTATATTTATGTTTATTTGATACTTAAAAAGAGTACAATAATTGATACTAATCTTTGATTTGAAATGGCCAGTAAACTAATTCATGAATATATTCTAGCAAAGGGGCATCAAATTATCATTAAACTGTGAATGTCATTAAGTTGTTGATTTAAATTAGAATTAGGATCAACTAATCTCGTTTCTTGATAAATATGGGTGCGCATCCTTATTCTCCTCAAATTTTTTGGGACTACTCTTTAAGGTTGTCTAACTTAAAGTCTGTGAGATAGCCCAGCCAAAAAAGAAACTAACTAGAAAATATGTCGCAAATCTGGAATTTTTTGTCGTATAGTATAGAATTGGAGCCCTATAAATACAATCGTCACTTGATCAGGTACACATAAGCGTTCAATTACAATTAAAGAACAGACACTTGGAAGATTCCTTATTGATCCTAGGAAAGTAGGACAAAGAAAAGGGTTGGTAGAAAGCGAGTTGCTTTGACGGGGAGGCCACTCGTGGAAAGTTGAGGTAAGGGAAGTAAGACAATGAAAAAGGTAGGTAGAAAACGCGTTTCTTCTGACCCGGAGGTCACTTGTAAGGAAAAAATATCCCTTTCATCCAATTGTAACCAGGTGATCATTACAGCAGCTTACTCGCGAGAGGAAGACATTGCGTGTTCTTATTCGTCTCAAACCAAACAGCCTGAATCAAATTTCCCCCATCACTTAGCATGGCTGAATCACTCCTTTTCGGCATTGCACAGGGTGTGCTGGGGAAGATAGCATCACCAGCGTTCCAAAAAGCCGTCGAAATTTATAGCGTCACAGATCAGATCCACGAGCTTGAAAATACGGTGGCTGCCATTACCGCCGTGTTGTTAGATGCTGAGGAGCAACAAGCGAAGAACCACAGCCTGCGACTGTGGTTACGGCGGCTTCGAGACGTGTTGTACGATGCGGAGGATGTGCTCGATGAAGTCGAGTGTGAAGCCTTACGGAAGCAGGTAATCAGTCGTTATGGGGGTGTCAAAGAGAAGGTACACCGCTTCTTTTCCTTCTCTAATCCGGTTATACTCCGTGCAAAAATCAGTCATAAAATTAAGGAGATTAGGGAGATACTATCTAAAATTTCTATTGAGAAGAATCAATTTGATCTTACTTTGCGGAGTGTCGACAATGGTGTGGTGCATACGAGATCGCGAGAGATGACGTACTCGTTCATAAATAAGCTAGATGTTGTCGGAAGAGATGTTGATAAACAAAAGATAATTGAGATATTGATGCAACCGGATGACAAAAACCTCTCAGTGATTCCCATTGTTGGAATAGGAGGTTTGGGCAAGACGGCCCTAGCTAAATTAGTTTACAATGACGACAGTGTGAAAGAGCAATTCAAGTTGCAACTATGGGTGTGTGTACCCAAGGACTTTGATTTAAAAAAAACTATTGATAGAATCATCAAAGATGCAACCGGTAAGTGCTTGAGTAATCTTGATATTCAACAATCACAAACCTTTTTGCGAGACACCATCAAAGACAAGAAATTTCTACTAGTCTTGGATGACGTATGGAGCAACGACCGTGGTAGATGGGAAGAATTGAAAGCTTTGTTGACCCAAGGAGCTAGTGGAAGCAAGATAATTGTGACAACGCGTAGTTCAGAAGTCGCTTCTATAATGCGTACCCATCCAACAACGCATAATCTAAAAAGTCTTTCTCATGAAGACTCCATGGCCTTATTCAAAAAATGGGCATTCAATGAAAAGGAAAAGCAACCACATCTTGATCTCCTAGACATTGGAAATGACATTATCAGAAAATGTCAAGGAGTTCCTCTCCTTGTGAAAGCTGTGGGGAGTCTACTTTACACAAACGATGAACAACGGTATTGGGCCCATATAAGAGATAGCGAGATATGGAAGTTAATAGAAGAAAAAAATGACATTTTGCCAGTGCTTAAACTTAGCTATGATCATTTACCCTCTCACTTGAAACGTTGTTTCTCCACATTTTCATTTTTTTCCAGAGGAAGTAAATTTCACAGCCATATGTTAATTCGTTTATGGATGGCTTTAGGATTCATTAGTTCAACAAGGGAAGGACTAGCATGGGAAGACATCGGTGTTGACTACATCAAAGTGTTTTGGAAGAGATCTTTGATCCAAGAGGTTGATGAGTCCGAATCAATATTAACTTTTAAAATGCATGATCTAGTCCATTCTCTTGCAACGATTGTGGCTCAAGATGATCGCTCTCTTGTTGGCTTAGATACTGCAGAAATTGTAGAAGGAGTTCGCCACGTTTCATTCTCTAGCACATCATTAGAGGAAATCTTAAATTTTGATGGAGTCCCACCTTTTCTGAGAAAGCAAACTTCAAAGAGGCTCCGTTCAATTTGCTTTCAATTCGATGTTGATAATGGAGTTATTACTGGAGATTTTGCCAGAACATGTATCTCTAAGTGTAATCGCTTACGATACCTAAATTTGAAAAACGGTAATTTTGAAGAGTTGCCGAGTTTCATATGCAACTTGAAACAATTGAGGTCATTAATTCTCAGTAGAAACAAGCGATTGAAGAAGCTTCCAAATAACATTTGTGAGTTGCAAAATTTGCTAGTCCTATACCTTCATGGTTGCTCAGAACTGGGTGATTTACCCAGAAAAATGGAGAGGCTCATCAACCTTAGAGAACTATACGTAACGACAAAGCAGAAGAGTCTGCAAGAAAGTGGAATACAATACCTTGAAAATCTACAATTTTTGGGACTCGATGGATGCCAAAATCTCCAAGTTTTGTTTGAAGGTACTTGCCGACTAACTCGCCTCCGAAAGTTGGAAATATATGATTGTGGGAGACAAATTTCTCTGCCTTTTGCGGAATTAATCGCCTTAGAGTGCTTCGTAATTGGTGATGTCAAGCTCATGTTGAACCAGGAGAACAAGTCCAACTTTCCTCTTAATCTTCGTGTGTTGACAATATCAAAGTCCGAACAAGTGATGGAGTTGCTCCAATGTCTCGATAAGTCTATCTGCAATTTGGAATCCTTTTCAGTCTATGATTGCCCGGGCTTCACAGCTATACCAGAATGGCTATCCCATCACACACATCTCAAATTAATTCGCTTGGTCCGATGTCCCAACTTATCATCCATGCTGCAAGGAATTGAGTCCCTCACTGCTCTCAAAGAATTATGTATTGAACATTGTGGTGAACTAAGCAAGAGATGTCGACCAACAATCGGCAAGGATTGGCCCAAAATAGCTCACATCCCTCGAATCAAACATGATCTTTTAAAGGTACAATGGATGGAGGATTAGGTAAGCATATATCTGTTTCTTCTTCGTTCCTAGGTGTAATATAGCAATTACTTAATTCTTCCACAGAGTTAAAATTTAATTAATTTATTGCGATTAGAAAAAGAAAAAGTGATATGAAAAGAATATTTACTAAGATACAATCAATACCAGGTCATTAGATTGCAAAAGGAATTCAATTTCTAATAATTCTATTTATAAAGTAAATAATCCAATTCAAATTTGACAAAAAAATTAGAAGTTGCATTCGATACTAGAGTTATACTAAAATCTACACACTAAATTCATAGTTCTATCTAAAACTTTTAACGTAGATAATAAAACAACAACAATAATGTTTTATACCATGAATCCAATTTAGTTCATAGAACGAGAATGACTGCTTGTTGGCGAGACACTTGGCTTAATATAAATTGTAGGAGGGTTGAATGGAGCTAATGCAAAATGCCCACGATCAACATCTATATGGACATCAGCCAAAAAAATCGAGGATTGTCATTTTTTTAATTAAGTGAAAGTAAATTTTTTTTTTTTTTTGCTTTCTAGCTAAAATTCAAAACATTATTCAAATTTCAAAAAGTTATGAAACAAATATTTATGAACATGCTCCCCTTAAATGTTGTGAAAGTTTCTAAACGTGTTGCATCGACAAAAAGTCAAAAAGGGTGGGGAAGACTTCAGGGTCATTTGTCCCATAGGTGGGGCTGTTAGCTCCGGAGGGGCTCGTCTATTGTAAAATAAAAAATGTCAAATTTGCTTGATACCGCAATAAATATCGTAATACTATGTTATAGATATTCTAATCTCATTTCCCTTCTTTTCTTCTTGTTTTTTTTGAGTGCAGGTGAACTCCCATGATTTATTTGCCACGCCAAGTGCATCTCCACAAAGATTTGGACGTACACTCAACAAATCCTTTGTTAATCTCTTTTATTTCAAGGTTGAAAACAATGATTATTGATATGGTACTTTTTTTTTCCTTTTCTACTTGAATGTGTGTACTTCTTTATTATTTGTTTGTATTTGTCTTGCAAATTTCTCTACGGAGAAAATGCCTTGTCGGCATTGTATGAGACTAGTTGTAGCATTATTTATGTTTGAATTTTCTTATAACAATGTTTATCTTTCATTCATGAACAATGAATGAAATCATGCAGCAGCATCAAATCTTATTTATGGAAAATTACTGCCACTTGCTCGATCTTTATATGATTATTTCACCAAACTATTTGCAGAGTTTCCTAGATATAATGCATTTTGAAAACCTTTTTTTTTCTCGTTTCTCATTTTGTTTTACTTCACGTCTACATAGGAAAATTTAGGTTTTTTTTTCCTTTTGCTCCTGAGACTGAATCTTATGAAAATAAATGCACGAAGGCTGTTGCATGAACAATATCATCTTTGTCATCTGCTCAAAGCCTTTATCAGTTTTAGTCCCCCAAGTTTTTTTTTTTTTTTAACTCATGATTGTGTATGCTGTGGTTCCTCATAAGTTCAGCACCTCCTCGATTGATTTCATGACCACATTAGTGTGCATGGTCTGTAGATTTAGCCAAATCGGTGTCATTCAAAGCTGAAACCGGCCGTCACCCTGAAAGTGAGAAAACAAAAAGATAACCATTAAGCCATATGTCCTAGAAGAATCAATGATTGATCACGTCATATTAATTAAAAGTCAGAACGATCCTTTTTGTTGAAACGGTCTTTAGAATAGCCATTATGATCTTCTCTCAAAGACGAGAGCCAGTTGACATTCACTGTATGCGGTTCATGAAGCTCTCTTGATACCCCCAACTGGTTTTCCAATTCCAATGGCAAGAGAAGAAAATGGCCAAATCGATCCTTTTTTCGATATTGCAGCAAGTGTGTTGAGCTGGTTTGGATCACATGCCCTCCCAAAATGATTAGGATGGGATGTTTAGGCAAAACCGTCCTTGCTAACTTCGCATACAATGACGAAAAGATTTAGAGTAATTTTTGATTTGAG
This sequence comes from Corymbia citriodora subsp. variegata, assembly GCA_014858505.1. Taxonomy (NCBI): domain Eukaryota; kingdom Viridiplantae; phylum Streptophyta; class Magnoliopsida; order Myrtales; family Myrtaceae; genus Corymbia; species Corymbia citriodora. The sequence continues at coordinate 109,574 of MU089588.1, read as the reverse complement.
AATATGGGCATGCATTTCCGATGATTTTGATCTAAAGAAAGTTATTGAAAAAGTCCAAAGGGAGACAACAGTTAGATACCTTGGACACTGAGCAATTTCACACCCATTGGCAATACCATATACTTGGTTACATGCTTCACATTTTATTCCATGGTTTCCAAAGATTGCTGGCTATCTTTCGAGTATTCTTTGAAGAGGATGTGGACCGATACGTTCGTCGTCGAATGAAAACCAAGCATCGGAAGAAATTGCCAGAGACCATGTGAAAATGAAATGGAGGAGTTTGGTGAGGCTTTGCCATTCAAAAACGACGAAGTCAGCTCACAATCAATGCGAAGATGATCTAAGATAATACACTAACTAAACACACAGAATGAAAAGAAAAATTTTGTATCATGCACGGCTTTCAGACCGAGTAACACCGATCTTCTCACCCTGATGATCGCTAAGAAGACACTTCGCTTGAGCATCCGTTGCCCAATTGCTCCTCAGCACATGAACAAGTCAAAGGCGACGATGGACGACATCAGGACCGTGATCCATACTTCGGGGAATGGTTGGAAGGCCATAGATGACCGTAGCACGGTCGAAAATGGCAGCAGAAACTCGCGGTTTCTAAGCACGTCTCTCTCTGGACATGACATGCCCAAGAAAAAGAATAGTGCGATGAGCAATTCTCCGATATTCCTCGCCTTAAGGTTCGAGTTCGATTCCTTAACCTCTACCAATTGCATATAGCTCCGGTTGGTTTTCGAAGGCAAAACGAGATGACAGTTTCCATGTTGAGTTTATCTTCTGTTCATTCAAGACCTTCCTCTTGCTCTTTATAGAGTAGCAAGATGTAAAAATAGCATCGTCTTGTCAATTTCGGTCTCCGTGCTCTAGTTTCGGTAAAGAGGCTATTTGGTTCGGCTTTTCTCGCAACAGTTTCAGCTGTGAAAAGAAATGCTGCGACTTTTGAAGGGTGTTTCTGTAAACATCTCAACAAGCGCAGCCTATCCAAAGCCACAACTTTCACTGCATCTTTCGAGAAACCGTCTCATCCTGCTTTGAAGCGTCATGACTTTAAAACATGTACTACGACACTTCACGGTGCAATTACAGTTCAACCACAGATCTACCAAACAGGCTCTAAACGAATTCTTCACGAATGTTTTTGAGGGCGGGCTGGTCATATTGGCCCGGTTTTGTGTACCCAAATCCTGGCACATAACTTTGTGGGCCTTGTCCAACGTTTTTGATGCCCTTCACCTCAATTCCTACCATGAATCGCTTTATTTTCCTATAAGTAAGCTTCAATTTTGATCATTTCCAAGCATGGTAAGTTCTCTCTAAGTCTCTCATGCATGAAATTTTAGCTCATTTGAATTGAAAATCTCTCTTATTTGAAGTCTCTCTCGTCTTTGGTGTTTTTCTTGCCTTTCCCCAGTGAGGCTCTCACTCTCTCAAAAACCGCATGTTGTAGGCGAAACGCTTTAAAAATAGATCCCCGAATTAGAAAAAAGTTATTAGGCTTTTGAAACAAATAAAAAATATAAAATAGATCGTTATTCTATTGAATATATGTAATTATTTAGAAACCCTATTAAATAGAGCCGAACCCTTCTCCATGTAGAGGAGATAAGTTCGAATGGACTAGAGAACTGGAGGTCTTGAGAGCCGTTAATCCGTGAATCAAGACCCCATTTATATGAATACTTTTATTACATATTTAAAGGAAAATAATGAAATTTGATTTGACAAAACCGGCCCCATCAATCTTTCAAATTCGGGATTTCTACATTGAAGTAAACACTTCTGCCAGGAAATCTTGAACTGCAATGACTGAATCAACTTTTTGGGTTGAATTAGCATGGAAAAACAAGGATTCATGCATTAATTAGATTTGCACATTGATTGAAATTGAATCGTGATTAATTTGCACGTTCTTTGACTCGTAGGATTAAATTCATTCCTCGTCGTATAGTTAATATGGATTAATTGCATGCATGCACGACGTGTCTATGAAAAGACACGGACCACATGGCGCGACAATGCTGGCTCATCGTCCAGCCCATGTTGTGACAATTCCCCCAAAGGTTGAGCGGCAATAATAAAAAATTTTATTTTCATAGAACATAGCTCCTACATTGTCAAATTATGTCGCCATCTATAACTGAAAAATAGAGAGATAATGAAAGGCCAGTAAATGTGTGTACCCAACATAGCTCCCTAGTCCTATAGCCAATCCTAGAATGGGATATGTGGAACATATTTTACGAAATTTTCTCAATTTAATTTTATTAAATTTTCCCTTCAAAGTTGTTGGTCGGTAGATAATGGGGACATGGATGAACCCTATAAGGTGACAACTCCGATTTCAGAGAGAAAGGAGGAATCTCATCGTCCTTAATCACACAGCCAATCCATATCATCGAGATTAAGGGAGTCTCGTGACAATAATTCTTATTTCCTGCTTATGTTTGGGGCAAATTAGGACAAATGAGTTAGCTTCTTGATATTGTTAATAATATACTTAAACCTCAGGGGGAGGAAAATTTGAGTAGTCATTATTTTTGTTTTTCAAAAATAAGATAAATGGTCGTCCAATTTGATAATGGAAATTAAAAATAAAGGGTAATAAAGATGGCGGAAAAAAATCTTGCACTAGATACGTCAGTCGTGTATATTTGTTGACCGAAATCTTTTACTTTTTTATTTTTATTTTCTGGTTCTTATCCCATTTTCATTTGGCATGTCACGTCCCTTTCGTGCCCATATCCTCTTCACCTGCTTAATGAACATGACATGTTCCTGCGGTATTGACGATGATGATGGGCAAACATCATACTTAAAATTAAGGCATTTCAAACTAAAATTTGGCCAACCCAACCATCGCTCAGGTAGTGCCTGACCTCACTAAATCTTATCGCCGGTCTTGTCGGCACTCGCTTTCACCTCGATGAGGCCGATGCCGCCTGTGGCAATAAGGGCCATCATTGCTTAGGCAAAGCCAACCCACACTCGCCACCAGAAGAGTAGGAAATTTTTTTTTTTTGAAACTTATTAAAATATTATTTAAAATGTCAACATCAACACCAGTCGTATCAAGTAAGTTGGTCAGTATTCACGTTGATAATAGTCGGCTAAAATTAGCCGGAAAGACGTATCGATCAGAAGATTTATAACTAAATCTACATAATTAAAATGTTTATAACTAATGATATTAATGCAATAAATTTAAAACTTTGCTTAACACTTTTCCCAAGTAAACTGAGTCTTCATGAGGCGGCTTGATACCGTGGTCTTTATCTATCATTTTGTGAGGAAGTCCTCTCTGTCTTTTCATATTTTGGCCATTTTCTCGTGATGGAACTTGATGGGTTTGATACCATTTGTAAATTTTTTTTTTATATCGTCAAAAACTCTAAATTATATAAACTACACGACACCGATACTTCTTATGTCCCCAAAAAATCCCTATTGCCCACCACGACTTCAATTACGGAGTTTTTGTCCCCTTGATATGAGTTCTTGTTTTACGTACCATGTCATGGTGGGCAAAATTTAAGACTTTGGTGGTCAAGCGGAAATGATTTAGAATTTTTGAATATTTTTCTTAAATAAAAAAAAAGTATCCACATAAATAAAAAAAATGAATTAGTAATTAAGTTCCACGTAAGATCAATTTTAGGTGGCTTCGGATCAAGCGACGTAACATTGATGCGCACAAGACCCCCCTCCATCTCTCTCTTTCTTATTCACAGATTTCAATTTCTCATCCCAAAAAAAAAAAAATTCACAGAAAAAAAAATGTCAAAAAAAATCTTCGCATTTCACCTTCAAATTCAAGGCGGCGGCAGCGGCGATACTTTCTCGCCGGAAGAGATGTCGATCTCGATCAAGTTCTCCTCGTCGCCGGCGCCGCCGGGCAAATCCAGCGCGATCTCGATCAGCTCCTCCCCTCCTGCGTCCTCCGAATCCCACCGGAAGACGCCGTTCTCCGGCGAGTCCGACCCGAAGCGGAAGCCGAATTCGGCGAGCATGATTCCGAGTCCGAGTCCGAGTCCGAGTCCGGGTAGCACTTCGACAGCGACGGGTACCTCTCGAGTCCCCGGAAACTGAAGCCCCTGTCGTCGTCGCCGCCATCATCTTCTTCCTCGTCTCCTTCGCCTTCGTATTCTTCGTAGATCACTTCGAGCGGGGCCTTCACGTCCCACACCACGAAGGAGCACTCGTAGCGCGCGCTCGGGGGGAAACCCACTTCCGATCGGCGGCCGCCGGCGCGAGGAGAATCCCGCCCGAGCTCCCCGCTCTTTTCTTCGGACCCGACACCGCTTTCCTCGGCTACGGCGGAGCCTTCCGGCTTCCGGGCTTGTTGGGCGGCGCCGAGGCGGAGGAGGGCGAGGAGGGAGAGGGCGGTGAGGGGGAGGACGGGGGAGAGGAGGACCCGGATGAAAATGCGCGGGAAGTAGAGGAGGACGAGGGCGTAGAAGGCGAGGGCGGCGGAGAAGAGAGGGTGGGCGGAGAGGGACAAGAGGCGGGCGGCGAGGGCGGCAGCGACGACGGAGCACGGCGGAGGCGGCGGCGGGGGCGGTGGGTTTTCGTCGCCGTCCATGGATGCCGGCGGAGAAGGGAGGAGGGCATTCGAGGGGTGGAGGAAAATCGGTTGGAGGAAAGGGGGGGAAGTCGTCGGTGGAGATGCAGAAGAGAGAGAGAGAGAAATGGTGGGCTTTTGCAGGGATTTTGGGGAAGGCCGTTCGGGGTTGGAGGACGCAAAAGGCATGTTGCATTAAGAGAGAGAGAGAGAAGCGTAAGTGTACTTTTTCACTGTGAAATTTACCGGGATTGACCTAGGGTTTATCTCTTTTGACTTAATATATTTGACCCGTTTAGATATGGGCAATGCTATTTTCACCCTTTTTCTCATTTTTTATAAAAAAAGGCAAAATTATCCTCCATCATTAAATTGCAAATTAAATTGGTGACCGTGGGCTGCGTTATTTCCGCCTCTATATTAAGTCACTCTCTATCGTTCAATTGTAATTTAAATTGGTGATTATGGGCTGCGTTATTTTCACTTCTATATGACTAAATCCACTCAATTCTTACAAAAAGACAAAATCGCCCTCTGTCATTCAATTGAAATTTGAACTAGCGGTGGTTCCAAATTTATCTACTTTCCTTGTTCTTTTTTTAAGGTTTCTTATATCAAAGAGAAATTTTAGTGTTCTAGTTCTTTTCTTCGTTGTCCACCATAGTTATGGATAAATTGTTAAGTAGATGAAATTTAATTAAATCAAAATATTGCATAAAGTGAGTTTTTTTTAAAGCTAGTGAAATATCATCATCTTGGATTGAGAAAAATTAATATCAATTATGAATTGTTTACAAAAAATATCAAGATATATCATTGTTCATATGCTTTTAGTGTATTCTTATATATTCCTCTAATGTGTTACACACTCTATATAAAAGTATCTCACTAATTCAATAAGAAAATTAAATAAATTCTTTGATATAATAAATAAAGAGATTTGATATATATTGTAGATTAACGAAAATAATAAAAGTTCACCAAGAAAGTGAGCTTTTGAGATAAGATAAACAAAAAATAAGTGAGTTGTTATGACATCAATGATAAAGAAGAACTTTTCAGTGATATAGTATATCAAAGAATGCCTTTTCTTTTTTTCTTACATTAGCGATATGATTTTACACAGAGTACGTAAAAAGTTATAGGAATATCTGAGAATACACTTTTTTTTAATATGCTAAAAAAATACAAAAATGCTTAATTATGGTATATATAGAACAAGAACAAATAGAAAAAAGGAGTGGAGCTGTCAATTTAAACTACAATAAAAAAAAAATTAGGGGCATTTTTGTCTTTTTAGCATAAAAGGAGGTAGATGTAGTCATTTAGCTAGTGAAATAGCGTTGCCCATTATTATTTGCATGAAATACTCGAGGAAATCATAAAACTTATGCTCGTTTTGCCAACGTGAATTTTGAATTTTAGTCCCTAGACAGAATATATCGAGTCAGCACGAGCAAAAATCAATGTGAGGCATCTCTATGTACAACTTTCTAAAAAATGTTGCAATTTCGATGGCCATACTTCTAAGAATGTTCTTTTTTAAGTTCTTGTACTTTGCTTAGTTATGGAAGTAGTTCTTAAAACATAATTTCTTTCGTCATACCTTTATCAGAAATCTTATGAAAATGACAATTTGAAGGGAAAATGATATTAGTTGGTGATTCCTATGTGTACAAGTGAGCACATTCTATAATTGATAGCGTCATTATGATTAATTCCAACACGAGCCGTAATTTAATGTCTGCATTTTCGGTATAGATTTACATAGAAATACCTAGGGCTACTTAAGGGAAAAAAATCATTTTTTAAATAATTTAATCATTGCTTTAACTTGCTATTTCATCAGCTAAAATGTTCTGCGAACTTTACAAGAAACCTTTGTATTATAGTACGATCAGCAACTCCACGTGATATTTATGACGGTAGAGAATCGCATACGACGGCATCATTTATCTTAACAATACTTTCAATCGTATTGGGCAAACTTGCAAATGTAGGAATTACCAACTGATACATGGTTTCGGTTTGACATTCTTATAAGATTTGGATAATATTGTGACGAATTATTGAAAAATAATATGCCCGGCAAGTATAAGGACGAAAATTGGACGTTCCTAAAAGCATGTAGACTGCGAGCGTACTTTTGCATATGTAGATCCAGTGTACTTTCAAGATCATTTCTGGACCCGATTTGATGTGGGATTACTCTTGTGTTGTGATGCATTGTGAGTAGTATTGTCAATATAAATAGTCACCTAGAGAAATCATTGTAGTATATAGATCATCTGTTCAATACATCATTTCACCATAACATAAACAAGAACGTTGTTTACAAGCCATGCTGGGAATATAGGGCATGTGATGGACAATTTGTAGTGGAGGGTGGATTGGTTTCTTGGCCACCATCATGCTTTACAAGAATCGTGCCCATCAAACTTTTTGAAGGCCCTCCGCTCATGTCCTCAGCTTTTTTTTTGCTCCTGTTTAATCTTAAAGGCATCAAAAAAAGACTTTTCCTTTGCTTTTTTTCTGTGACATCGGGTCTTGTCCTGTGATATTTCGAGGCTGGGTGGGGATTTCCGGTCTTCTAGGTATCGCTTTCTCTCCCTTGTGGAGGTTGTCGTGTTCGCTTTGAAATTTGCAAAGCTCGTGCCCCCCTCCCCCCATCGCCACCCTCTCTTCTTTGTCCTGTTGCGTCCATTGATTGAAGACGGTTCTCTCATGCTGCGCATTTAAGAAAAGCATCTCTTCGTTGGGGCAAGCACATCATCCACTTTAATTGTTCAGTTTCATATTTAGATCTGAACTCTTTATCCTCTTGTAGATATGAAAAATAGCCGGAAAAGTTATTCAATCAATTCTATATCTATTAAATGGAAAAACCGATGTGATTGTCTATTCTTCACTGGTTATCTTATGTGGTATGTCCTCATTTAAACAATTTCCAGCGAAAATTGATCGGGATGATTATAATGAAATTTCACGCAAAAGTTTAAGAATAGATTGGTAAAATTGAAAATTATAAGATTGATTGGTATCTGTATAATAGATCTAGAGTTGATTAGACAATTTCCATAAAGAAAGTCGGTACCTAACACTTCAAAATTGATACAGGAGTTATTTAGGTAAATCTAGGTTCTTTTTTGCCTAAAGCACTTAGCGAATCTAAGTCAAGAATGAGATAGATAAAGTTGAGAGAAGACGCGATAAGTAAAACAGTGAGCTAAATGACATGACAAGTAACCCAATAAGTAAGTAACAGGCAATTTCCATACGTTTGAATATCTTGTATGTCAAGAGATCCATGTGCTCATATGGAAAAACTTTAACATGGTGCGCAAAGCCATGCCATATACATCCATATGGAAAAACTTTAGAGTATAATTATTTGATGAAAAATGAATGATCTAGAAGATATTTTTCTAAAAATAATCCTTTATACCACGAAAATATTTAGACATAATTTTTTGTTGATAATGAGGTAATTTTTATTAACTAATTATTTTAAGCCATTCAAGAGATTATTTTTTTTTAAATATTTTTCAAATTATCTATTTTCTACGGAAAAAAAAAACGGAGTCTCAATTTTTATGTTGAATATCCCGAAATCTTTGTCAGCAACACAGTGTTGATGTACCTTGTCTGCTCACCTGAATCCGATAAACATGTATCTCAACCATTGGTCCCCATGCAAGGACTAAACGTTTATTACAAGTCACAAAAAAACACCAGCAATTTTTTGCAAATCACGGGATAATAGGTTTTTTTTATCATTTTATCAACATTGCAAGATAAATGGATAAAGGTTAAAGAACAACAACATCCAAGCTCGAGTAAATCAACCTTGATCCTTTCAGAAGATCATGCCGAACTGATTCCTACCAGGAATGCAGTGCAGGAGTGCAATAGTAATGAATAATTTTGACGTGAGAGCTAGCTAGGCCGGAATGTACCAACATGGACCATTCATGCAGTGTTGTGGTTGGGGTGTCGCCTTTAAGGACCAGTCAGTTCCATTTGAAAAGGGGGAACGAAACAGCAAGAAAAGCTTTAAGAGAGCAAAAGCAACAGCGCACAAGGTGACCAGCTTTATGGTTTCTCCCGACTTTCATGTGAATCTCCCAACTTTCATGTGAATGATTCGCTAAAGTTGTAGTTCTTTTTTTCTTTTTTAAATGGTGGGTCAACCACTGAATCTTTCAGCTTGACTTCTAAGAAGATGGAAAGCTGCTCTATGATGGGTTTGCATTAGAAAAGGTGCTTCAAGTATGGTCCAGTGTGCTCCTCATTGCTCTCACCATGGGTTACAGCAGAAAACTGCACTCGCAAAAGAATAGAACATTCATCAATATTGCTCCACAAAACATTAGTCTGGAAGGTAGGTATTTTGAATGGAGTCATTATTCCATCCACAATAGAATGAAAAGATCATTTCTACATAGCTGGTTCAGTTCCAGATCGATTCCTACAGGAACTAAGGAACTAATTCAGTTCTTGATTTCAAAGCGAGCAACCAACTACGGTGAGAGTGGCCAATTCAACTCAAACGAAAGGTTTATGCAACATTAGTGCATCTGGTTGGGGTTATTAGATTATATAAAACTTTCATCTCAGAGCAGCGCATGAAAAAGATAAACTTCTCTTTTAGGTGACTATAAATAGCTGATGAATCTAATATCATAATTCTAAGGATCATTCCGATCTTCATCCATTGCTGAACAAAGCATTGACAACCCATCATGCATTAATAGATCAAAAATGGTCTAGAAATTGGTAACACAACTCAAGACCTGTTGAAGAACACCATACTGGGACAAAAATTTTCATTCCTAATTTGTTGAATGGAGAGAAGCAGCCTCCCCTAATGCAACCTAAAGTCAAACATATAAGTCGCCAAAAGAAGAGTGAAGCAATTACAAGATCATGGATGGTGCTCCAGGAATGCCTTCAGTGTCCATTGCGTATATACTGTATTTACAAGATTTGAAACCTCTCACAACAACAACATAGCTTCTCGTGTCAGTAGCAAGAATACATGCGGTAAGCAGTTAGCTATGCCTCCAGTAGGGTGGGGCTTGCCCTGTTGGAGGTGGCATGTCAGCAGACGAATTCCTGTACAGAGTTCCTGGATTTGGAGCAGTGTAATGTGCACCTGAGGTTTCATGCATAAAACTGTTAAGTACAACTGTATGAGGCATCGATCTAGATTAAGATAACTCTACTAAAATTCATTAAATGTGCACGATTGGGTGTGACATCCCAAGTCCATAAACTTGAGATAAAATGCAACAAAGGAAACTATGCTTCTAAGTGCACAAATTAATGATGAGTTGATCAGTTCTAATTACCATATGGCCTCGGTGGATCCTCCATCAATGTGGATCCTCTTAGAGTTTCTGGAAAACCTCTGGGATTCCCATTGACATTGAAAGGAGCACTAGGAGTAAAATATGGTACTGATGAGGCCTGTTCACCTCCAGTTGAGAAAGGCTTGACAACGTTGCCCTGGTACAATGCACCAGGGGAGACACTGTGCACGCTGTTGTACCCCATGTTTGACCTGCTGTAGGAGTTATCCACTCCGTGGATCGGGTAACAATTTGAACCAACATTGGTAATGGCACTCGATGTGGTAGGATAACCATAATCACTGGCAGGGTAAAAACTTCTTTGACAACTGGCAGCTGCTCCAGGCACATTATACTGCTGATGGTCTTGATATGAATCCAACTGAGGCCACAGCTTCCACATTATCAAGTGTCCATTTATTTTAATTAAGATAACAAAATTTGAATATGAGATTCATCAAATAGTTTGCATAACACAAGAGACCGGACAACAAAAAGGGAGCATTTCTGAGCAAATGCATATGAATTCATTTGACCAGAGCGAAGATACTATAACAAAGAAAAACAAGAGATTTTTATTCACCAGTGGAAAAGAATATCTAAGAAATTCAAACGTATGGATCTGACGTCTTGATTCTAATTCAAGTACACTATCATTAAAGACAGGCCAAAAAGATACGAAACATATGCTTACTCGATTGAGGACTTGGTAGCTGGGGTTCAACAGAGAGGGAGCTACATGAGAGTCCATCCAGTGTCCTCCAGTCACTGAAAACCCAATAAGATATGATGTCATCAAAGAAAGGTCCCCTATGAACCAACATATTCTTAGCTCACTGAGTTGAGACAACTTTGAAGCCATATGAACCAACAATTCTTAATTCAAGGAAAAGAGAAGCATAAACCTGATGGGATGTGCTCCTTTTGCGGCAAAGGATACGATCCTGCAGCAGTTCCATGAGAATAAGGTGAAACATCATTCTTCACATTCAAATTGGAAGGACAGGCAAGATATTGCTTCATCTCATCCAAATGCCTCTGTGACTCCACTCGGTCCAGTTCTGCAAACATGACCTAGCAAAAATACCAAAAATTAGTCACACAACAATTAACTAATTTAAAAGATAACTAATCAACACCAGGAGAATCACCTGATCAAAGTACTCATCTGATCCACGCATATCCACACTGGTGGGCAAAGCAAAATTGGCTGCCAGAAGTAATTGAATTTAAATACTAGGAGACCTTGGGAAGATACATTGAAAAGGAAATGAAAATGAACAAAGGATCAAATAAAAAAAGCTAGTGTAATACCCAACATTTGATTCACTGCTTCAGCAGGTACCTCCTTTCCCATTTCTCTGAATCTCTTTTGAGAGCGTAATTTCAGTTCTTCTGGTTTTGGAAATACCACTACAGCAATCTGAGGGGGAAAAGCACATCATATGGATATACAATCAGCAAATTTATTTTTTTTGGTCGAAAGAATCAGCAACTTAGACAGCATACTTTTACATAAAAAATTAAAGCAGAAGGTAGGCACCTTTTGAAAAGATGCAAAGGGCTTTAGTTTGCGTTTACGTGCACCTTTGTAGACATTTGTCTGATCAAGTATGTAATTCCCAGCTGTCCTTGCAGCCCTTGTCAGTAGGATATTAAATATGTCAGTTGCTTGGTCCATCAGACGATCAAACCTTTCACCGTAGTTTCCCTTACGCATGAGCCCAGGAACCTGTGTCAAGATTCAACAGATAGGCAAAAGAAATGAGCATAAATGCGACACCAAGGAGCCTAGAAATGCAAGAGAACAAAGTTATACCTTCATTTGATCCAAAACAAGGTTGGTTCCAAGCAACACATATCGCTTCTCAGGGTGTTCTTTGATCCATTTCTCAGCCCAAGTAGTTTTTCCAGAAGCTGGCAATCCCACCATCATGATCACTTCACAGCAGCTAATATCAGAGAAAGCAGGACCTAGAATGGCCCTCTGATCCTCAAATGCAGAAGCCCAAGGCTTAAAACCATCTTTGGGAACCAACCCATCGTCAAGACTAAAGTGCATCTCTACTTCAACATTCTTCAATAGTATGTGCGGAAAGAGCGCTGATTTCCATGGTAAGTTACTTGCTGCACTATCCACTCCAAGACCCATCCTACTGGCATCAAACTGCTTTGCAACTCCCAGCCATTTACCATTCTTTGAGAAACCTATGGATGCCAGGGGCTTACTCTCAAGATCAACAGCACAGACAATCGTATCACCAACTCCAAACTTTTCACCATAATCCAAAAAGTCATTGGCAGTTGAAAACTTTCCAGTCCCTCCATATCCAAAGCTGCAGTAGCTTTCTCCAAGGCTTCCCACTGGTTCATCCCCAGTAGACACACTGACACGGCAAAGATGCCGTTTGTCATGGGGAGTGTCTTCCATTTCAACTGGCTGAGTTGAGACAACTTTGCAGCCAAAACAGTATTTCCCTCCAATTATTCCAACATCAGCACGTGCACCAGACCAGCAATAAGCAAACCCTTTCTCATGAAGTGCAGATCCTCGAAGCCCATTGCCTTCCACATTGAAATCTACACAAAGGAATATGCAGTTGCACGAGCACTTCAGTCAGCAAAACAAGAACGAATTAGACCTTTCAACATATGCAACCAACGATACAGTCAACACTTGGCAGAGACAAACTCGAAGGAACTGCACAAAGTACCACAAACACAGAGTAATGTGTTTCCATTGCATGTTTTTCTACAACCATGCCTAAGAACATCCTCAACTGAGAAAAAACCTAAAGGAAAACATTCATAACGTGTGCCGCAACATGAGGCAACTAAGGTCACTTCCCACATCGCCAATTCTCCTCCTTCTTTTTTTAATATAACAATTACACCAGGGACTCATATAACCATGGATGCCGTGCAATACTTGACTCGGAAGACCATCAAGATTCCAAAAACCTTCGCAAGAAAAGGACTCTTCTCGGGATTCGATCTCACCGTCACCGAAAATTTAAAAAGAATCAAACGCCACTAGACAGTACTGTTCGATCGAATTTCGCTCTGCGCTTCCCGACCACGCGCGGCACGAGCCACGGCGGCCACGGCCAATAGGATCGAGACGGAGAAGCCAACACATGATCGAACACTCCATCAACCCCCTCGCGCACGCGCAATTCTCGTACCAAACGAAAGAAAACATATCCACCATCCCTCCGAGACTTTACCGTTCCCCTCGTCTACTCGCATCCTCGGACGCGGCGACGTATCATCGAAAACATCTGGAGAACGAACGACTCCAACGGAGCCGACGCGATCAACGGAAAAGCCCGGAAGTAGGGAAGGCGGGAAAGGCGGTTACCTAAGTTGCAATCGGCGGGGTTGAGCGCCACGCGGTGGCGGCGGCGGCGGTCGGGCTCCGGCTCCGGCTCGGGCTCGGAGGCGCCGCCGCGCCTCGTCCTCTTGGGGTTGAGCTCGAGGCCGTCTTCTCCGGGAGGTTCGCGCTTCAGGGAAGCCATTTGCCACCCCAAGTCTCCCAACCCCAAGTCTCCCAAGCTGAAACAGCGCCGGCTAGAGAGAGAGAGAGAGAGAGAGAGAGAGAAGGGAGGGAGGGAGATGAAACGTGTCATCGCGGTATATAAAGGGATCGGAAATTGGGTGGGACCCACAACCCAAGTTTTTTTATTTTCTGACAAAAAAATTCACGAAAATAAATAAATCCAAACCTTTTTTCGAAAAAAATGCTTGCATTGTTTAAAAAATGAATTTTAATCCTTTACAAAAATATTTATATATAAATCATGGATGAAAATGAAAATTATCTTATTAATTAATTATTTCAAATGATATAAATAATTATTTAAAAAAATAATTTTCAAATTATTTATTTGTCGAAGAATAAATAGGGCCTGTGTTTCTATTTAATTGGGCATCTCAAGAATTTAGTATTCACGATTCACCTTTAAGGTAAATGGACAGTATATCATCCATTTAATAAATTGTAGCCACACCTAATCAAGGAAAAACATTGCATATTTCTTGAGTTTCACTTGAGATTGAAATACATGTCAATCCACTCGCCGATAATAAACATATGTGCCAGCCCGAATCAATGCATTTCATTTCTCCATTCGACAAGTGGGACCCACATTTGACATGATGCTTACCATCATAGTCATAGTTATGTGACATGTCTAAAATCACGTTCATAAAAAAATCCATATCATACGAATAAATGAAACCAATTGGTTATGCCTCGTAAGACTATCCACTCCTAACTCCTACCAAGTACTCTTTCCATGAAATTTCACCAATCCTTCATACACATTACCTACAGCAAACCGAACCGCAACCAATACAAACTCAAACTCTAGTTTCTGCATATGCCCGGAGCTACAAGCAAATTACCGAGAACCGGTTAGAAAAGCCGCCGAGTTCGACATTGCTAGATCATTGCAGAGTAACGGATTTGCCTTGCCATCAGTCATTCAATGTTTTCGAGCAGTAACGGCCATGATATGAATAGACACATTCAGAAGAATCACTCAGGAATTCTTGTGCCATTTTCATGGGATGAGCCATCAAGATCAGCACCGCCATCTCCACCATCGATGCTGTTAGTTGTGGAATCGTAAGCGAAGCTCCAGATGGAGACGCAGTTCTCATCACCTGCAAAAGGCAGGAGAATACGATGTAAACCGATGGCAACAGTGTACTGCTGAGGTGATCAAAACAGAGCACGCGCACATATATGGCTTACGCTACGAGGATATCTACTCTGATCCATCTAATCAAACACGGAACAATTTGATCCAAGCACATCAATAAAAGAACAGCAGAAAAGACTATGGCTGCTTAATCTGGCAACAAAAACTTCAGGATGGCATAATCTTATCTTTTCCACACAAAAGTTGCAAACACTGGGCCCTAGAAGACCCTCCGATGGGACTTTGGAAAAAAAAAAGAACAAGAACAAGAATAAGAAATAACCCAACTGAGGATTCTAGGGCCCGATATTTTGATTGGAAGTAGCACAATCACTAAGTCATTTAATCAGGCGAAGTGAAATATGCAGTAAAGCTTTAACCACAAAAGGTGGACATCTATGATACCCCTCAAATTAGACACTGCATCATCATCGTCCTCAGGAACTTCAAATCTTCGGTGCCCTGAAGAAGAAGCAGCCATTGGCAGAAACGGATGGAAAGAGAAACCATTTACTGTATCTGCAGGGTCACGGAAGACGAGGAAAAGTCCATTATCAGGAAAATCAGATAGAACTAAACATAATACGCGTAAGTGGACAGGAAGCCTTTGAGCTCCAAAGCATCAGACAGACCTGATGCAGCCTGAAAGCCTGAAATCCACTGCCCACTTTGGAGATCATATATATGAACTAGACCATCCTGAAGACAAATACTGTTAGAAAGAGTAAATGATTGACAAAATAGGTCAATGTAAATGTAAAACCAGCATTATACCTGGCCGCCTGTGCCAAGATGTCGACCTAGAGGTTCAACATCAAAGTATATCCGCTGGTTGGTATCTTCAGATGATCGGTACAACCTATATAAAGGATCAAGGGACAGAATAAGTCACTTCAATGATTCAAGAAACAAGGAGAGCAACGATGAATACTGGAGAAAAAAATTTGCCTTTGGAAAGAGATATTTAACAGGAAATGTTCTACTTTCTCATCTAATGACCCGAAATTTCAGTATAAATATGTTATTCAGTTAGATAGAAATAGGAGCTTTGCTATCACAAGAAAACAATACTCACTTGTAGACAACATCAACAGCCTTGCGAACATCCCAGCACATAATAAAAGGGTCCTACATAGAAATTTAAGAACAGACATTGTCATAAACAGACATCCAAAGTAAATACTGCATAAATAATGTTTACCCACGATTCCTGGATGTTAAGTTCATCCCAAAATGCTACGGCTGTGTTCATATCTTCTTGATAACTTAGACTGAGTTTGATCACATGATAGACATAATTGATAAGAAAATTATTTGTGCGCTCTATCTGGGGAGTAACCAGATAAAAGATTATTTATGTTCTCCTATCTTATCCAGCTTCACCAATTAACAAACATCCAATATGTCAAAACTCAAACACAAGGCAACAAGGAGGTACAATCAAAACACAAATAAGTATCATAGATCCTTTATTCATGTCAGAAAACATCAATAATTAGCAACAAGTGCCTTGTTACTCTTTAGATCACTCTGTCTGCAAAGAACAGGGCAGGATCATCCTCCCCCCCCCAACAACCCCCTTTTTTTTTCTCCCCACCCAATTCACAACTGAAGCCATTCCCTTTCACCTAAGAGAAAAGCTTTCCGAGTTTATCTAGTCCATTGTGGTTGTATTTTATATCTGGCTCTACATAAGGCATATCCAATCTGATAGACTTTGCATAAGCCAAAGAGGAGACCTTAAATCATATTACCCTGTATAAAAACCAAAGAACAGTCAAGCAAGTCTAAGACATGAAAAGAGGATATCTTTCAGTAACCATTACTATCGGTAGCAGATGGAACAAATTTGCATAACTTAGAATCAACGACAAATTCAATCACTAGTCATCCCAAGGTAATTGTTCCATCATAGAGAGAGAGAGAGAGAGAGAGAGAGAGAGAGAGAGAGAGAGAGAGAGAGAGAAGGTTTAGAGCATTCTACCTTTCGTCCTCCAGTATACAAGTAGTTTCCATCTTTTGAAAATAACACCTGTAATTGCAAGCTTGTCACCTACAATTTCTTGAGAAAAAACCATCACATAAGGGAAATCCAATCATCTAGCACTTACATGGGTAACCCCACCTTGTTGACCATGTAAGATGTATAAAAGTTCCATGTTATCTTCTCTGTAGATTGCAGTAGTCTGGTTGTAGGAACCAGTTGCCAGCATTCCGGTATGAGCTGGAGAGAAAGCAATGGCAGATATAATACCTGCACAAAAGCAATAGACTGTGAGATACTCAATTCTTCCCTTTTAACTTGTGATCTCAATATTATCTTGAATCATTATACAATAAACATGGAAATCCAAAGCATTTAGGAGATCTGCTAGTTCCCTTCACATGCATAGTATATCAGTCCCGTGGCAAAATAAATAGAACAAGTCAGCCTTACAATTAAATGTAAACTTTTGAAGATGAAACACTCAATACTTCTCAATTGTAGTTTTTGAAATCCTCTTTTATTTAACTTGTTAAACAAATCTCCAGTAATAGCCAAACCAGGGCAAACACAATAACATACCCGTTTGACCTTCTTTGTCTCCTTTAAGTGTTGAGTGCATCTCAAAATCTCTACCAGGGCGATGTACATCAAACACTCTTATGGATTTGTTATATCCAGCAAAGATCCTACACATGAACAGAGGAAGTAGGTTGAAACTTTAATAGAGTTAAAATGCTATAATCCTATGTAAAGAGAATAGCCATAACAAACTAAATCATTTATGATAAACACATAAACCACTAAGCAACCAAACACCGACATTCCGAAACTCGGGTAGCAAAGCATAACCAAAATCACCAAATGCTGATTTCTTTCAACAATAGAAGATAAAGTAATGTATGATTTCAAAAGAAAATTTTAAAGGAAATTAGAGTGGACCATTGACATGAGGGAATTTAAGAGTCTTCAAAATTGAATGTTAACCTTACTTGTTCCCTGCAGGATTAAATGCAATTGAAAATGCAGCTGTCACTTCGTCCACAGCATCATAAGCCCTGTATGTGCAACGTAGCTGCAATTCAAGTGTACAAGTCAATAAAATTTTCTCTTTTTCTTCCAAGACAATTCAAAACAAAGTTGCACAAGGAAGATTGTAAAGGAGAAGCTAAGGGGTATGCAGACAAAATAGTTGCTACAAAGCATGTCTAAGATGTGCGATAAGCTCGGGATCCACAATTTCAGTGTGCCCCTAAACAATTATATTGCTTCCATAAAGTCTCCCCAGAGTTCTTCAAACCTCCAAACTAAACTCAACAATTCTGACCTGTCCAGTAGTGGCATCCCAGACATGAATCGGATGATCACGAGTAGTTGATGCAAAGACACAGCTAACTGGGTCTGAAATATGAACAGCTTCCATACTCAATTCTAGCTATGGCTAATTACCATAAGAGAAATAACTATAGATGAAAATATAACCATGCTATGTAAAAGAAGAGTAAAGTTTAACAAGACAAACCTGAAGCAGACATGTATGGGTACCAACAGAAATCATAAACTGATTCCCCTTCTGTCACAACAAGATTAGCTGTAAAGGAATCTGCGATTAAAGAGAACTAAATGAGAGACAGACCACCCATTATCTCGATTTGCAAATGTTTGGTCAGAGATATTTCTCGCAGACAGCCTCAGTGGTCCTAAAGCTAACATCTTTCAAGCTATTCGAATACACAGAAACAAACAGATGTCCCAAATGACCATAACATGCCCTGTGAACATATACCTTCATCAAAATTTGACGAACTCGCGTATGCGCTGTCGTCACCCCCGTAGTCTGGTCTGATCATCACACAGTTCAATTAAAGTACCACCAAATAACGCAACATGTCTGTCGTGATCTAATAAAACACAAAAGGAACAGAAAAACCAGCAAGCACCACCATTGTCCCAAAACAAACTTACAGTGCAAACACACGAAGGGTATTGTCCTCCGAACTACTGAGAAGGCAAGTCCCATCAGGCGACCTACGAAAGCCCAAAAGGAAGAAGTAGCAACACCCCTGCTCAGAAGAAGAAAAACCAAGAACCCATCAACGGAAAACGGGAAATTTACGCACCATTTGACGCCTTTAAGGAAGTTGTTCGGCTTCTGGTCGGTTCTGAACTGCTTGTGGAAATGGTAGGCTCTCTGAGGAGGGACGTCGAACCGAATCGCGGGCCATGAGTAGTCTTGCTGAGCGGGCTCTGTGGGTTCGTCAAGCAGGCTCGGTTGATGCTGCTGCTCTTCTCCTTCTTCTTCAACCATCCTTGCGCCGAGCAGAAGCTGCGAGACTTTGCTTGAGTCGTCGCCGGCGAGCTTTGTCTCCGTCGACGCTTTCCCTCTTTCGAGTTCGGGCAAAGAGAAAGAGGGAAGCCCTCAACCCTTTGATTTGAGAAATGAAAATAATAATACGGGAATAAATAATAATTTCAGGAATATAAACTAAACTCGGAATAAATACAGAAAAAATATTTTTTCTATAATAGGCTAATTTAAGAATAATATCCGCAAACACAAATTTTTTAATCAGGATTAATTATATGATGATTAAGTCCTAATATCATATAATATTGTGTTGATTTTTATTCATGTCATGTTGAAGATTATAAATCATAGACGGTTTGACAACTGTGGAACTAGAATTCTTAGTTACGAGTCATGGACAATTAATAGTTTTTGAAATGAATCATTATTACCAATTTTGATAAAAATTGATTTTGTCAATTAGCTAAAATCTTGATTATTTTAGTTTGAAAATTGAGTTGTCTTATAAATTAAATTTCATATTAGTTTAACTTTGAGAACTTAATTCTAGTATGATTGATTATATATTGAGCATCACGTTTCCTTTAATATAGATCACATGTTTGTGAAGCACAGAAAAATCACTCGATATTTCTGTTTATAATTTTGCTTTAAAATTTGAGCCAAAAAATTATGGAAAGAAACAATACATGATTCAACAATACATTATTTAAAATTGAGCCATTGGTCAAACTACTTTTTCACTTCTTTGGCAAAGGTATTTTACTCACTGACGTAGGAATTACCCATTATGGTGCCACCTCACTCATTCGTGAGAATCGCAATGCTATTTAGATAGTCAAGAATTCTGTGTTTCATGAGCCCACCAAACGCATTGAGGCTGATTATTATTTCATTCGTCAACATATCCATATTGGTACTATCAATCTTCTTTCCATCTCCTCTACAAATCAACTAGCTTATATTTTCACTAAAACACATCCACCTACACATTCTAGTGACTTAGGACCTGCATGGTAACGCTTCCAAGAACACTTGTTTATGTTCTTTTGTTCTTGGGAACAGATTTTTTGTTCCCAAAAACAGAAACGCGTTTGGTAAATTTTTTGTTCCCGGGAACAAATTTGTTTCCCAGAACAGATTTGGAGTAAAAATTAGAAACAAGAAAAAGTTGTTTTTTGTTCCCAGGAACAATTTCAAGAAACACTTTTTTTTTTCCTTTTTTCTTTCTCTTTTCTTTTCTTCTTCTTCTTCCTCTTCCTCTTCCTTCTCCCACCCCTCAGCCGCCCCATCGCTGCCGCCAGGCGAGGTCCGACGAGCTCATCGACGCCTCGCCAAGCCAGGACGAGGTCCGACAAGCTCGCCGAAGCCTCACCCAGCCACCGGTGAAGCTTGGCCTCACAGATTTGGGCAAGGCTGAGCCTTGCCTAGGTGGTGCCTAGCCAGGCAATGCCAGGCCGGGCAAGCCTCGCCCGACCGCCATCGGCGAGCCTCGCCTCGCCTCGCCTGGCCACCGGTGAGGCTAGGCCTCAGAGATCTGGGCGAGGCCGAGCCTCACCCAGGCCAGGCTAATAGGGAGGAAAAAAAAAGAAAAAGGAAAAAGAGAATTAAAAGAATAAAATATTGGAAATTTTTACCAAACACATTTCTGTTCCTGGAACAAAAAAAAAATTTCAGTTGCCAAACGCCTTCAAATGCTCAAAAATTGTTCCCGGGAACGGAAACAAAAAAAACATTTCTGAGCAGAAATTGTTCCCGAGGACAGAAACGTTGCCATGCAGACTCTTAGTTTCCAAACTTAAGTTGGCTTCAAAATTACCTTTTAAAGTTTGAGGTGGGATGTTAATGTATATTGTAAATAGTGTTGAATTATAATAGTAGTATTTGTAGTAGTCCTACGTGGGTTCCAAGTTTTTGGCCTCGTGCTTCTTGTATGCTAGAAATAGGAACTCTTGACTCATTTTCTCTACTAATAAAGTCAAGGAATGAACGTTAATTTTGCCAATGCATTGTTGGTTGATCTCACTCGGAACTGATCACTCTTGAGATATTGACCCTGAGGGGAAAGGCTAATGAGGACGGAACTCGTGAGACTAAAGAACTTGACCTGGGAAAATGACTCGACCGTGAGACTTGCATAAGGACAATCTTGTAGTCATGCATGCCGATTTCAAGGACGATTAGAAGTCGATTCGCGGATAGAAATAATGGAATGATGGGTGATTCCATCTACTATTATCGAACCCACGAATGGCCCTATGTCGATCCTTGATAATCGTGTACTTAGAAATAAAAATCAATTATTCGCAATTTCATGTAGGCAAGGATGTCCATATGTCGAGAAGTCTTGAACGTGAATTGGCACAGTCGGTTATGCGTGAATCCTCGAAGCCGCGCATGTCAGTCTAAGTAGTACCAAAATGGCATTCGGGCGAAATTGACAAGGCATGAGAATCCAAGATTGGACTTCGAATTTTCGAGAATGTTTGAGACGGACTTTTGGACGATACTTCCTCGACAGTCAATAGTGCCGGTTGAGTCGAGTTTTTGAGAAAGGGATTTCGGACCAAGGAAACGAGCCTACAAGGACGTGGGCCGGGCAAGATCAGTGTGGGCCTCACGCCCAAGGTGGAACAGCTGCCATGAAAGGCCCGAGGCAAGCAAGTGAGCCCGTTGGGCCAAGCTGACCCTTTACCCCTTCGAGCCATTTGTCTAACCTTGAGCCAATTCGAGCCCAACAAATTCCCGAACCCATTCCTATTCATTTTCCGGCCCATTTCCTAGGCTCGCCTTTCATTTTCAGCCCAAGGGCAGATTGAGAAATGTGCAAGGTGGAAATGACCAAAATGCCCTTGGATATTTTGAAGAAAAGTCAAAAGAAGAGAGAGAAGATGATGTCATCTTTCTTGGGAGTTGAAGCTTACATTAATGGGCTTAATGAGGCCTATCTCCAGCCCTCACTTCACTCTCTCTCTCCCCTTCATCTTCTCTAAAAATCGCAGCCCCTCTCTCCCCTCGTTTCCCTTCTTCCTGAAATTTCAGCTTCTGACCTTTCACCGAAAATCGAGTTGTTTATGGCCTTCCCATGTGAATCTCGGCCCTTGCCATTCGCAGTTGTGTTCAGAAGACGAAAACCGTTCAGATAGCATCGGCCGTTTGCCGAACGGAACCGCCGAAAGTCACTGCTCGCCGGACCGCCACTATTCCGCCTGCAGCAGCTTTGTTCCGCCTTTTCACCAATTTTCATTCCTTTCCAACCAAATCACCTCCTACACCAACCTCTAACAACTCCCCCTCGACCCCCAAGTGTCGCTGGTTATCGGCCCGCCTCTCGTCGGAGCTCTGGCCAAGCCGTTTTGCTCCAACCAGCCTCTATCCTCCTCTTGCAGTGTTGTTTTGTGAAGTTCAGTGGGGAATCAGAGTTTGTTGCTGCTGTGTTGAGCCTAGGACCACCTTGGAGTATCGTGGGAGAGGTCCTCGGGTGTTGGGTTCGTCACTGCCGCCGCGCCCGTGTCGCCGGCCCGCTGAACGGGTGAGTTTAGCTCCTAAACCTTATTTAGTGCCTAAACTAGCTTAGGGCTAGATTAATTAGTGCTAAGGGCTGATTAAGGTGTTTAATTAAATGTATTAGCCATAAGATAGGTGGTTAAGATTAGTTTAGCCTAATCTTGCTTATTTATGCTTAATTGTGCTTAATTAGGCTTAATTGTGTGTTTTGTGCTAATTAATCATGTTTTTCCTTAATTGCTTGATTAATGTGATTAATTTTTTAATTTATTGATTTAATTAATTTCTACATTTAAATATTTAATTTTCGGAATTTATTTATTTAATTATTTTTAATTTCTGAATTCAATTATTTATTTATTAAATTCGAAAATTACTGTTCATCCGAAAATTAAAATGTGTAATTTCATGTGCATTGATCATGTGAAGTGAATTGGATGTAGCATTGCATGAACATCCACTTGAATCGTGTGATTTTCACAAAAGAAAGGAAAAATGGTTTGTTCGAGGGACACCGGAAATGGACCACCTTTATGAGAAAGAAAAATGGTTTGTCCGAGGGATACTGGAAATGGACCGCTTTTATGAGAAAGGCGGGAAAAATGGTTTATCCGAGGGACACCGGAAATAGACCGCTTTTGTGAGAAATGACTTGAAGTTTTATATGCAAGCATGAGTGCATTGGCTAATGCTCTAAGATAATAAGTGGGTTGTGACGGCATGCTTGCATGATCACTAAACTGAACTTGTTGTCTCGGAAGAGTATTCCTAGACGTTCGTTGGGCATGCAGTTTTGGGAAAGTATCCCTTGACGTTCGTTGGGCATGCTGTCTCGAGAGAGTATCCCTTGACGTTTTGTGGGCATGCTGTCTAGGGAGAGTATCCCTTGACGTTCTTTGGGCATATCGTCTTGGAAGAGTATCTCTTGACATCTTTAGGGTACGGAAGGGCACGGTTGTGCCTCTGCGGAGAAAGTGCGTCGTAGCGCCATTGCGCCTTGGTTGTAGCCCTATGGGGCAGTAATAATCGGAACACATGTGGATGCAAGAGTGCATGAGAAGACATGGCATCATTGGTTCCGATTATGCATAAAATGATCACATCATTTATGGCATGCACGCATGAATCGATAATGTGCAGGGTGTGGCAATGGCTAGGTGAGATTGCTTGTGATGTGACTCGCATGTGATTGATGAACTGCATCATCTAACGGCCATGTGCATTGCGTGTATTGTGCTGATATATAACGTGCAGGGTATGGCATACCGGGTAAGGTTACATGTGAATCGGCTTTTGATTGTTGGTTGACCCTGCCTATTGTTTAATTATTGACTACTGGTTATTTGTTGTTGGGTTGTGTGAGGGGTGGCTTTGGAGAGATACCCCAAGTCTAGTTGGTGTACTAACCGGGGCTTAGGGGAAGGATTTGCTGAGATTTTATCTCAATCCATCGTGGTTAACCATTTTTAGGTCCTTAAAATGGTGCACCCACAGTGGAGAATCCTGCCCCCGCTTCACCAGTGATCGACTTGGCGGAGCCGAGTCCGATGGGTCTGAGCGATCGTGGTGTTGAACCCAAGGGTTCATTTTGTATAGCTGGATTAGCCTAGTTTCTTTTTGGCCTTGTTTAGAGGATGGATCGGCCCTTTTGTCGGGCTTGTAATTCGAAAGACGATCCTCCATTGGTTAATCCAGTAAGTTGTATAAATGAGTAGTTGAAGTTTCTGTTGTTCATCCCTCTATCCCTGTTTGATTGTTTGATTGTCTGTTTGGACTAGGGATGGTTCGTCTTCCGCTTGTGCATAAAGAAAGATTAAAATGAATGGTCATCAATGAGTCCTAAGACGTCGCTTTCAATTGACCATGGTAAGCGGTTGTCACTGTTGAAAACTCCTAGTTTTGATATTAACAAATCATTTTATGTAAGAACTTATACATATCTTTAGAAGGAATAGCCACAGGGTGGTGTATGTTTTTGAGTCTACAAGTGGTAGAAGGAAAAACATGAAATATTTCTAAGTTTGTCCGTACCAGACGGAAGATCAAAAGAGAGGTAATTTCTGAGTCTGTCCATACTAGACGGAAGAACCAAATAGACTTAATTTCTGAGTCTGACCGTGCCAAACGGAAATCTTAAGCAGACTCAGAACATTAGTCTATCAGACTTAGAATGTAACTACAAGATCAGATCACCAATGGTCAAGTATTTCGCTTACTTTATTAATATTGAGTCTGTTGTATCAAATTGATTAGCAGGATCAATCAACGGACAACTTTCAAAGAAGAATAGAACACTTATGGAAGCCCGAATTTTGATTGTATAGGCGAGCAGAATCTAAGGGGATCCGATCTACCTTCAACGGTCAAAAAGACTTGCCTTATAAAGTCTGTCCAAGAAAGGGAAGGCTAAACTCTCAAGGAAAGAGCCAACGGTCGAATGTGGCTTGGAGAGAATGAGACCTAGGAGACTAGAGAGGATTAATATATTCCAAAGTTCGATTATGTTCTTCATCAGTTGTCTATAGTGCGAAATTCAGTGGTCTTAGTATATCACCAGAAAGAATGACTTTGTGAGACATATCATCACCGAGTGTTAACACTCAAGAGTGTGTAATCACCTTTGATCACATAGTGAAATCCGGCCCATTGGCTTATCGCTTGGAGAGTGGATGTAGGCTTGACAAAAGCCGAACCACTATAAACTGTGTTTACAATCTTCTCTCTTCTCTCTATTTAATTTCAATTTATAGATTGCAATAGATTGTTATTACTTGCGCATAAAATTCCTCTACACCTATTCACCCCCCTCTAGGTGTTAATACTAGTTACAACAATTGGTATCAGAGCCCTATGCTCAATATTTTGAAGTGTTTATTACTTTTGAGTTAAAGATCCTCTATGGCTAGTATTCTTGCACCAGGTCTGATTGAGGGGCAAAGCAAGACTTGTCCACCCTATTTTGATGGTAAAGATTACAATATATGGAAGAACAAAATGAAGGCCTTCCTCAGATCAAAAGATCCGCTGGAATGGGATGTAGTTGAAAGAGGAGTTGATCCCATTGTTAAAGCTAGAAAAACCTCAAAGAAAGATGATGGGAAAGAAACAGAAACATTAGCTACCATCTCACCAGAAAAATTGACAAAGAGACAAACTCTCGATACTAAGGCTATCTACTCTCTTTATTGTGCTTTATCACCTAATGAATATAATCGAATATCTTCTTGTGACAAAGCAAATGAAGTATGGGATAGACTGCACATGACATACGAAGGAACTGATCGTGTTAAGGGAACCAAAGTAAATATTTTACTTGGTCAATATGAATCCTTCAAGATGAAATAAGGGGAGTCCATAGGAGACATGTTCAGTCGATTTATAGAGATTGTAAATGGATTGGCATATCGAGGACAACCTGTTTCTGAACCAATGAAAGTCAACAAGCTCTTGAGAGGGTTGTCAAAAGAGTGGAATAATGTAAAGACCACCATTAGAGAAACCCTGCGAATTTCACCGTTGATAGTCGATGAGCTTGTTAGTACTCTGCAGTCCTTTGAAGCAGAAAAATGAATGAGGAAGTGGAATCTAGAGGTAAGAAATCCATTGCTCTCAAGTCTAATATTGATTCTGATGATATAGATTATGAGGACGAGCTGGACGACAAAAAACTTGCTCTACTAATCAGAAAGGTTAAGAAGTTGAACAAGAAACGCAGAAGGTTCAATAGTAAGAAACAAAACAGACAGTCTGGACAATGAAGAACAGAGGATGAGGAGGAATATGTCAAAGATGGTGTCTGCTTTGAATGCAAAAAGAAGGGTCACATAAAACAAAATTGTCCCAAGCTCCAGAAAAACAAAGGGAAATATGAAAAATATAAGAAGGCCCTGAAAGCAGAAACATGGAGTGACACTGAGGTTGAAGACAGTGAAGATGAATATGGCAACATCTATCTTATGGCACATTCAAACTCAGACTCTGAAATAGATTCAGGATCAGACTTAGACTCAAACAAAGAGATTGAGGTAAGTCATTTTGATATTCCAATAGAAGTTTCAAATTATATAAATGAGCAGTGTTTCAATTTAAAAACTACTATGAAAAGGATCTCCAGTTTAAAAAAGGAAAATCATAAGTTGAGTTATCAGAGTTACTCGTTGAAAGGAAAATTTGATGATCTTAAAAAGGAATTTTCAAAACTAAAGGAAAGTCGAGATTCTGTTTTGAATGAAAATGAGTCTCTTAAAAGGGAACTTTTGAAAACAAAGGAAAATCAAAGTACTTTGCAAAATGAGAATTTATCTCTCAGAAAGGAAATTTTGAATATCAATACAAAGTTTTCTGAAGGGTCAAAAACCCTGTAGCATATACTTTCTATTCAAATTGCTTACTATGATAAGTCAGGACTTGGGTTTTATAAGGAAAGTGATTCGTTAATTGATTTTCCTAAAGTCAAGGAAAGAATTAAACAGAGACCTCCTCGACAAGCCTACAAAAATCATTTTAGAAAGAATTTAGTAAGATCTGTTGGTTGAGAGAATCTAAAGTGTTTTAACTGTGGAGAAAGAGAACATTTTGAAAACAAATGTCCTAAAGTCTGGAGACATATTCAAAAGAAATGGATAGAAAAAGCATATACTACTAACCTCAATGGATCCAAGAAAATCTGGGTACCAAAGAAAAAATGAGTATGTGTGTTGGTTGTAGGTAAGTTTTAAAAGCAAGAAGAAATGGTACTTGGATAGTGGATGTTTAAGACATATGACTGGAGACTCAAAGATGTTCACTGGCTTAAAAAGAATTAAGGAAGGAACAGTTTCTTTTGGAAGAAACACCAAAGGAAGCATCATTGGCTTAGGGACTATCAAGATTGGGAGTCTGATCATCAACAATGTTTTTCTGGTTAAAGGATTGAACTACAATCTTCTAAGCATTAGCTAGTTATGCGATGCTGGTTTTAGAATAAATTTCAAGGAGAACCTATGTTCTGGAATCAGCAACGACTCCTCCCAATCATTTACTAGATGAAGGCATGGGAACATCTATTTCTTGGATATAAATGAAGACACTGCAAAATGTTTAATTTTAGTCCAAGATGAAGCAAATTTCTGGCATCGCAAACTTGGACATGTTAGTATGAAACAAATTTCAAAGCTACTTAGCAAAAAGCTTGTTTGTGGTCTGCCCTTGTTAAACTTTAAGAAGACAAAACTTTGCTTCGCATGCACTCTGGGAAAGCAGGTAAGAAGTTCTTTTAAATCCGTTAAACAAGTTTCTACTAATCGTGTATTGCAGCTCCTTCATATGGATTTATTTGGCCAACTAGAACTCAGAGCATTGGAGGTAAGAAATACTGTCTTGTAATTGTAGATGATTATTCTCGTTTTACATGGGTGTTCTTTCTTGCAAATAAAGGGGAAACCTTTTCTTATTTTTCAATATTTGCAAAAAGAGTTCAAAATGAAAAATGTTATTCTATTTCTAGTATTAAAATATATCATGGAGGAGAATTTGAAAACCAAGACTTTGAAGATTTTTGTAACAAAAATGGTATTGAGCATATGTTCTCCTTTCCCTACACTCCTGAACAAAATGGAGTTGTAGAAAGAAAGAACAGGTCCTTGCAAGAGATGGCCAGAACTTTGCTTATAGAAAGCAAGGTAGCAGCTCGTTTTTGGGCAGAAGCAGTTTCCACCTCATGCCATATCATTAATAGAGTCTTTCTTAGACCAATTCTTGAGAAAACTCCTTATGAAATTTTCAAAGAAAGAAAACCGATTGTCTCCTATTTTCGCATTTTTGGATGTCGATGTTTTATTCTTAAAAATGCTAACAATCATCTAAGCAAGTTTGAAGAAAGGTCAGATGAAGGTATTTTTCTGGGATACTCAAACACTAGTAAAGCGTACAGAGTGTTCAATAAGAATACTCAGACTGTGGAGGAATCCATGAACGTGAGATTTTTGGAGCAAGATGATCTTGACCAGAACAAAACTCATATTGAAGAATTAGAACCAACTATTGCTTCTGAGAAATCAACTCTCAACAAAGAAGCTGAACTCTCTCAGAAAACAGTTACAGAGGAAGTTCCAGAACAAAGATCCATTCAATTTGACACTACACAGTCACCAGAAGATCATGATGACAGTGTAGTGCAGAACAGACACTAGAAGCATAAGTCCAGTCATCCTCAAGAGCTAGTCATTGGAAATATCAATGAAGGAGTTCGAACTAGATCGAAGAATAAAAAGGAAACAAGTATTGTGGCACTTATCTCTGAGATTGAACCCAAAGGAATAGACGAAGCCCTTACAAATGAAAGTTGGATAGAAGCAATGCAAGAAGAACTCCAGCGGTTTAAAATGAATGATGTGTGGGAATTGGTTCTCAAACCCAAAGGAGGAACCATCATAGGTATTAAATGGGTCAGGAATAAAATGGATGAATTTGGTAAGGTGACCAGAAACAAGGCAAGACTTGTAGTTAAAGGTTACTCACAGTTAAAAGGAATAGATTATGATGAAACTTATGCACCAGTAGCAAGATTAGAAGCAATCAGACTGTTGCTTACTGATGCTTGCTATCAAAACTTCAAACTATTCCAGAAGAGCGCTTTCCTGAATAGGTTTATCAAAGAAGAAGTCTATGTCGAATAGCCTCCTGGCTTCGAGGAATCAAGAAAGCCAGACCATGTATACAGACTTAAAAAGGCTTTGTATGGTCTGAAACAAGCACCTCGAGCCTGGTATGAACGACCAGGGGTAAGCACGGTTCCCAGGTAGAACCGGGAACCGGAGAACCGAACTGGAGGGTCCAGTTCCCTGTTTTAGGGGGACCGGTTCCAGTTCCTGGTTCCTCATTTCCCGGAACCGGGAACCAGAACTAGAACCGGAACCGGTCCAGCCTCCCCCCTTCCAAAAAATCCCC
The DNA here is from genome assembly GCA_014858505.1 of Corymbia citriodora subsp. variegata. Lineage (NCBI taxonomy): Eukaryota > Viridiplantae > Streptophyta > Magnoliopsida > Myrtales > Myrtaceae > Corymbia > Corymbia citriodora. The sequence goes on along the minus strand of MU089588.1, from coordinate 80,215 downwards.
AATTGGCAATTTCTATCACACGAACACAAATATCTTGAACTCTCTCCATCTCCATCTCCATCTACCTCCCTCTCTAAGTGGCAAGCGGAGTAAAGATTGAGTCTTCCTTCAAGATCCCGGACCAGCGCTCGTGGGTCTTCATGCGGTTTTTCCTTGCCTTTCAGCGACATCTTTTGTCGGAGAAAAGCTCGAGACTTGGGTTTCTACTCGTCTCGAGAACGCAGGGTTGTTTGTCGATCTCGGTATATCTTCTTGCTTCCCCCTTTGTATATCTTTATTAGGCTTTGCTTGTTGACGCATCGTCCATCCCCTAGTATAAACGAATGTGTGGTTCGGTGTGCATGATATGAAGGAAGAAGTGGAAGTTTCGGGGTCTTGGGTCGTCTTTTTCTTTCTCTTTTGCGTTAAAAAATCCGGTCACTAGTTGCGTAATACGTTCCAATCATCGTGTTCTGTATTCGTGAACTTTGGGTTAATCTTGCGCGTGCTTCGTTCCAGAAGTTTTGGGGTTTCGACTTTCAATTTGTATGTGCTGGAACGGTTCGAGTTGTGGTTGTTTGGTTTGGTTTATGCTCAGTCAAAGGATTTGTACATTCTCGTTGCTTCATTTTGTGCTGTTAAGGATGTTCGTTAGCTATTTGATTGTGCTGTTTCGGTCACTCAATTTTATAGTTTTTTGTTAGAAAAATTAATTTACTAATAAATAGCGGGAGGAAGTGTGCCTCGCTAATAAAAAGTAAGCAAAGGAGAGAGAGGGAGATGGAGATGGAGAGAGTTCAAGAGAAAGTGTGCCCCAACATTTAAGTGCCATTCTTCACGTGTCAAATGCATCTTCTTTTCCTGCACAATCATGCTTGTAGAGATGTTTGCTACAGAGAGTTGGCTTTGGTATCTTCTTTTCTTGTGCAACCCTGCTTGTAGAGATGTTTGCTAGAGAGAGTTGGCTTTGGTAGTTTGTGCCTTAAGCACTATATAGTATTCATAAATGTATAACATGAGCTAAAGTGGATTAGTAATTGAGATTTTTGAAGATTTATAGCTGGAGTATGGTCCAGAATGCGTGTGTACTTGATTTGGAAAGCAAGAAATCAAGCAGCTTTATCTGAGGATCTTAGAGAAGTCTTAATCAAACCATACATATTGTAAAGTTTCTTGTCAAGTGTTTGCATTGGTCACACTGTCAGAGGTGGGGAATCAATGTGAGTTCATAGCTGCAAGTTATTGCATTCCCTAAATTGTTTAAAGGGCTGGCAGCTGGAGTTTGTCTACCTGTTTCGAAAATTTGTGTAGATACAATTGCTTCCTTGTCACTAAAAAGATATGAACAGGAAGAAGGATGTGCAATGGAGTGCCAAGATGGCTTTTTTTTTTAATTAACATTGAACAATTTCCTTTGATTCTTAAAGATGAACCGAACAATAGAATGAAAATCTATTTTAAGGAATTTGATTTCTTGGAATTGGATTCCCTTTCTTGATTCCATGACCATGAGCCGAACATGGCCTCAATGGTGTTGGAGTATTTGATCAACTTGTAGACATGACTAATTAAGAAAAAGTTTCATTTTTTTCTTTTGGGGTGGTTTAAGGGGTTTGTTAGGTCATGAAATCATTCAAGTTTTGATTTCGTTGACTATTTTAAACATGCTTCATTTTTCTTGCAGGCGCGGCATGCTTCATTTGCCAAGTTGAAAGGGATGATCATGGTTCCGATTCTAGGGAGGGAGGTTCCGGTTCTCGGTTCCTCTTTTTTCGGAACCGGAACCGATTCCACTTAAATGAAAAAAAAAAAAAAAAACCTGTTGGACCCTGGAACCGGAACCGGAACCTGTGCGAGGGTAGGTTCTAGGTTCCAGATTTCGACGGGTAGGTTCCAGGTTCCAAAAAATGAGGAACCTGTACCCGAGGGTAGGTTCCAGGTTCCAAGCGGAACCTGTAAGGAATCTGGAACCGCTCACCCCTATGAACGACTGAGTAAGTTTTTACTAGACAATAGCTTGAAGAAAGGTATGGTTAACACTACTCTGTTTATCAAGAAGGAAGGAGAAATTTGAGATGAGCATGATGGGAGAACTTACATTCTTCTTAGGACTTACTTCAGGTTAAACAATCCAAACATGACACTTTCATCTATCAAGAAAAGTATACCAAAGACTTGATCAAAAAGTTTGGAATGGAGAATTGCAAGAAGACAGAAACTCCAATGTCCACCTCCATTAAACTTGATCAGGATGAAGTGGGGAAGAAAGTTGACTAAAAGATCTATAGAAGCATGATTAGTTCTCTTCTTTATCTTACTGCATCAAGACCAGATATTCTATAGTGTATGCTTATGTGGTCGATTCCAAGTTGACTCGAGAGAATCACATCTTTCTGCTGTTAAGCGCATAATAAAGTACATAGCCACTTATCCACATTTGAGTCTATGGTATCCGAAGGGAACTGACTTTACTCTTCTTGATTACTCAGATGCTGACCTAGTAGGATGCAAAGTGGATAGAAAGAGCACATCAGGAACATGCCCACTTCTAGGTCAGATGCTAGTTTCATGGTTCTCTAAAAAGTAGAACATTGTGGCTCTATCTACAGTAGAAGCAGAATATGTTGCTCTTGGAAGTTGTTGTTCACAGATCCTATGGATGAAACAGCAACTGAAAGACTATGGAAAGGAAGAAACCTGTATTGAAATAAGGTGTGACAATACTAGTGCTATAAATCTCACCAAGAACCCGATCCTACATTTCAGGGCAAAGGACATTGAAATCAAGCATCATTTTATTAGAGATCATGTGCAAAATAGTGATATAGTTGTGGAATTTATTGACTCAAAAAATCAACTAGTAGATATCTTCACAAAGTCGCTGGATAAAGGTACATTCGACTCTATGTAGTAGATTAAATATTATTAATCATTTTGCATAAAGTCTATGAGAATATGATACAGTCTGGGAGAAGCAATCGTCTAGATGGACAATCTTCTGTGATGTACTCAGAAGGACTTGATGGTATTTTTGGAATTTATTTATGGCATGTAAGTCATTCCTTTAAATGATTGAATTTGGTAAGTTATTATTAGCAAATAATTGATTTGCATAATCCATAGTATATGAAAATGTTGACTACATTTGTTTTTTTCCATTTTTTTTAATCTTAAATAGCTGCGTTTTTCGGTTATTTTTCAAACCATCGTGTCTTTTCATTTTCCCCTCTTCACAAGGGTTTATAACCACCAAGGATCGAGTTTTTCACAGAGCAATGGAACAATCTGTTTCAGAAACCCTAAAACAAAACTTTCTCTCAAAATCGAACCACATCCTCTCCAAACATGGCTTGGAGATCCTCCATTTCCAGATCAAGGTCTACGTCTCCAACTCCTCGAAGAAGATCAAATAGACTTGCTGGCAGAGGACCAAGAAATATAGAAGGATGATAGACGCATTTCGATATGACTCAAACTTCTGAGGATTCTCAGAGACAATCTCCATCTGCATCGACTCAGAGGGTTACAAGTGAAAATGTGGAATCTCAGAGAAATTCCCCAACAGAATCTGAGCAGAAACGTGTTTCCATAAGAGGTATATCTGGATTAACTATGCCTATATCTACTGATAATCCCCATAATGTCACGAGAATGTATAAGCGTTTAGTGCAAAGAGATGTTACTGAGGATGTGAAACTCTACTACTTGCGACAAAAATGGTATGCAAATGAACTTCGTCCAGTTCAAGTTGTTCAAATGACAGAACAATTGCCTGCACGAAGAGAACAGATTAGTGAAGGCAGTAGGAGTAGGGATAATGTATGGGGAGAGAAAGAAGATGATGAACGAATTTACAGAAATTTTGAAGTAAGAATGGAAATTGTTGCAGTGGCTAGGAATACCACAGGGAAGTTATTCCGGTCCAAAGAGCATAAGATTTTTTATAACAGATTGTTGGAACGTGGAGTTATGCATCACAGGATTGTGGACTTTGATTTCTTTGATGCTGCTGATGTAAATCTGCGAGGATATTTTGAAATGTTGTAGATGGATCAATTTTGCACTGACTCTGCTGTTGTTTATCCAGAACTAACAGCATATTTTTACTCCAATCTGACATTTCTGTCTCTAGATAGAATGCAATTTAGTGTGAATGATAGGTTTTATGATGTCAGTACAGATATTTTGGGTGATATCATGAAAGTTAAGAGGGGACCTTTCAAGCCAATTGAAGTCACCTATGAGACTGTCTGTAAGTATCTTACGAAGTCTATTAGGCCTACTATCACTTATTACTCTTAAACTTCAGCAAGAACTATTCTGCATAAGATTATTATAAGCTGCATCCGTCCCAAGGCTTCATTAAAGACTGATGTGTCAAGATTTGAGGCCAAACTAATGTGGGCAATTGAGAATGGAGTTCTATTCTCACTTCCTCATACTGTTCTTTTGCACATGTATCGAACAGTTTCAAAAGATAAATGACAGTTGCCCTATGGAGCCTTGGTGACCAGGATCTTTGAACATCTCAAGATCGATATACCCAGAAGATTCTACACTAAAGAGCTTCCAACCATGGTCATCGATCTCAAGATGATCAACAAGATGAGGCTAAAGGACGTTGCAAAGACATGGAGATGAAAAGAAAAAGAACCGGCCAAGGCATCAACCACAGCAAAGAGAAAGGGAAAAGAGATGGCTGTTGCAGAACCAAGTTCTAAGAAGAGAAGACAACTGCTGCTACATGATGAAGATGATGAAGAGGAGACTATTTCTGAAATTCTGGTGAAAATGGGTCAAACTGTATAGAGGGTGATAGAAACAGAAACAGTACTGCCTCCACCAGTAGTGACAGAAGAAAATCTTCCTAGTGCAGCACCTCAACTTGATGAAAATGTGGAAATGTCTGAGCTAGAGGCAATTGTTCTGAAGAAGAAGGACCAGAAGGAGGAGGAGAAATAGAAGAAGAAGGACTTAGAACAAATGATAGTGCTATCCCTGATGCTGAGGAGGACAGAAGTCCACTAGGATAACAAGGCCAGGCTGAAGCATCAACTCAGGGGGAGCCTATGTCTCAGAATGCTGACATAGATATCCCTGCAACTTCATCTAATCGTGCCGAATCTCAGAAGATATTGGCTTTGCTTATGGAAATAAGAGATCGCCAAGTTGCTATGGAAACTTCTCTCAACAACAAGTTGGAGACTCTTGAACAGACAGTCCATCAATGTCTCAATAGGATTGAGGAGTTAGGCACGGATATGGAGGATTTCACCCTTGTTCAAACCCCTAAAAAGAAATCTTCCTAAAGAACTCATCTTCTGGTTTATTTTGTTTAAACTTTTGTTAGTTTTTCTGTCAGACTCTACTCATCTTTCAGGTATAAACTTTTTGAAAGTGACAAAAAGGGGGAGAGATACTTTGGTTATTATTGTGCTTGATTGTGGTTGTGTAGCAGATACATGGTTGGTTATTATTGCAGATACTAGCTAATTGTTTGTGTGGTTGGTCGTGTTGAACATGGTTTATGTGCTTGATTGGATCATTATTTGACTGGTTTGATATTTTGTTATATTAGTCAGATTATGCAAATATATCTTGTCTAACCATGTTTTGCAGGAACAACAAACCATAAGCATAAAAAGTTTTGTCACCATCAAAAAGGGGGAGATTGTTGAAAACTCCTAGTTTTGATGTTAACAAATCATTTTATATAAGAAATTATACATATCTTCAAAAGGAATAGCCACAAGGTGGTGTATGATTTTGAGTCTGCAAGTGGCAGAAGGAAAAACATGAAATATTTCTAAGTCTGTTCGTACTAGACGGAAGAACCAAATAGACTTAATTTCTGTGTCTGACCGTGTCAGACGAAAATCTTAAGCAGACTCAGAACATTATTCTATCAGACTTAGAATGTAACTACAGGATCAGATCACCAATGGTCAAGTATTTCGCTTACTTTATTAATATTGAGTCTGTCGTATCAAATTGATTGGCAGGATTAATCAATGGACAACTTCCAAAAAAGAATATAACACTTATGGAAGCCCGAATTCTGATTGTATGGGCGAGCAGAATCCAAGGGGATCCGATCTACCTTCAATGGTCAAAAAGACTTGCCTTATAAAGTCTGTTCAATAAAGGGAAGGCTAAACTCTCAAGGAAAGAGCCAACGGTCGAGTGTGGCTTGGAGAGAATGAAACCTAGGAGATTAGAGAGGATTAATATATTCCAAAGTTCGATTATGTTCTTCATCAGTTGTCTATAGTGCGAAATTGAGTGGTCTTAGTGTATTACTAGAAAGAGTGACTTTATGAGATATATCATCACCGAGTGCTAACATTCAAGAGTGTGTAATCACCTTTGATCACATAGTGAAATCCAACCCACTGGCTAATTGCCTGGAGAGTGGGCGTAGGCTTGATAAAAGCCGAATCACTATAAACTGTGTTTGCAATCTTCTCTCATATCTCTATTTAATTTCAGTATATGCTTCTCATGGAAAATTTATAATCTTGAAGGATCTAAAAATTCTACTAGTTGGTTACATGAGACAGCGAACCTCGACATTGACCGAAGTTTCCACGTGAATGTGTCCATTGCCATTGTACAATATTCAGAGAATACTCTATAAGATGTATTATTGAAAAGCAGCCTAATATGAAGAGAGACATGACCCAATTCTATCAACCTAAGATGACTAGGTCCATTGCTCTTCATCATATTTCCAAATAATTGTATTTTCTCTATAAACTGACAGAATGAACAAACAAAGGAATCTTTTAATATAATCTCTCCATGCACATTTTTCTTGAAAAAATCAAGCATCCAAGACTGTTGCATAGATCCCAAATCTAGTGGGCATTCATTGTCCCAAAAATGGACTCATTCCAGATGCATTTATCAGAAATTAAACAGAGGGAAGGAGCTACAAGGTTCAAAGTTATATATCATCCTATCTGCCAAATTAATAAATATATGCACTCTCCAAGATTCCACTTGCTGATTAAAGACTAGAATGCCACAAAAAGTAGATGTCACTCAGCCGGGGCAAATAAAACCATGAAACAGTGCTAACCACAGACACCATTCAACACAAGCACGTCTTATAAATAGTGAAATTATTGAACATGTCTTGTACCTCCAAACACCAACCATGAATGCTGATTATCGGAACCCTGCGCAGCTTCCCCAAAAGTTCCTTCAACAAGTCGCAGCACATCCTCCTGTCACCGGTTAGAATGTCGAGATTTAAGTCGGCTTCCACCGAAGAGGATACATCGTCGAGTCTGAGCACGTGATTGCCATTTAACCTCCGTGAAACACGCAAAGAAAGCAAATGCGGGGCCCGAATTTTCTCCACCTCACAGGAAACATGGTGGACAAGCAACCGTTTCACACTCGCTGAATCTATCACGATGCTCTTCACGCCCTCGCTGTGGTACAACTCAAGGGACTCTAAAACAGGACTTCCCCTGAGGACACTTCTGAGTAAATCATCGCTCAACTCTGCGAATTCGATCAACGAGGCCTTAAGACAAGGCCACCAAAGAGCCACATTTAATGAGAAATAGCATAACCTGACCTCCAGGCGCACCAACCAGCTCGAGCAACACAGGAACACCGGCAGTTTGTAAAAGTGGCGCATTGACTGGACACGCAGGCAGAGATCCTCCACGTGGTGCTGCGCCACGAAGCGAAGCCACAGGTCCACCTTGGGATTGGCAGCATCGTCGTAGTTGAAGCCGGTGACGTGGAACCTCTTCACCGCCGGGGAGGTGCACTGGGTCAGGACGCTGGTGCACTGGGTCAGGACGCTGTCGACAAGGGAGGGGAAGTCCAAGGTACTGCCTGGCCGGAATTCAATCTCTCCATTAAAGACGAGGTCGGTGGTGGCAGTCCAAGTGAACCGCCACCGCTCGGAGAGGACGCTAGTCATGACGAGGTCTTCGAGGGGCAGAAACAAGAAGATGTGGTGGATCACGTCGTGTGGCAACGCGCTGATGAGATCCCTAGGGCTCGAAGGAGGAGGCGGACGGTCGCCGGAGGAGGATTTGCGCTGGACGGCGCCGTGGACGGAGGTCTCCGCCATGGAAGTGAAATTCCAGGGTTTACCTGCAGATTTGACCTGCCGAGAGTTTTCGAATGGTTTTACCTCCTGTGTTTTTTACAAGGTGAAGAATAATGAAGCCATTTGGCTGTCATTTGGCCCTTTTAATTAATATTAATTTACTTTAATTTATTGCCTTTTTTTTTCCTTTTTTGATTTCTTTCATAACGTTATATATATACACACACACGTGTGTTACATTTACCAGATTCGCTTTGCGCAATCAAATTATTTCACCGTCATTTATAATTTAAAATACCCCATATAAATTGCTTAATCTAAATTCTTCAACAATACTAATGCGATGCCTAATTAAAAAAAAAGGGAAAATGAGTGAAAATTTTCTTCGTTGGAATTTTTTTTAGTCCGTGGAGTTCTTTAAGCAAGCATATAATATGTCCGGAACACGAAGCATGATGAAAATAATTTACATGAACCCACCGTGAAAAAAGAATTAGGAGGACCTAAATAAAATTCAAGTTTAGAGGAAAAGGTATTAAGCATGATTTACATGATGTAGTGACCCATTCGGTATTTCCTTTTGTTGGTGATACTATATTAGAGATTCTTTAAAAAAATTTAAAGAATATTAGAGACAATTGATATTACTGGTGATTATTTAATATCAATTAAGATCGCACAAATGTCTCCTTTGATTATGCATATATTAATTAATATATGTTACGTTAGATAGTTGTCTCATAAAGCCTATAAATAGGCTAATGTAATATTCATTATGATTATATTGAATTATACCGAAAAATTCCTAATTCCTATCTTCTGCATTTTTTACACTTAACACTTTTGATACTCATAAAATGTAGGTTCATCGACCTCTGTGATAAAAATATCCCTAATTTCCTATGTTCCTAACTCTCTTTCTTCCGTCGACATCACCGCAATCGCCGCCGCACTTGCCACTCGGTCCTCTCTACCTCCGACCATACTTTGGAGTCGTGTCACCTCCAACAAAGGCCGACAATTTTAAGGCACAATATGTTTACAAGGCACCATGGTAAGCGTGTGCTTAATCGAAGCTTTAATCAATACCATGTCACGAAGGGGAACGTGTTTAAACACATAAAATAAACATGCTGTCATAGATTGAACCTTTCAACGCATTGGTCACATTCAAAGACATGTTTAATTAAAACAAGTCAACATTTAACGTGGGTGGACACCACATGTTTGGATACATTTAGACACATTAATAATCGTTTAATCACATCTTTGCATATCTATATGGAATTAATATCTTAAGTTTGTTAAACATGCCGTGGTGTGTATGGCTTTTAATAAACTGTCATATTTTCGGGCTCTAATGATATTCATTAAAGATAAAGATGTCGTGTTGAGATCAAACTGATTTGACAAGACATAGTTATATTAAGAGACGATATAGGTGCACATTTATCACCTTTACATAAGGGTATTTTCTCTACGAGAATTGAAGAGCCATGATAAAATTTCTCCCATTAGACAAACCGAATGATCAATTCTGCTACTCAAATTCTGATGTATACAGGCAAATCTTTCTTCCTGAATCTCAAATCCCATTTGCTCCCCGATCCAAGGCTCTAAGAGGGGAACTAGCGTTGCAGTTAAGAGGTTTATACTCTAAAGAGAGCAAGACGACCGATCCCTTAACAAAGACTGTTTCCATTAGTTATGTTCTCACGGGAACACCAGTTAATAACTGTGATTATGTCTTTTACAATTACTAAACATAAGCTGTCAGGAGCACTCACTGACAAAATCACAACATGATCCCTTTCCAAATGAAACGCTTCTCAAGTTAAAACCAAACAATACTCAGTAGAGAGCATGACCCCTGCACATCGAAATCCCAAGGTTTACCGAGGGAAAGACTAGTGCAGTGCATCAACGACAGAAGCACGCATAGTCGGGAAATGTCCTAGGGCCGAGGTCCGCAAATGCCTTGAAAAAAGAGCCTTCTTCTCCAAAGACATATTTTTTCTTATGGTCATAAAAAATCTCAATGGAAGGCCAAACATTCTCATCGTGAGACCATCTATGAGGAAAGATTTTGCTTATGCGGCCATTCACCGAGGGTACAATTCAGTAACCGACATGTTATTGGTCGACGGAGGCATAGTCCCCTTGTTGGATTGGTCTAATTCAAGCTCTTTCATTGGGATGCCCAATCCTCTCAATCTGCTTTGGACAAAGAAGGCTGGATGTTGAGGTGATGGCAAGATAATGGAATTGCTGCTAAGCATGAGAACTACTGTGGCCATGGTGGGTCTAATAGTGGGATCTTCCTGAATGCATAATAAGCAAATGTGTAGGCATCGAAGCACTTGATCTCTTGAATATGGATCCTCGATAACTGGGTCCAACACTTCCAAGAGTAGGCCTTCTCTCCATTGATTCCACACCTACAAGAATAAGTTTGGAAAATCTTCATAGAATTGTCGCATTAATTCGATGACTCATCATATAAGACATCTAAATCTCATAAAAAACCATATATCACTGACGAACAGAACAAAAGCCATAAGTGTTTCTATAGGCTAAAAGGTCTAAATTCTTACGAAGGAATTTCAATTTGACTTGACCAAAATTATAAAGAGTACAGTGCCTATATTTGTCGCAGTAGCAAGGTAAAACTCACATAACTAGCAAGATATTCACCCCCATTTAATTGGTGGTAGAAGTTATTCCTTTTGCCGCAAATGATCTCTAGAAGTAGTATGCCAAAACTATAAACATCTGATTTCACTGAGAACTCTCCATGCATTGCATATTCTGGAGACATGTAACCACTGCAAAAACGAACATTAGCCACATGTTATTGCAGATTTAGATTCAGATCTCCTTGAATAGATAAAATGAGCAAGTCCAACATCCAATCACAAAGCCGTCTATTCAAAAGTTGAGACTTACAAAGTCCCCACAATTTTATTTGTGTTAGCCTGAGTCTGATCACCTCCAAAAATTCTTGCCATGCCAAAATCTGAAATCTTCGGGTTCATTTCATTGTCTAACAAGATATTGCTACATTTTAGGTCATGATGGATGATCCGGAGACGAGAATCTTCGTGTAGATAAAGCATTCCTCGAGCAATCCCAGATACTATTTTATAACGTAGTGGCCAATCCAATCGTCCCCTTTTTTGGGGATCTGCATTGTTGCACCAAAATTCATTAATGTGCTAGGATGTGACATCTACTCAAAAACTCAAGGTGATGCTCATTGCACACTACCAAAATATATTTACTTTAATTCATCAAAGGTAGCTTAAGAGAAATCTATAATCAGTTGAAAGAACAAAAACCAAAAATTTCAAAGTTTTCATAGCTCGTGAAAGCTTGAACATTTGATTTAAAGCAAACTATACATTCTTCACAAAAGGAGGTTAAACTGCAACTTACCAAATAAGAAGTAATCAAGGCTTTTATTTGGCATAAACTCATAGGCCAGTAGCTTTTCGTCTCCCTCCAAGCAAAATCCAAGCAGTCGCACAAGGTTTCTGTGTTGAAGCTTTGCAACTAAAAGAACTTCATTCTTAAACTCTTCATCACCTTGTCTTGAGCTTTGAGATAGCCTCTTCACAGCTATTTGTTGTCCATTAGGAAATCTACCCTATAGGGTTTTGTATCAATCGTTTAATTCCTTATCACAAATGCTTAGAAGCTAACATAAAGAAGCTTTACATGTTTCTTTTTCTTCAACATCATTATGTCCAATTCAAATTATATGTAAAGAAATCTGGAATATTTCTAACCAACATGTAATATGAACCTGGAAAACTTCACCAAATCCACCTTGACCCAACTTTCTTTCATGAGAGAAATCGTTTGTTGCGGCTTGTATTGTAGCCAAGTCAAATTGCAAGGACTCCATAGTGGTAAGTTCATTTGCACCTACATTACCGAGCAACTCAATCTGATTATCAAAATACATCGGCAATGCTCCTTGTGGAATTTATAGGGTTGCCAGTGCTTGGGAAATTATCATAACTAAGAGCATCCAATTAGACTAGCATGTATGTCTCCTTACCCCAAAGCAAACTTTCCTCTCTTGATTGGTCAAGAAGGAAAGAAAAAACAATATCATCACTACTATAGGAAACTAAATAATGAGATGAATCCCTTATAATGACCACTTCTTCATGCTGAAGGTACTGTAGGTCTGTTAATTGCGGTGTAGATGCTACCAATGCTTGGAGTGAATTGCTAAAGGTTAGGACCATTTTGAGGTCTCGTTATGTGGTTGGTCATGTCAAATCTATATATTTTTGGCATGACTCATGGCATCCTAATGGGATCTTGCCGGATGTATATCAAGGAAAGTAGTTTAAAATGCCACTCTTCTTTGAAGTGCAAAAGCAACTGATATAAGGCCCAATGCTAGGTCTGAAGACTTGGTACCAATCCAGGCACTGTTTGTGTTGTAATTTGTCCAAATTCTCCTTTGGAAGACTAAGATACTTGCACTTCTTCTAGCAACATTCTTACCTCTGCTTCAGCTTGAAAAATTGTCAATAAGAGAGGCACAAGAGTTGAATGGTATTGGCTGATTTGATTTTCACCTATTTTGCTGAGGTTTGAATTCATATTATTGTTGGCTGTACAAGATAAGCTGCTTGCATTTCAAGAGAGATAGTCTTCCGATCATGGCCAAACTCTCTGCTTTCTATGTCCTGAAAGCACTGAGATTAAATCCCACTTGTTCTTTTGATGCAATTTCTCTAAGCAAGTTTGGAAGAGTGCCCTTTAGCTTTGTTTTCCTAATAATGATATTGGTGATTTGGGAGTTTGAATTGTCCTGATGCAGTATGCTACGAAAGGGAGAGATTTCCATAGGTCTTTGGTTCAATTTTCATGGAATTGCTGCAACAATTTCATCAAGAAGGCCAGAAATGAGTTGTTACATTCCCGAACTCTTCCTTCTATTGATGGAATTATATGTGCTTGTACATAGTTTTGAAGGTTGAAAAGAGCATGAAGAATCGGATCTTTCCATTATCAAATATTGTCATTGACTCTCGATTGTTGTTGAGTGTTTTATGGTGGTGATTGTTATATAAAGAAGTCATCAATTCTAGGGTGGGTTGGTTTCCAATCTAGCACTGGAAATTAAATCAGCCATTTCTAAACTGGCTTGTTCCACTAGCTCATTTTTATATTTTGATTAAAATTTATATTTATTATAATAAAATGCACAAGGTGCATTATTTTATTTTGGTCAAGTGGGTTTATGTGATTATTTGTCCACACTCAAGACATGTTCCTAATCTTGTTGAGTGCAAAAGTTTTTTTTTTTTTTTCAATAGAGGCTTCAAAATCATTTTGGAACCGATTTAACTCAGAAACTAGCCTGCTTGGGTGGTCAACTCGGAGCTGAAGCAAGCAAGCCGGTTCTGGCTGGTCCCAAGTTGAAATGGACTCGATGCTCACTCCAAATTGTATAGCAGTAATTAGGAGTTTCTGAGATATATGCCTGCTGTGGGACATCTTGCGCTGAAGTCAATATAGGGTTGTAATGGCACTAGTCCACTCTTTTTGGTGGATGAACAAGCTTCAGAAAGAGGACCAGAAATCCTATTTCATTGCAGACGGAGTTTAAGTGCCAAGTAATTTAAACGAATGTATCCAGCTCTATAGTTTTATTGACCAAAAACATTCTATGGATTTAGATTTCTTGGCATGATTTTCTATATCACATCTTGAAAATGAAGAATTTCGAATTGGACCAACCTAATTTACATATTTGATGTTGATACCACTATTAGTAAAATACACGTACTAGCATGATTTTGTATAAAACTTCCGTTTCTCGCTTATTTGCCATACTTACGGGAAAAAGGAAACGATTTTTTTTTCAGTAAACCAAATTATAGATGCACAAAAAAAGCCACAGTATAGTTGGCTAGAGTACTTCAATTTTGAACTTATTTCATTGTTTTTTCTTAAATCAATCATTGTTGTAACATGTCTGGAATTGTTTCACATGATTAATTTTATTTCATGTTCATAAAAATGAAATAGTATTCTTGTAATTTCTTATTTCATAACATGAATTAGTAACACAATCGACTCACTAGATTCAACATTTCTACAGAATCTTTTAATATTCCTACTTACGTCTGTAAGTTTTTCTTATAACTATAATTGATGAAAAATCATGATAGCATCATTTTACAATTCTATTACAATGACACAACTTTTTTGAGGTACATATATTGAAACGTTTATATGTACCCGTGCACATCCCAAAGCTTATAATTTTAGTTTCGTACATTGCTAACAAAAGTTGATGGTGGTTTTTCAATCAATTGTTTATGATATCAAATGTACTTGGCTTTTGGTAAATATTTTAGGGTACCATATGCACCGCAATTAACAGACCTAACAAGTAAGTATGCATGATTACTATATTTGATTCCTTATGAACAATAAAGAAGTTTCATAATATGCCCAATTATATGACATTACATAATTTATGAAATATAAAGGTAAAATAGTCAATGTACCGCTTTTATCATTGACGGCTTCATACGTCTTCTTTCCTTTTCTTCGAAGCAAATGACAAGTGAGAATAAGTACCACAACACCTCCAACAGGAATGATAATGCCAATAGTTATCACGGCTGATTTGTTGATTTTTCCTGCACGCATTACATTACGTGAATTGATGCCTCAATTTTGATTTATTTCTTTGCTTGTCATCAAAGCAATGCCATGGAATAATGAAAGGTTAACTTATTTTTGATACCATATTTCAATTTAGCAAACCGTGACTCATTGCGAAAAATTATAAAAGCAATGCTTCTTCCAGTATTTGAGGGTAATTTCTAGAAGGGTGTGGCTAATACTTATCCCTATATGAATATCTAAATCCATTCCTATTTTCATTAAAGAGATAAAATTGCTCTAATCCTCAAACAGAAATTTAAAGTGGCGGATCCCGAGTTTATTCACAAATTTTCTTCTTCTTCTTCTTCTTTTTGTCCCTATTTCTATGTAGAAACTAGGAAGTGAATCTGACCTTGTATTACGAAGTAGATTTTAGGCTCATATCACATGTTTCCATCTTTTAGTTTCCAATAAGTGGGTATTAGCATGAAAAAATCAGAAAAAATTAACTTTTTATTAACACAGTCAACTTTTTTTTTAAATTTAGTTTTGTTGTGCATATAACCATTAAACTTTTTCGTGTTGGTTGTCCGTTGTACACATATAACGAGTTTACCGGATGAAACAAAAACAGCCCTCATTAAAGATTTTCTTTTTTGGTCGGTCTCTCATTAAAGATATGATAAAATGAAATTATAATGACATCTCCCAATACGAAAATCCAATGATGATAATTTAATTAAATCAAACCATTGCATAAAATAAGAAAAGATTTTAAAATGACAGCTCAATATTAGTCATTTTATATTGACAAAAGTTAATATCAATCATGGTTAATTACAAAAAGATAACAAGGTGTCTCGACAGGGAATATTTTTTTATGCCACCGTTTCTAATTTACTTTTAGATATTCCTATATCTTTTTACATGCTCTACATAAAAGTATTTCATCAAGAGCAAAATAAAATCGCTAACTGTTTGATATCGTAAATGGAGACTTGATATTTTTTCAAACAAATCAAATAATAAATAACAAATGCACCACAAAGGCGAGTGTTTGGGATAAAAGTGACAAAGAATGGGTAGGTTGCTATAAGAGCAATAATGAAGAAGAGGCTAGTTTGTATTTTTCAAATAGCAATAAGATTAAATTTGGAAAAAAATCGACAATTGGAAAGTAAATAAATCGAAGAAACCTGCAAAAATGAATGGACTTAGTCTTATATGGGATGGATAAAGCCTAAACCTTTCCCAATTGAGCAAGACTTCCAATCACCCACCAATTAAATTCCGTTCTTTTTACGAAAAATATGACATTTTTGAAAAATATTTTTCAAGAAGCCATTTTTTAAGAAAATAACCATAATTCTAATATTCAACTGAAACTTGAAAATAAACTAGAAAATATTTTTTTCCATTCGGTATTGAGAATTCGATGTGATACTCCTCTATGTATTCCTTTTAATTTTTTATTATTTAAAAGACATTTTTAATTATTTTTTAAAAAATTTAATTTTATCTTGTCTAGCTTCTTCTTCTTCTTCTGCCAGTTACCAGCCACGGCGATAGCTGACAACTAGCTAAAGGCAAGCTTAAGCTCGCCCGAGGCTAGCGAGTCTCAGATGGCCTTAAGCGAGGCGAGCTTGAGTCTCCCAAGATTTCAGTGAGCCTTAAGTTCTATCGCGGCCTACCTTTTCCGTCCAAATGGAAAAGGATATAGGTTTGGGGGTATTGCCTAAAATGCAAGCCTAGGACTCTCTATTAGGTGCAACATCTCCCAAATCCATACCTCTCACGATATTCGGTTATGCAAATTTTGCTTCAATTGAAGCTATAAGGATTTTCTAATAAGAAGTTGCTATTAACTTATTAGGGTCGACTAAAAACCAAGTGAAACATGGGAGTATATCTCACTTGTGACGTTCTGAATTTCGACTCATTTTAGGATATATGAGATGGTTATTGAAAAAATGCACTATAGTGACATTTACTCTGAACTAATCACTCATGGGTTAACTAACCTATTGAGAAATACCATTAAGAATCGATACATGTACAATTAAAAAATTCAATCAGGGATAGATCACTAAACCATAAGGATTAAAGAGGGACGATACCACGCTATTATAAGCCAATTAACAAACAGAAATAAATCGATTCGACAAAGGTATGAGGTCAGATTACCGGTGATTTTGTACGACCACGATATTAGTTGCAAACAATAGTAAATAGATTTTTTTTTTATTTTGTACTTAGAGTGAGTAATTAACCACTCACGATTACATGACAATTGAGGGTCGCATATGAATTGAAATGGGCATAAACGTGGATTGAAAATTATCAGTCACGGATCAAATGTATAAAAACTCCCAAAAGCCCCTAATAATTTTGGTCGTACTAAAGTTACAGTCGATTGAATTTAACCATGAACTTCAATAAGATCTTAGGTATCAAACTTTTAAGGATTCAAGGCTAACATATTGGATATCGCTTCATTAATCCTCATGTTTACTAGTATGCACGAATTTTTTGAAAAAGGGATTAATGAATTGAGAATTGAGGCTCATGGAGGGAGTGGGCTAACCGAAGGCCCAATGGGCCTTGTGCCCATTGAGGTTTAGCTAAGTGGGCCCAATGAGGCCCACCAAGCCCACTTAAGCCCAATAAGAATTTTCAAGTCCATTTTCCACCTTTTGAACCCCATTTGAAATTATACAAACCCATATGAAATTCTAGCCTATATAAGCGCATAGTATTTTATATTATACTTTGTCAAATTACCAAATTGCCCTCTTCTGGAAGCTTGCATTTATGGAAAGAGGACAAAAGAGAGAAGTCTTTGGTGATGATGGTTTTCTTGGGGAATTGTTGAAGCTTGTTAGAGAAGCTAGCAAGAGAGAAATATCTTCACCTCTCTCTCATTTTACTCTTTCTCTCCTCCCTCTCTCTTCCCTTGCATCCAGCCCCAATATCTTTTTGTTGGCACAAGGAAGTCGCCTGTCTAAAAAGGCTTGTATAGTCTTCTTAGAGTGATTAGATCATAAACAAAAAGGTAAAGCTTTTGCAATCATTGCTATGTTTTCCCTACTATCTGTGTAGTTGTGTTGGTTAGGTGTTTGTTGAGTCATTTCCGCATGTGTATAATTGAAAGATAAAATGAATGGTCGATGACGCATCTTAGGACATCGGATTCAATTGACAAAAGAGAATAGGGGTTTTTGTGTACTCAAGGGTCGGGGCATGACATCACTTCCTACACTATTAGAGAATTGATTTTAACCCTATTCTCTAACATATGAGGTGATCATGCAGGTGCACAATTATTAAAATAACAATTAACAACTAGGAAGCATCATAGATTAAAAGGGGAAACAAGCATTTGGCATGAAATAAATGGCAATCATAACTAAGCCAAAGGTAAATGACAATCAACAAATTAAAAGTACACAATCAAGGACATCTTTCTCTAAGAATAACCGGAGCCTTATGGTAAAGCCATAGAGGCTTGTTTAATTGAGTATGATTTTCGCTAGGGGTTTTCGCACATTTAAAGAGAAGACTATCCAAAAAGACTCTTTAAGCCATTTTAGAACTTTTAAAATTTTCCTTGGATATTTTAGGAAATTTTAATATTCTTTGGATTTTATTAAGAAAAAAAGACCCGACCCAACTAGCGTAACCACCCTGACCGAGCCAATCCTAAGGCCCACTCGGAATTAACCACAATGGCCTGTGAAGATTTTTTAATGAAAGGCCCACTTCCAATATCTGCTCTCGGCCCAATCTTTTACCTTGGCCTGTGATACTCCAGCCTACTGATCGGCCCAAATTAGAAATGCCATGGCCCATTTCCCTTTTTATATTTTCCTATTTTTCACCTTTTTCTCTTTTCTTTTTAATTTTCTTTTATTTCCTTAATTTCTCTTCTGATCCTACTACTTCTTCAGGCCTCCCCTCGTCCCGAAGCTCACCTCTCTCCTACTCTCCTACACAGAATTGAAAAACCCCCCTGCGGCGGGGTTCTCTTCTTCCTTGGGGGGCACGCGAACATTAAGCTATCTTCTTCCTCTCCTCTCTTTTTCTTTTATGCCAACATCAAGGCCCAACAAGAAAGCACAGAGAACCTCGCTCGAAGACTAATATCTCTAAACATTGAGCAGGCACCCATTGTTATCGATTGTCATCTTTATGCATGATTGCAAAATAGACCCGTCAAATGGGTGAGTCAGGTCGGGTTTGGGTCGGGTCAAAAATGATCCAATTCACATTGATCAATTTAACCCGTTTTAACCCATATTCATGTAATGTAGATCTAATGATCTATACCTGACCCGACCCGTATTGCTAAAAGCCATTATTATTGTACATAAATCCAAACTCACTCTAAGCTTTATGCTAAATAAATAAAACTTCAAATCAAATTAAAAAAAAATTAAAAAATAGAAGATAAAATAAAAAATGTAAAAAACCTATAAATTGAAATATTTTTAGATAGGGTGGAGGCGAGTGGTGGATTGTCGCGATCATTGGTAGGTCACTATCACTCATTGAGCTTGAAAATGACTCAAAAAAGAAAAACACGTTTTACAGTTGGGTTAAAAATGGGTTAAAATGAGTCGAAAATGACTCATACGTTTTATAGTTGGGTTGAAAATAGGTCGAAAGTAGGTCACATATTCTGACTCATTTTCAACCCAATAACAGATAACATGACTCACAAAATGGGTCCATGACCTATCTTGACACCCCTATTGCAAAACACCCGTTCAAGAACCATCGCTAAGCCGGCTGACAAACACTCAACATCCCAAAAGGAAAGGCACTTCTAATAACGAAACAACAATGTGAAACGCATCAGGTATACATTCAATGAGGGCCAAACAGAAACTGAAAACCGAATGAGGTCAAAACGGATCTGGTTCCGGCCTTATGTTGAACACTTGGGGCACGCTTATGGTAATGGGAAAAACAAATGAGCCGTCGAGGCTCAAACTCGCGCCAAGACTCATAGCAACCAAAATACAAAAATGCAGGAGCAAGATACCAGGACGATGTGGCCGGGGTTCAAGCGAAACGGAAGGCCACGAACCCGGGTTCAGCGTGCCTAACGCGAGCATTTCTCTCTGTAATGCTCTCTCGTTCCCTCGAGCTCACTCCCCACCTCTCTCTCTCTCGACCAGCAGACAACCGAGCCTCCCTTTCCCTAGCTCTCTCTCCTTGGCTTTTATCCTCGCCTCTCTCTCTCTCTCTCTCTCTCTCTCTCTCTCTCTCTCTCTCCAAGGACGACGCCAGCTGCCCTAAGCTAGCGTCCTGGCGAGAGTCGCGCGCGACATTCCCTCCTGTGTCGCACGCTGTCCTTGCTCGTACAGTCGTACTTCGTCCCAGCTACAGTCCAAACCGAGCGTAGGATGAGGAGGAAGAAGGAAGACATGAGCAGGCCGGGCTGGGCAAAGAAAAGGAAAAGGAATGGGCCGGACGGGCCCAGGTGGGAAGAAGGAAAAGGGAAGAGAAGGAAGACGGGCTGGCCTAAGGCTAGCCCGGCCCGGCAGCATTTTGTTCTTCTCCCTTTTATTAATAGTAATTTTTTAAATTATTTTTTGAATATTTTAATAATTAATACTAGTAATGCTAATGCTCATAATACCTATATGTTAATTTTTTTATGAGTTAAAAATTAATATCTAATTTTCCATATAATTAATGAATGATTAAATGAGTCGCTAAAATTTAGGTGTCAATAAACTTGCTAATCTCAAAAAGGTTAGCCAATCTGGTGAGGCTTGTCCCTCTCCTATGGTTAGTTGCTGGCCTCGGGCAACCAATCAAGGATGAAGATAAAAAAAGAAAAACTAAAAATTTGAATTTTTATAAAAATTAAAAATTCGATTTTAAAAATAATTAAAATTAAAATTTTTAAGAAATAAAAATAATTGAAAATTAATATTTAAAATAAGAAAGAAGTGGAAGCTAAAGAAGGTGTGAGATAAGAGACTGTAAGTGTGGAAAATGTTTTCCTTTCCTCAAAAAGTGGGAAAACATTTTTCCTATTTTAAAAGGCTTTTTTTCCCATTGATGGAAACTGTTTTCCCAAAACAATTCATTTTCTATTAAATGAACACTAGAAAGTCCGGAAAACGTTTTCTTAGAAATTTTTTTTTGCGTAACTAATGGAGCTTTGGTTTCATTGGATTTTTTTTTTCCTTTTCTAAAAGGAATTTCCGAACATAAAATTTGGACCGAGTCTATGATGCCACTAGCAAACCAAGGCAATTTCCCCTTCCGACCGGAAGGCTAACAAGACACATGATCCAATGGTAGACTGTTGGAAACTATTTTGTGCACAAGGTCATGGGAGGATAGCCTTGGCTTAAAATATATTACATCTTTAACTTATGTTTCAAAAATAATAAAAAAACGATTGTGTAATAATCTTCAATCTACTGTGAGAATAACAATCTATTCGGAATCATAAAAAATCAAATAACAAATAATTAGAAATTTTATGAGGCTAGCTCCTTCAAAAATTTGTTATTGATAACAAGCCATTATTCTCGTAGTAGCCTAAAAACTAGGTTATGTTAGCAAAACCCAACATTAAATGACTTTCTCCTTCTTTGTCCATTCGAAAGCAGGAAAAAGGGGAGGGATCTTCGTTCGACATACTAGCGAGCAAGCCACTGTTTTTTTGTGAAAATGGGACAAAAGGGGCAATTTGGCTAATAGAAGTGTTTTTTTTTTCTTTTAAACCCTTCTGGAATGAGAACAACCATAATAGTGGAAGAGAGGCAAAAGAAATGTTCCATATTACCTCTAGGAGGAGGAGGAGGAGGAGGAGGAGGAGAAAGTGGGGCCGGTTCAGCTGGTGTCACCGGAGGAGGAAGCGGGCCCGGCGCGATGGAGCGGTTATTAAAGGGGTACAACTCGAACCTCACGTTGCAGCTCGGAGTGAATATCCTCCCTACATGTCCCCCCTGGGGAAGACGCGGAATTATTGAATGGAGGCACGTGTTACAGTCCCATGGCATCAAGTCCGGCGTGCACTGCACCATCGTGTACAGCTTCTGCGACGGGGTAACATTGGCCTCCGCTATTGCGAACCTCTTTCCTCCTGTCCTCCTGGCGGCTTCTCTGATGCTCTCTCCGAGTTCTAGCACGAACGTGGTTGGGTCAGTGAAGTTGCCGGTGGTGTACATCTCAACAGCAGGCGACGCTTCCATGACTGAGAAGATGGACTGGTTCGAGTACCTCAACATGCACTCGATGTACCAGATCGTAGAGACTCGCCGGTTGGGGCATCTTTGCAAGAGTTCCTGTTTTCCGGTGGCCACGCAGTCGCTGCAAGCGGTGGTGCTGAGGTTGCCGTGGCAGAGGAAGAGCCCGTAGGCCTGGTCGGGAGGGTTTTGGCCGGCAGTGGCATTGGCGAAGCCATTGGTGCTGTTGGTGGCCGCGGAGGAGGGGAAGATAGGACGGTGTTGAGGTTGGATTGGTAGGTGGAGTTGGGAGTGAAGAGGGTGGTGTTATAGCAATTGTGAGACAGATACTTGGGTGCAGCTTCAGTACTGAAAATTTTGAGGACGAAGAAGGAGAGAGAGAGGGGGACGGCGAAGCAGGATTTCATGGTTGGATTGATGATTGTATTGGGTTAGCTAAATCGGCATGATTTATAGGAACAACAATGATTGAATTGTCGTCCCATAAGTTTTGTCCATTCTACACGTTCTATGCACTGTTTTTTTTTGGTCGGTACGTTCCATGCACTTTGCACGCCATGACTCCATCGGAAAGTCTTCCATAACTTTATGACGGATGAGCAGTTTCTAGGACTCCTTCGTACTTTAATTAATTAGATGAATAGAAAGCAAAAATCTAAGACCACTTCTGGTGCTGAGGATCAGTCCCAGCCCCTCTAGGACAAACACTGCAAGAGTGTCATAACTTATGGTGCTTATTTAAGTATTAATTTTTTTTCGCTCACTTAAGTGTTATATCGAAGTAAAATTAATCATTTAAGTGACAGTTCCAACAAATCATTTTACATGGATTTTTTTATTAATTTCCCACTCCGATGTGGATTTATTTTTTATTTTTGAATATTTTATTAATTGTCCACATTAGCATCGGCAACACCATGTAGGATAACCAGCATCTACGTCGGATTTTTTGGTGAGGCAAATCACTGATAGCACTTAAGTGATAGATTTTTCACATTTATAACGTTCAAGTCTGCATAGTACGAAAGTTATAACACTCATAGCTAAAACATGCATCCATTGAAGAAGTGATTATTTAAATACTTGGAAAAATTATCAATTTATTCTAGTGGTGCCTCTTAGGAAGGTAATTACATTTGATGGTTCTAACTAGCAAAACATGTACATGCATCTATTCTTTATGTATGTCAATTCAGTTTTAACTTTCAAATTTTATCAATATAGTCCTACACATTTGTGTGATATTTAAATATAGTCTTTCCTACCAATTGCTGTCACAAATTGCGATGTGAAAATCAAGAAATTGTCCACGTTACATTCTACTTAGAATGGTCAACAATGGCTAGACGCCACGTCAGCGATTTTTTTTTTATGGCAATTAATAGGAAAGACTGCATTGAAATATCACCTAGAAGTTTAGGACAACATTGACAAAACTGTAAAGTAGGGCTAATTAAGTAGAATAATTAGTTATTGACAAGAAAATTATGACAATTGCAATTGCATTATAAGACAATCCAATCAAACCATTCACAAATAATTTTTTTTAATACTCTAAATACATCAGAATTTCGAAAGAAAGACAAGAAAAAAGGTAAAAAAAAAAATCTTATATCATTGTGGTCAATTTAAGGTAATAGGGAGCATCGAAAATCAAACGATGGATGGAAAAAGCGCGAGCTTTTATGCGTTTATCATTTTCACATAATTACTCATTTAAATATTAAAATTAACATACTTCTTTAATTTGAGTTGATGTGAGTAAAATAAGAAGAGGGTGTGAAAGGTTTCCAGAGTCAAGGCCATATGGTGGTTGGGAAAAAGGAGAGGCGAAGGGGGTAATTTATAATTAATACTACTTATGTATAAGTACATAATAATTGTTTTAGTGATATTTTAATTTCGATCTTTGTTGAAAATTAAATTCAAAATATTTTGAATTTTATTTGCAATGGGTCTTATTCATGAAAAATTCCTAATTATATATATATGTCCTATAAAGAATTAATTAATGTAAGGCATTTATCTACCTGAGACTCTTATGGTAAAGTTCAAAGGGATAACTGCATTGATTGGCCCTCTCCAACCTTCACTTATAAATAAAAATGCATGGGATAAGAACAACAGGAGTACCACATCACTTAAGTACCACATCAAAGTAAAATCATTCTTTAAGTGTCATTCTCGGCAAATCGTTTTAAATGGATTTTTTTTATTTATCAATTTTCCATTTCAGTGTGGACTTTTTTAATTTTGAATTTTTTTATTAATTTTTCACATTAGTACCAGTGATATCACGTAAGTTGACTAGTGTTCACGTTGGATTTTTCGATGAAGTAAATCGCTAATGTCACTTAAGTGATCAATTTTTCAAATTTGTGATACTCAAGTAAACAACAACAAAAAAAAAGGTTCTGGCAAGCGCCATATAAAAGTTATGATATTTGTGTTGTTTTTATCTCCTACCCCTTCTAAATGAAATCTTTGCACTATGAACAAGACTTATAAGTTTTCTAGGAGAAAACCCCTTTTACAATGGGCCATTGTTCGCTCAATTGCGATGGTTCGGTTCAGATCAGTTTTAATAGATCCCGAATGAGAATCCAAGATTACCTTGGCACGTAAAGAACCCAACTAACCAAGAGTGATTTTGGAAGCTGTAGATGGACTTTCTGGCGATAAGCAAACCATGGAGGATCAAGGTGGGATTTTGCTTTATGGGCGACTTTGTAAATAGCCAACTCTTGGTGATTCTTGGTTTAGGACGCTCTTTTCTAATTGGCGCGTTTTAATTCCTTTTCGAGTTTATAAAATGTTAGACAGGCAAAAAATAATAAAAGATAAATGAAATTGACAAAACAAGGAGTTTGGTGTGAACTTTTTATTGAGAAAACAATCAATTTGAATTTATGGAAAATTTCTAGCAATAAACAAAATAGAGAGAAATTGTGTCGATAAGTTTTTCCTTTATTCCAACTAGGCTCTTCCTCTAAATATTCCGAGCAATCATCTAGAGAGAGGCGAAATCTGAGCCAATCAACGACATGTTCACTCAAATCCACACTCACTCAAAGCTTAAGTCAATGATTTGTGAACATATGAACCAATTAAGATAATATTAATTGCTCCACACTCTCAAGGACAAAAACAATGTTAAAATAGGCTTAGAAATAATTCAACTCCTCTAAAATTATCTTAGGACATAAATAATTTTTGAGCTGTTATTCTGCCATTCCAGATTTTTAAATTATGCACAACATTAGAATTTACCCAAATTTTATCCTAGCATACACGAAAATCATTCTAATCTAGGAATTATGGCAGTGCGAAATGGAGATCACGGCTATGTGTTTATAAATAATCATGTTTTTATATGAATAATCTTGTCCTCATGTCCTCACCGGTCTAATTTTCTTGTTATGGCTAAACGGAAATAATCAATGCTCTGGACGTTACTATGGCTAGATAACAGTGCCTTACTGGACTATTCACCAATAAGTGTGACATGCGGCGGGATTCCGTTTCGAAGCCAACTCTTGTAATCATGTTACTCATCTAGCATTGAGTGCAAATATCCTTTACATAAGCGATAAACCTGATAATTTGATGTAGCCGTGTTTGTTCTTTGATTGGAGAAGCTATGTACTTCATGCGCATGATCCCATGGCAACTAGCAGAGCAGCCTATTTTCGAAAAACATAGGTGCTTGCTGATTGTTCATTAATGATCCTTGTGGAAGGCCGAGGATCTCCAGGTCTCTGTGAGACTATCATGAAGGACTTTCACTCACATCACGATTCACCGAGGGGTATGCCTCAGTAACCGACATTTCAATGGTCGACCACGGGATGGACCTACTCTTGGTTTTGTCTGACTTAAGCTCGACTCGAGCTCATTCAACTATCTCCCTCTATGCTCCTTTGAAGGAAAGAAGGCCGGTTGTTGAGGCTGTGGAAGCTTAATAGAGTGGCTGCCTGTTGGGGAGAATCGGATAACAATCACCAAGAACTAATCCAATCCAGGATCAATTTATTCCTTAAAGTTAAACTGGCCAAAATCGACTTAATTCCAGTGACAATCAGCAATATATTCAAGTAATACAGCCTTGCGACAAATAAATATAATGCCGAAATGATATGGAGACAAAGACAACAACAACACTAAGAATTTATGTGGAAACCCAATGCGAGAAAAACGTCGGACAGCCTAAAAACTTTAACTAACCACCAAAAATAGTAGGGTACACAATGCATTCATCTCAAATCACATGTTAGATGCTCAATTTCAACAATACCATGGTATTTCATCACCATGAAAGTGATTAACACAAATAAAATGAGAAACCCTAATCATGATTGGAGAAAACAAGAGATAATTTGGAGAAGATTTTCAACAAACAAAACCGATGAATTTGTAACCCTCAATCTCATGAACAACGTAACAAAATTGGAGCCAACTCCGACACTGTTTGGCCTTCAAACCGGACCGCAAAGTCGCAGCCCGTTTTCTTGTTGTCTTCGTGCTCTTGTGAGCGACTCTCTCCTCTCTCCAAGAACGAGCAGCCCCTTGTTTTCTTCCTCCTTTTTGCTTTTTGACTTTTAGACTTCTTTTTTCATTTATTAATGCTAGTTGGGCCCTACGTAGGCGGACCCAGCCAGCACTGCTCAGCATAAGGACAATGCTTGCCATCATGAGTCCATCAGCCAGCTAGATCACCGAACACCTAATAAACTAATGTGGGCATTTAATAACTTCGTCCATTGAAATGAGTCGTCGATGAGCAAATCCAACACTTCGAGTGGTGCACCGGCTCACCATGTAGCCAGGGGGCCTCCACTACTTCACTGGCAATCATGGTTACATGGTTTTGTCTCTATAGCTTTTGGGGAAAACCTAGTGTCAACCAGTATTTTGCCATGGCCTATCCACAAGCGTAGCAAGCTCCCTAGCTAAATTCCTTATTTACCGTTGGGCCCTCACTGACCACTGCTCCCTAGAAAACTTTTCTCCACCGACTTACAGGGTTAAACCCTTGCTCCTCGTTAAGCTTTTGGTCCATCCCTTTTCTTCTTTCTCCTTCTTACTTTTTGCTATTTAACTTTTGACTTCTTTTTCCATTTATTAATGTTTGTTGGGCTAGGTCCAACTAACATTAACAAATGAACACTGCTCAACATAAGGACAAAGCTTGCCATGGTGAGTCTATTAGCTAGATCCTCATGACTACCTAGTAAATCAATGTGGAGGCACCAAAGAACTTCATCTATTAAAATGAGTCATCAATGAACAAATCTAATGCTTCAAGCAATGTATCGGGTCACCGATGCTTCCGTGCTTGTAAAAATTAATTTAGCGGAGGGATATTAATTTAATTAGGTTGGTGCAGCATAATATATATCATAATAGCACATATGCAACTTATATAATTGGTGAGATTTTTGCCCCCATTTGACTGGTAGGAGTAGCTATTCTTCTTGCCAGTAATGATCTCTAGGTTTAGGACACCAAAACTATAGACATCATACTAATTGAGAATTGTCCATGCATAGCATACTCAGGAGACAAATAACCACTACAAATATACATGAGCGGTAGCATCCATTATGTAATTATAATTTGGTAAAATGACCCACTTGCGAATGAACCGCATTCTAATGAATATACTTTAAGGATTAGCATGCTTACGAGCATGGGGTTGTTTCTATTTCATCGATCAACCATAAGATAGATCATATAAACAACAAAATATTAGTTTATAGATCATATAAACAACAAAATATTAGTTATCTAAGAAAGAATTTGAGATTTATAAGATCCACACGATTTTATCAGTGTTTGCCCAAGTCAACTCTGAAAATCCTAGCCATGCTAAAATTTAAAATTTTCAGGTTCATATCACTATTTAACAAGATATTGATGGGATTTAGATCATGATGAATGATTGGAAGTCTAAAATCTTCATGCAAATAAAGTATTCTTCGAGTGATTCCAGATATTATCTTATAGCATCTTGACCATTCAAGTTGCCTTCTCTTATCAAGATTTGCATTTTTACACAATTAGAAACTAACTACTTTGAATTGATGAATCCTCAAAGAACTTTCAACAAGTTTCCTGAAAGCCCGTGAGAGTTCCAACTTGATGCTAATTACATATACAATCTCTCCCACATTGAAAATGACAACTTAAAATATGAAGTATACAACGTGCCAAATAAAAAGTAGTTGAGAATTTAATTTAGCAAAAACTCATAGACAAGTATCTTTTCTTCTCCCTCTAAGCAAAACCCAAGAGCTGCACAACGTTTGAATGGTCAAGCTTTGCTATCAAAA
Source organism: Corymbia citriodora subsp. variegata (assembly GCA_014858505.1). Classification (NCBI taxonomy): domain Eukaryota; kingdom Viridiplantae; phylum Streptophyta; class Magnoliopsida; order Myrtales; family Myrtaceae; genus Corymbia; species Corymbia citriodora. The sequence goes on along the minus strand of MU089588.1, from coordinate 51,977 downwards.
CAACCTCATTCTTGAATTCTCTAACACCTTGTCTTGAGCTTTTAGATAGCCTCTTCATTGCTAATTTTTTTGTCCATGTAGAAGCCTACCTTGAAATTCGAGGTGCAAAAACGCTAAATGGCAAAAATTTCAGAAGATACACTTAAGTATCAAAATCGAAGAAGAAATGAACACTTAAGTGTCAATATGGAGCTACATCAGATTTCCTGCAGGCATGTAGATTGGTTTTTATTAATAAAATAATACCATGTCAGATTTCCGACAAGCCTTATCAGAGTTAACACTTAAGTGTCCAATTTTTTTTTTTTAAATGGCACTAAGTTTGACTAAATTTGGTATTTTCCTTCTTTCATTAGCAATTGTTGATACTTAAATTTTGGCGATCCAATCATTCATTAATTATATAGAAAATTATGGATTAAATTTTAACCCATAGAAAAAATAATTTTTATTATTTGCATTACATACAGATATTAGGAACATGAGCATTATTAGTATTAATTATTAAAAAATTAAAAATTAATTAAAAATAATTAAATTTAAATTTAAAAATGCAACAAAAACATAGTAGGGCCAGGCCAAGGCTAGCCAAGCCCGGCCCCTTCTCCTTTCCCTTCCTCCTCTTCGCTTAGGCTGGCCCAGTCCATTTTTCCTTCCTTCCGGCCCAACCCTTATCTCTCCCTCCTTCCCCCTCTCTTCACACATGCGACAAAAGAGCACGGAGGAAGGACGGCGTAGCAAAGCGAGCATGACAAAGGTGTTGGATATATTGTTAATATAATCCAAATAATATATTCACATACAAGCACAATAGGTGAAAGCACGGTTATTTGAATCCATATGAATTAGAGCCCAATAACTTTCATACATATAAACTCTAGGGTTCCCCTACGCTGGAGATAATATTGTTGAGCATTCCAAACTCAACATCTCTTGGTGTAATACTTTAAGCAACTGAAAATACTTTCTCCTCTCTCAAACCTATAACCTCCAACATTCTTGAATTATTATGTTAGTGTGTTGGATTTGAGCGAATAAGGTGTATTCTTGAAGATTTTGTCAAGACAAACTCGTAGGTGTAATTTACTTTCGATTTCGACGGTGGTATTGGGTGGGATCTAAGTTTGAAGATTCGGGTGACCGAAATCTTTGATTCAAAAATCCAAAAATTATAGCCAATTCTAGAGGGTGAAACCACTCAGGCTTTGTTCTACTCGTCAATACGAACGTTTTGAGTAGTCACTTGTGTCGATCAAAAGTCAGATAGAGAAGTTATGGCACCCAAAAGTTTCCATCGGAATTTTCAACGAATTTCGGTAATGGAAATTTCCAGCAAGTTTCGACAATAAGGGCAGTCCATCTTAAGGTTTTTGGGCACTCTAGATCTGTTTTTGGGGTTTGTTTTGGAAGTGGTTTGATCAAAATTAAGGGAGTTATTCGACTTTGTGGCTCCGAGGACTCCAAGATGCACTATTTCTAATACTTTGCTCTGATTAAAATGGCAAAGCATAGTTCCTATGATATTATAAAGTTGCAATCATTTGATGTTAATGAATTTCATGGCTGGAAATTACATGTTCAATTTGGCATAAAAGAACGTAACATATTCTATACTATATTAAGTGATTTTGCATCTACCACTAAATATGTGGATGAATATCAGTGAAACAAAAATGAAAATTTTTGTAGAGATTACTTGTTAAACTGTCTAAATCCTAATTTGGCTATGACTTATAGTGAGTATAAGATAGTGAAAGAGATATGTGATCACTTGAACGTTCAATTCCAAAAACAAGAGGGGCTCTCTAAAACTCTCCTAGTGGAGAAATTATTTAACTTTAAATTCACTATGAATTCAAGCCAGTTAGTTGAATTTGAAAACATGAGGAAAAAGCTTAAAGTTGATAACTTTAATATGTCTGATAATCTCTTTGTCGATCTTGTATTGAGCAAGCTACCAACTTAATGGAGTTCTTTCAAGACTGAAATGCATAGACTGAAGGTACAGATAGGATTGGATGAATTAAAGAGGTATATTCACATTGAGGATCAAAACATTACTAGAAAGAATTTGGAATAAGTAGGACAATAAAAGCCAATTGCCAACTTAGTTTCACATTCCAATAAACTTCAGAAAAAGTCCAAGTCACCAAAAGGTGAATCCTCTTTACAGTTAGAGGCAAAAAGACTATCTTCATAAGGAAGAAGAAGGGCAAGTGTCATAACTGTGGAAAGTGGGGTCACTAGGCAGCAAAGTGTAAGTTACCAAAGAAGCCAAAGAATGACACCACAAAATAAGGATAATATGCTAATTAGTGAATCTGAGCCTCAAGCCTCCGTTGGAATGATGAAGAATGGAAAGGCTAGCGTCTCTTCTGAGTGGTGGTTGGACAGTGCGCTACTTGTTATGCTACAAATGACAAGAACTTACTCACTAAGGTCACAAAAGTGAAAGACACTATGGAAAATTGCAATGGTGGTGAGGCAGATGTGACTCATGCTAGAACTACAAATTTGGTGCTTACTTCAGATAAATTACTAACTCTGAAACATGTTAGAATAGTACATTTGCTTAAAAAAAATTTGATATCTATGAGTTTACTTAATAAAGCCGGTATGTCTTTTTCAACTATGAATGGTAGAGTAACTTTATCTGTTAACTCATGTTATTTCAATTGTGCATTCATGGTTAATGGTATGTATAGGTTGAGTTTAAATACTAATAGTATAAACCATGTGAATTCTACTTTGATTGATCCAAAGTTGCTATACAATAAACTTAGACACATGAATTACAGGAAAATGCAACACTTAGCTAGAACTCACAACATTTCATTAGATACATCTATTCAATTTGACAAATGCGAGTGTGTGCACATGCTAAGATCACTAGAAAATCCTTTAAATTGGTTTATAAAAGCATACAACTTATTGAATTAATATATTTTGACATTTTGTAACTTTAGAAATTACGTTACTAGAGGTGGTCGAAAGTATCTAATAACATTCATAAATGATTTTTCTAAATATTATCATGTCTATTTGTTGAAATCGAAAGATGAGGCTTTTGAAAATTTTAAGATTTTCAAGTCTAGAGTAGAAAATTAACTCAACTTGAAATTAAGAGGTTTAGAAGTGATAGAGGAGGAGAATATACAATGAGAAGGTTCAAGGAATTTTGTGCTTCAAAAGGTATAATACTTGAAACAACTGCTCCTTATTTACCACAGTCAAATGGTGTTGCCAAGCATAAGAAGAGAACATTAGCTAAAATGTTAAATTACATGTTACTAACAACTGGCATGCGATCCTCCTACTAGGGAGCAGTAATTCTAACTGCTAATCACATCTTGAACAGGTTGCTGCACTCTAAATTGTCTATGACACCTTATGAAATATGGCATAAGTGCCATTGTAGATATGATACTCTTAAGACTTGGGGTTAGGTATACAAGATTCTAAGAGACTTAAGGTGGGACCTAGAACTATTACTTGTGTATATATAGGTAGTGCAGAAAATAATGTTGTAAATAGGTTTTTAGATCTATCTACTAGCACAATAATAGAATATAGAGATGCAGTATTCTTCGAAAACAAATTTCTCACAGATCAAGGTTTGAATATTTCAAGATCTATAGATATGATTTCAAAATCTCCTATAAAATTTAAAGAAGGCCCTTCTGACATTAATTCTATACAGTTGGCTATTAAACCTGTCACGACCTCACCTCGGGTGCACCACCTAGGGTTTGGCTAATGGATTACTAAGCCTAAACTTAGCTCGGGCTCTCCCAAGCCCATACCAATTCGCAACTTAGGGTTTAAGTTTTTAGCATGCAAATGATTTTTACTTGGAGTCGCCACTAATCTATTTTTTGGTTGGTCGATTAGAAACCCAAGTAAAGTAACGGGAGGATTACTTTACTCCTACGAACCAGAGACTATGGGATCGGGGACTTGATTACGTTAGATTTCTCTAACACCCTTTCGGTACCTTTTCTCTTTTATTTGAAAAAAATGATTGGCAGGCAGTTTGCATTGATTTTAATTTACTCCCTAGCATTCAATGTGATCATGCAAGTGCGCAATCATTATTTAACACTCAATTATCAAAGCATTAAATAAATTGCAAGGAAAGGGAGGAAATTACTTACCTTGAAGCTACTAAAGCATCTGCAATATTAGTTAGAAAATCACATCGACCTAAAAGTGATTTCTAATTAATATGCGATCACTCGAATTTTGGATTTTCTCTTATTTAATGAGGCCTAAAACTAACGTGCAATGCATGTAATGACGTACGAAAGTGTCTAACTATAATGGCATGTAATGTGCAACCTAAACTATATGACATGCAAGTGATATGCTTTTTTTTTGTGTTTTTTTTCATGAAATTAAAATAAACAAATAAATTTCCTAGTTCTATAAATTATCCATTTCAATCTAAAGGTTAATCTAAACCGAATCCTAGTTTATGTTATCTCTAACTAGATGAACCCTATCCTAACATGCAATCAAAATCAATCACCCAAGAAACGAATAAAATCGACGAATTGTATCTCGGGCATGAGATCGAATTGGCCGATTTTCCGTGTAATTGCGAATCGTATCTCGGATGTGAAATCGGATTGACGATTATGTCACGTTAAGAAATTAGAGAATAATCTATAATTTAAAGGGTTACTTGAAATTTGGGATACTAAGTATGGAGTCCAATCAAGTATAACCGCAATATTTTAAGGAAGAAAACTAAGTATCCGAAAATAAAACCAGACGAGATTTTACCTAATTCGAATGTTTTGCATGGATACTGCTTCCCAATTCAAACTTCCTGGATTGGACTTCGGCTGGTGGGAATCGGGATGCTTCACAGTGGTGCTCGAGGACGGCTTGCGGTGATAGGATGGAGATCACTAGCAAATCCTTGGTTGAGTAGTCAACATGCATGCATGCAAAATTATACTCGCCTTTAGCTGTCTTTTGGTTTGACCGAGTCTCAAGCTCCACCCCAATCTCTTGAAGACCCCATCATGTCCTTCCCTGGGCACCCAAGACGTGTGTTGCCGGCGATGTCTCAATCGCAGGCTTGCGGATAGCCGGGGATGTGTGGCTGTGATCGCGAGACTTCCGTAACCTGCAAGGGAAACAAAGAAACAAAACTCGTGCGGCAATCTACCGTTGTCAATCGTCGGGCGAGGACTGGGACACGGCAAAGTCGATGATGGACTACGAGTGAGCCGTTGATGGCATTGAGGAAGAAGGAAGCACAATAGCAGATGGGCTCGAAAAGTGAGAAAATTCTCGCCCTTACTTTCCACGTCGATCTCTCTGCACGATGAAGACCCCCCTTTTTTGCGTCTTCTGCAAAGCGGTGAACCTCAAGGGGGCGTGAATTTCTCTCTTCAATGCTTTCAATTGTGACGATTCTTCCTCTCCTCGAGCACCCTCACAATTTTGCTCTCACTTTTTGCCCTCTATTTCAGTGTGTGTCTGTCCCCCTTTTATAGGCAAGACAACATGGTGCCCTCAAAAAAAATAAGATAATGACACGATGATCGGCTTTCTTATTGCAGATATATCCTTTTTTGCTCTTTTCCTATCACGATGATCGGCTTTCTTATTGCAGATATATCCTTTTTTGCTCTTTTTCTATCTTTAACTATGCAGATATACTTTACCTTTGAACCAACCACATCCATTCCTTTTCTTGATTATGTGGATATACTTTACCTTTTGAATCAGCCACATCCCTGCAGATATGTTTTAATTTTGAACTAGCCACATCCCTACCTTTTCTTGACAATTCAAAAATCGGCCGCCGCAGATTATGCTCCTAAAACTATATGCTATACAATATTAAATTATGAATGATTAATCAAAATTTAGGTGTCAACAGCTACCCCTCTTTGAAGGTGAGCTCGCAGAGGTTGCATTTAAAGACAAATCGAGACCTAAATTTTGACCATGCATATGCAATGTAATGTTATTTTTTGTGGGAAAATGAATCCCATTTTAAAATGCAATATGATATGATGCATGGAAAAGCTAATGCAAAGTATGAAATAGAAAAAAGAAAAGAAAAAAAGAAGAAGAAGAAGAAAAAAAGCGTACCTGTAGTTACTTACCAGTCAATATGGTAGAGCATCTTGAGGTACGGAATGAATCCACAAGAATCTAGTTTTTATCCCAGATTTCTTGAGGAGTCTGATGTTTATCGAATTGCCTAGATCCAGACTGAGGCAATCGATTGAATTTAATTAACAGACGCTCAATGTCAAGTAAGACGGCCATTGGAACAAGATGTCTCGAAATACCTAGATCCAAACTAAGGTATATCGAGAAAAATCAAAGAACATTCATATCCAGAATGAAATGTTCAATGAAAAGATTTGAGACATTCAGATCTAGACTGAAATGTCAAGAATTGAGAAACTTAACCAATAAACACTCAATGTCAAGTGAGTCAAATATTGGATAATTCGAAATACCTAGATCCAGACTAAGGTATAACGAAAGGGATCAAAAAACATTCATATCCAGAATGAAATGTTTAATGAAAATATTTTGTGACATTTAGCCTTCTTGACTTGACCGTTGGCTCTTTTCTTGAGAATTTAGCCTTCCCTTTCTTGGATAGACTTTATAAGGCAAGTCTTTTTGACCGTTGAGGGTAGATCAGATCCCCTTAGATTTTGTTCGCCCATACAACCAGAATCCGGGCTTCCATAAGTACTCTATTCTTCATTGGAAGTTGCTCGTTAATTGATCCTGTCAATCAGATTAGTATAACATAATCAATATGAATAAGGTAAGTGAAATACTCTACCATTGGTGATCTTATCGTGTAGGTTCATCTTAAGTCTGATAGTCTTAAGTTCTGAATTTGCCTAGATTTTCAATCTGGTTCGTTCAGACTTAAAATCTCAGTCTGGTACTGTCAGACTTAAAACTTGGTTTGGTACGGTCAGACTTAAAACTCGGTCTGGATAACTCTTTCCATCTAGTAAGGTCAGACTCTTAGACATCTTATGCTTTATTTTCTGTAACAAGCAGACTTTAAAGCCAATGTCATTCTTTGTTCTTTTCCTTCAAGAGATTGATATAAATATTATTCATAATATGTTTTGTTAGCATCAAAACTAGGAGTTTTCTCAACAATCTCCCCCTTTTTTATGGTGACAAAACATTTTATACATATGGCTTAATGTTCCTGCAAAATATGGTTAAATAGAGCCTGTTTCCAACTATTCTACTCAACTCAAAAGTATAGCTCATATCAACCATGTATAGACAATACAGCAGCAACATAATTTAAAATTATAGCTCATCATGATTTAGACTTTATTAGTACTATGTGATCAGACTATAAGAAAATATCATTAGCCATTCATAATCAGAACTTTCATATCACAGAATCATGCATCAACACAATGGTAAAGCCAACTGTCATGCATCAACACAATGATAAATCCATCAAAAATCTAAAAGTGAAAGCAAACAAAAATTCAAAAGCCATAAAGGCATATCTACTCCCCCATTTTGTCAACTTTAAAAAGAGTTAGTCAGTTCAAAAAGATGTTTTTACGAAGTTTTCTTGTTGGGGGGTCCGAACAAGGGTGAAATCCTCCATATCTAACGCAGACCTCTCAATTCTGTCAATACACTGATTAACTATCTTCTCGAGAATCTCCAATTTGTTATTGAAAGAGGTTTCCATTGTTACCTGCCGATTCCTTATCTCTGTTAAAAGTCCTAAGATGTTCTGATAATCAGCATTTCCAGATGAAGCTGCAGGAACTGGCACTACAATATTTTCATAATGATGCTCCCCTTGAGTTGATGCTTCATTCTGTCCTTGTTGCCCCTCTTTTTCCCTATCCTCATTTTCTTCTTCTTCTTCTTCTGCTTCTGCTTCCTCTTCTTCTTCTGGATCATCCATTGATTCATATGCATCATTCTTCTCATGTTCTGTGTTGAGAATGTTTTCTTCATGTGTTTATGCTTCTGGTTCAGACATTCTCTGAGAATTTTGACGCATATTTGCTAGAATTGCGGAGATGTTTTCTTCTTCATCTTCTTCATCTACCAGTAGGAGTTGTCTTCTCCTTTTGGAACTTGGCTCAGCAGTAGCTGATTCTTTGCCTTTTCATTTTGCTTTCTCTACTCTAGCCAATTCCTTTTCTTTTCGTCTCCAAGTCTCAGCAACATCCTTCAGTCTTATCTTATTGATCATTTTCATATCAATAATCATTGTGGGAAGAGTTTTGGTACTGAATCTTCTGGGTATGTCTATCTTAAGATGATCAAAGATCATTGTCACTAAAGCTCCATAGGGTAGTTGTCTTTTGTCCTTTGACACTGTCCGATACATATGAAATATTATTGTGTGAGGCAGTGAGAACAGTACTCCTTTTTCAATAGCCCACATCAATTTGGCCTCAAATTTGGATACATCAGTCTTTGATGAGGCTTTTGGACAAATGCAGCTAATAATAATCTTGTGCAAAATAGTTCTTGCAAAAGTTAGAAGATGATAAGTTATAGTGGCCCTTATAGACTTTGTGAGAAACTTAAACACTATTTCATAAGGTACGTCTATTGGCTTGAATGCTCCTCTCTCAACTTTTATAATGTCAGCAAGAGTATCTGAGTTAACATCATAGAACCTATCATTCACACTGAATTGCATTCTGTCTGGAGATAGAAATATCAAATTCGAGTAGAAATATGCTGTTAATTCAGGATAAACGGCAGCAGAATCAGTGCAGAATTGGTCCATCTGCAATTTTTCAAAGCATTCTCGTAGATTCATGTCAGCAGCATCCAAATAATCAAAATCTACAATTCTATGGTTCATGACTCCTCGATCCAACAGTTTGTCAAAGAAAGTCTTATGCTCTTTGGATCGAAATAATTTCCCAATTGTGTTTTGGACCACAGCAGCTATTCCCATTATCACTTCAAAATTTTTATAGATTTTCTCATCATCTTCCTTCACCTTATCTTTGCTTCTCCCTATATCACTAACTCGTTCTCTACGAGTAGATGATGATTCTGTAGCATGTACTGCTTGAATGAGACAGAGTTCATTTGCATACCCATTCTCTCTCAAGAAAAACAGTTTGACATCTTCCCTAACATTTCTCCGGACTAACTTCTCATATCTCCTCATAATTACATGAGGACTTTCAATGGGTGTCGGTAGAGTTAATCCAGACGTACCTCTACGTGAGACATTCTTTTCTTCAGATGGTGAGCAGAGAGTTCTTGGAGATTCCTCATTATCATCTTGATTTCTTTGAGGAGAAACTCTTGGAGATTGTCCTTGAGTATCTTCAGAAGTCTGTGTTAGGTTGAAATGCGTTTGCCCTCTTTCGATTCTCCTTCCTCCTCTCCCAGCAATCCTGTTTGATCTTCTTCTAGGAGATGGAGATCTTGATCTAGATATGAAGGATCTCGAGGCCATGTTCGGAGAAAGTTGGTTTTGGTGAAGGATGATTTTGAAAGCATTTTTCTCTATTAGGGTTTGTAAGCCGTTCTAGAGAGTTGTGAAGAAAGGACCCGACTTTTGAATGTTTTTATACCCTTGTTAGGAGAACAAGTGAACAGTCGTGACCCAAGACATATTAAAATGACAGTTATTCTAAATTTAACTAGAATATTCAATCATCATAGAAAAATGCCATAAAATATGCAAATCAATCACGCAGATCAAACACTTACTAAAAATTTACCAAATTTCTATAAGGAAATAACACACATCCTAAAATACCATTATTTCCTTTTTCAATCTTCTTCTAAGAGTGATATGTCCAGACGATTGCTTCTATTAAACTTTGTCCTGTTCTCATAGAATTTATAAGAAAGGGTTAATAATATTTAAATTCCCACATATTGAATCGAATGTAACTTTGTCCAGCGGCTTTGTGAAGATATCTGCTAATTGATTCTTAGAATCAATGAATTTCACATATATGTCTCCATTTTGCACATAGTCTCTAATAAAGTGATGTTTGATCTCAATGTGTTTTGCCCTGGAATGTAAAATTGGATTCTTGGTGAGGTTTATGGCACTCGTATTATCACATCTCATTTCTGTGTAGGACTCTTCTATTCCATAGTCTCTTAGTTGCTGTCTCATCCACAGAATCTGTGAACAACAGTTTCCAAGTGCTACATATTCTGCTTCTGATGTTGATAAAGCCACAGTATTCTGATTTTTGAAGAATCATGAAACTAGCATTTTTCCCAAAAGTTAGCAAGTTCCTAAAGTACTCTTTCTGTCTACTTTGCATCCTGCTAAATATGCATCTGAGTAGCCGAGAAGAGTAAAATCTGTTTCTTTTGGATACCATAGCCCCAAGTTTGGATAAGTGGCTATATACTTAATTATACGTTTAACAACAGAAAGATGTGATTCTCTAGGATCCACTTGAAACCTTGCACAAAGACAAACACTATATAGAATATCTAGTATAGATGCAGTAAGGTAGAGAAGATAACCGATCATGCTTCTATAATTCTTCTGATCAACCTTCTTCCCCTTTTTCATCCTGATATAGTTTGATGGAGGTTGCCATTGGAGTTTCAGTCCTCTTGCTGTTCTCCATTCCAAATTTTTTAATCACGTCTTTGGCATACTTCTCTTGATTGATAAAAGTTCCACGTTTCGTTTGATTGACTTGAAGTCCTAGGAAGAATGTCAGTTTTCCCATCATGCTCATTTCAAATTCTTCCTGCATAGACTTTGAGAAGATCTTGCACAAGTGCTCATTAGATGAACCAAAAATAATATCATCTACATAAATTTGTACCAGCAGTATATCTTTACCTTCCTTCTTAATGAACAATGTTGTATCTACCATACCTTTCCTGAATTTATTGTCTAGTAGAAACTTGCTCAATCGTTCATACCAAGCTCGAGGAGCCTGTTTTAGACCGTAAAGTGCATTTTTTAATTTGTATACATAGTCTGGCTTTCTTGGTTCCTCGAATCCAGGAGACTGTTTTAAAAACACTTCTTCTTTGATAAACTCATTCGGAAAAGCACTTTTCATGTCCATCTAATATAGCTTGAAATTTTGATAGCAAGCATAAGCAAGCAATAATCTGATTGCTTCTAATCTTACAACTGGGGCATAGGTTTTATCATACTCTATTCCTTTAGATTGAGAATAACCTTTTGCCACGAGCCTTGCCTTGTTTCTGGTGACTTTTCCAAGTTCATTGACTTTGTTTCTAAAAATCCATTTAGTTCCAATGATAGTTCGTCCTTTTGGTTTGGGTACCAATTCCCATACATCATTTCTCTTGAACTGTTGAAGCTCTTCTTGCATTGCCTCTATCCAGCTTTCATTTTCCAGAGCTTCATTAATTCCTTTGGATTCAATTTTAGAGATCAGTGCAACAATACCTATGTCCTTTTTGTTTCTTGATCTGGTTTGAATTCCTTCGTTGATGTTTCCAATCACAAGCTCCTGGGAATGACTAGACTTATGTTTCCAGTTTTTGTTTGGAACTTCATTATTATCAGAATCTTCTGCTGATGCAGGAACATCAAGCTGAGTTAGTCGTTCTTCATGAGTTGCTTCTTTGACTGTTTCCTGGGAAGATTCTGCTTCTTTGTTGAGACCAGATCTTTCAGGAGCTACATTTGATTATGATTCTTCATTTACTATACTGCTTTGTTTTGAAACTTCTTTCTCCATAAAATTTACGTTCATGGATTCTTCCACTGTTTGAGTATTCTTGTTAAACACTCTATATGCTTTACCAGAGTTTGATAGCCCAGAAAAATACCTTCATCTGATCTTTCTTCAAACTTACTAGGTTGATGATTAACATTTTTAAGGATATAGCATAGACAACCAAAGATTAGAAAGTAGGAAACAATAGGTTTTCTTTCTTTGAAAATCTCATAGGGGGTTTTCTCAAGAATTGGTCTAAGAAATACTCTATTAATAATATGGCAAGAAGTAGAAACTGCTTCTGCCCAGAACCGAGTTGCCACATTGCTTTCTATAAGCAATGTTCTGGCCATTTCCTGCAAAGACCTATTCTTTCTTTCCACAACTCCATTTTGTTCTGGAGTGTAAGGAGATGAAAATGTATGCCGCATGCCATTTTTGTCGCAAAAGTTTGAGAAGTCTTGATTCTCAAATTCTCTCCTATGATCTGTTTTGATATTTGAAATAGAGTAACCTTTTTCATTTTGGATCCTCTTTGCAAATGTTGAGAAATATGAGAAGGTATCTCATTTATTTGCTAGAAAATATATCCATGTAAATCGAGAGTAATCATCTACTATTACAAGACAGTACTTCTTACCTCCAATGCTTTAGGTTCTGGTTGGTCCGAATAAATCCATGTGAAAAAGCTGTAACACATGATTAGTAGAAATTTGTTTTATAGACTTGAAAGAGCTTCTTACCTGTTTTTCCAGTGTACATGCAGAGCAAAGCTCTATTTTCTTGTAACTTAGTGAAGGCAAGCCACGAACAAGCTCTTTGCTGGCAAACTTGGAAATTTGTTTCATGCTGACGTGCCCAAGTTTGCGGTGCCACAAATCTGCTTCATCTTGGATTGATAATAGGCATTTTGTAGTATCTTCATTTATATGCAGAAGATAAATGTTCCCATGTCTTCATCCAGTAAAAGTCTATGAAGAGTCATTCATTGCTTGTTCCAGATCATAGGTTCTCTTTGAAATTTATTCTGAAGCCGGCATCACATAACTAGTTGATGCTTAGAAGATTGTAGTTTAATCCTTTGACTAGAGAAACGTTGTTGATGATTAAGCTACCGATCTTGACAGTTCCCAGTCCTATAATGTTTCCTTTGGTGTTTCCTCCAAACGAAACTGTTCCTCCCTTGATTCTTTCGAATCCAATGAACATCTTTGAGTTTCCTGTCATATGTCTTGAACATCCACTATCCAAATACCATTTCTTCTTACTTTTGAAGCTTACCTGCAATGTTTACAAATACTCATTTTTTCTTTGGTACCCAAATTTTCTTGGGTCCATTGAAGTCAGTAATATAAGCTTTTTCTATCCATTTCTTTTGAACAGGTCTCTAGACTTTAGGACATTTGCTTTCAAAGTGTTCTCTTTCTCCACAGTTAGAACATTTGAGATTGTTTCTACCAACAGGTCTTACAAAATTATTTTTGAAATGATTTCGATAAGCTTTTCGAGGAGGTCTTTGTCTTATTCTTTCCTTGACTTTAGGAAAATCAATTAGGGAATCATTTTCCTTATAAAAGCCAAGTCCAGACTTATCATAATAAGGAATTTGAATGGAAAGTATGTGCTGTAAGGTTTTTGATCCTTTAGAGAATTTTGTGGTAATATCTAAGAATTCATTTTTGAAAGAAACATTCTCCTTTTGCAAAGAATTTCGATTTTCCTTTGTTTCCAACAGTTCCTTTTCAATAGATTCATTCTCATTTAATAAAAACTCTCAATTTTCCTTTATTTCCAAAAAGTTCCTTTTTGAAATCATCCACTTTTCCTTTCAAGGAAACGTTCTGTTGATTCAACTTGTAATTTTCCTTTTTTAATTTGGAGATCCTTTTCAGAGTTGATTTTAGATTAGAACAAATCTCATTTATATAATATGAAACTTCTATAGGAATATCAGAATGATTTACCTCGATTTATCTGTTTGAGTCTGAGCCTGAATTTGTTTCAGAGTCTGAGTCTGAGTGTGCCATAAGACAGATGTTTCCATATTCGTCTTCACTATCCTCAACTTCCGTGTCACTCCATGTTTCAGCTTTGAGAGCCTTCTTGTACTTCTCGAATTTCCCTTTGTTCTTTTTGAGTTTGGGACAATTCTGTTTAATATGTCCCTTTTTCTTACACTCAAAACAAATTACATCTTTGGCATAATCATCCTCGTCATCAATTCTGCGTTGTCCAGATTGTCTGTTTTGTTTCCTGTTGTTGAACTTTCTGCCTTTTCTGTTTAATTTCTTTACCTTTTTGATCAGCAGTGCAAGTTCCTCGTCGTCTAGCTCTTCCTCAGAATTTGTATCATCAGAATCAGTGTTAGACTTAAGAGCAATGGACTTTTTACCTCTGGATTTCACTTCCTCGTTCATTTGTTCTGCCTCATAGGACTACAGAGTACCAACGAGCTCATCGACTGTTAGAGGTGAAATTCGCAGAGTTTCTCTGATAGATGTCTTGACATTGTTCCAATCTTTTGACAGTCCTCTCAGAAGTTTGTTGACCTTCATTGGTCCAGGAATAAGCTGTCCTTGATATGCCAATCCGTTTACAATTTCTGTAAAACGACTGAACATATCTCCTATGGATTCTCCATGCTTCATCTTAAAAGATTCGTATTGACCAAGTAATATGTTTACTTTGGTCTCCTTGACACGATCAGTTCCTTCATATGTCACACGTAGTCTATCCCATACTTCCTTGGCTGTATCACAAGAAGATATACGATTATATTCATTAGGTGATAAAGCACAATATAGAGAGTAAATAGCCTTTGCATCAATAGTTTGTCTCTTTGTTATCTCTTCTGGAGAGAGAGTGGCTGATGGTTCTGTTTCTTTCCCATCGGTACTCTTTAACGTTTTTCTGGCGTTATCAGTGGGCTCAATTCCCCTCTCAACCACATCCCATTCCAGTGGATCTTTCAACCTGAGAAAAGCCTTCATTTTATTCTTCCAGATATTGTAATCTTTGCTGTCGAAGTATGGTGGACGAGTGTTACTCTGCCCCTCGATTAAACCTGGTGCAAGAATACTAGCCATAGAGGATCTTTAACTTAGAAGTAACAAACACTTCAAGATCTCGAGTATGAGGCTCTGATATCAATTGATATAACTAGTATAAACACCTAGAGGGGGGGTGAATAGGTGTAGAGAGATTATTTACTCAAATATAAATAACTTTCGCGATCAACGAACTAAAATCAAGTAGAGAGAGTTAGAGAAGATTGCAAACACTGTTTATAGTGGTTCGGCTTTTGAGAAGCCTACGTCCACTCTCCGGGAGACCAGCCAATCGGCTGTATTTCACTATATGATCAACTGTGATTACACACCCTTAAGTGTTTGTACTCAATGATGATCTGTCTCACTAAGTCACTCTTTGTTTGTAAAACACTGAGATCACTCAAATGCGCTCTATGAACAACTATTGAAGAATTGAATCAGCTTTGGAATGATGTTCATCTATTCTTCCCCTAAGTCTCAACCTATCCTTAAATACTCTCTAAGCCACACTCGACCGTTGGCTCTTTTCTTGAGAGTTTAGCCTTCCCTTTCTTGGACAGACTTTATAAGGCAAGTCTTTTTGATCGTTGAGGGTAGATCATATCCCCTTAGATTATGTTCGCCCATACAACCAGAATCTGGGCTTCTATAAGTACTCCATTCTTCATTGGAAGTTGCTCGTTAATTAATCCTGTCAATCAAATTAGTATAACATAATCAATATGAATAAGGTAAGTGAAATACTCTACCGTTGGTGATCTTATCGTGTAGATTCATCTTAAGTCTGATGGTCTTAAGTTCTGAATTTGCCTAGATTTTCAGTCTAGTTCGTTCAGACTTAAAATCTCAGTCTGGTACTGTCAGACTTAAAACTCGGTCTGGTACGGTCAGACTTAAAACTCGATATGGATAAGTCTTTCCGTCTGGTAAGGTCAGACTCTTAGACATCTTATGCTTTATCTTCTGCAACAAGCAGATTTTAAAGCCAATGTCATTCTTTGTCCTTTTCCTTCAAGAGATTGATATAAATATCATTCATAATATGTTTTGTTAGTATCAAAACTAGGAGTTTTCTCAACAAGTTATTCTCCTATAAATAAACTTAAATTGATGACTCTTTGTAAATCACATTGTTTAAGTTTTGTTCATAATTTATAAAACTGGCTTGATGCTTATGAACATGATATTATGATGCTTTATGACATCAATATATGTTCTTCTCTTCTTGATGGAATTGTGCTAAGTTTTTATTCAAATGATTGAATTCATTATAATATGAAGTTTATATTTGACATTCTATTGGGGATGGCAAAGATGGAAGAGAGCTAAATGAGTGGGATCTTGACTAAGATGACCTATTTGATGAATGAATATATATCATTTAGAGTGTGTTGGGACATGACAATTTACCTGCTATTGCCTATTTTGATGGAGTCCATTTACTTGAGACTTGCATTTTGCTATCTCTATTTTGTGAATATTATTATGCTTATTTCTTATATTTGTAAGGCCTTGGATTATTTTGACTGGCCTACTTATACTTGATTATTATGCATATGTTAGTTGTGAATTGAGTTTGAGATTTATTTTGGGTGTTAGGATTTGGATGAGTTTAGGCTGAATCTAAAACTCCTAATACTTATTTTAATTTGTTGATCTTATAACATATTCATGATAAGGATGATTCACTTATTTGGATTGCAAATGATGATTGAGTTTAATACTTTACTACTGAAAAACTCTTTGATCGATCCAAGTTGATTGTCTTGGACTAAATGTGGATGATTCATGTTTGTTTGAACATTACGCTAACCACTGTATTGGATTGTGCTATATGATGAACATAAGAGGAGATTGTTGGATATATTGTTAATATAGTCCAATTAATATATTCACATACAAATCCAATAGGTGAAAGCACGGTTATTTAAGTCCATATGGGCTGGAGCCCAGTAACTTGCATATATATAAACTCTAAGGTTCCATTATGTTGGAGGTAACATTGTTAAGCGTTCCAAACCTGACGTCTCTTGGTATAATATTCAAGTAACCAAAAAGATTTTCTCCTCTCTCAAACTTATAACCTCCTACAAAAGAGCGGACGTCGTGCACGACGCTTGGCTAGGACATATGGTTGTGTAGCTGGCATCGTCCTAGAGGAGAGAGAGAGAGAGGGACAAGTTTAAAAGAGGGATTCAGTTGGTTCTTCTTCTTCGGCTACGTAGAGCTCGAGAGAGCGAGAGTGAAACCGAGAGAGGGTGAGCCAGAGAGAAGTGAACTAGAGAGAGAGAGAGCCAGAGGGAGTGAGCTCATTTGGTCCTCTCTTTCGGCCGAAAATAGAGAGAGAGAGAGAGAGAGAGAGAGAGAGAGAGAGAGAGGGGCAATCGCCAAAGGCCAGGCCGTTAGTTGTCATCTGCTGCAATTTCGGGGGCTGAACCAGGCAAGTCTTTCCTTCATGTTCGCATGCCTTGTTTTGGATACGCTAGACTAGAGTTCATGGCCATTTGGCTCGCGTGAACATCAATCTAGCCAGTGCCCCGCTCGGGTTATTATGCATCATAGTATGCTGGTAGTGCCATCTAAAATGCTTGATAAGAGTCTCGTCCATGCTTGGGTCCCTGTCGAGTCGGAGGTTCCTTGTTTTAGTAGTGTGCAGCAAATGTTTGTCAAAATGCCTAAATGAAGCTTGAGTCTCCTTTGGTTCATTCAGGCTAAAATTGATGTTTTTGTTTATGCCTTTCTTCATGCCCCTCTTAAGTGCTATTACATCCTCCATGAGTTGATTCTGAATGTCACTCGCATGTGGCATATTGATCCTTGCCCGAATCTTCATCCTGGATGGGTTGGTGCCCCTACTTTAGCCGACACACCTCACCTGTTTAATAAAATGCCCTAGAGAGAACCGAAGAATGGGTCACATTTTGACACGCGATCGATTCATTTTTGCCTCTATATCTGTTGAATAATGTTTTCTTTTCTTGTGTCGTTGTGTTTCGGTGCGATTTCCGTGGAATGGCCGTTCATCGTTAGGTTGTGAGGGCTTTTCTTCACACTGGAGAGAAGCTTGGTTGTTGGAATAGGTGGCTGACACTGATCGACGCCGGTTGGGGTGAACGACCAACAGATGCTGGTCAGCGATAGAGTGGGTGCCGATTGCTGTAGCAGCATTGCTATTCGGGCAAGATTCAAGGGAAGCAAATCAGGGAAGAAGACGGTTAGGCGGGCGCACTTCAAGTGCGAGGCAATCGTGAAGAGAAAAAGAAGAATTAAAAAAAAATAAGAGAAAAAAGAAAAAGAAAAGTGAAAAAAAATAAGAGAAAAAGGAAAGAAAAGGAAATGGGCTATGGTTTTCTTGGGTTGGTCGGTGGGCTGGAGTGTTATGGGCCTCAGTGAAAGATTGGGCTGAGAATAGAAATTGAAGGTTGAGTTGGCTTTTTATTTAAAAAAAAAAAAATTCTTCGCGGGCCTTAGGAATAGCCCAGTTTTTAGGCCAACACAAACCGATAAAGTCCAGATCCGTTTAGTCAAGCCAGGTCATTTGACCCGGTCCGAATTTCTTTTCTTCTTTTTTTAAATATTAAAATCCATAAAAAAGTATATTATTATTAATTCAGAAAATCTTAAAAAATATTAAGAATTTCGCACAGTTGGGATTTTAGCCTCCATTTGTCATATTTTTACCAATTGTGATTTTTTATGGTATTAATCCAATTTAACAAAGAGTATATTTGTCATTAATATATCAATATGGGTTTGTTTTACTGCCAAAACATTAGTTTTGAGTAAATTTATTATAGGTGTACTAGTTTGAATGGTTGAATAAATTTGTCAAGTGTACTGTTTTGGGGTTTTTGGTAGTCAAAAAATTACTTTAGGGTAAATTCATTATAAGTGCATTAATTTGAGGTTTTTTGTGATATTAACCCCCAAAAAAATTGGAAGTACCTAAATTAAATTCAAGCTTAAAGGAAAAGGCATTAAGCATAATTTACATGATGTAGTGACCCACTCGATATTTTCTTTTGTTAGCAATAATATATAAAGATTTTAAAGATTTTCTACAAAATATTATTCTATATTAGAGACGATTATGATATCTCCTTTGATTATACATATCTTGATTGATGTATGTTACTTTACATAGTTATCTCAAAAAGTCTATATATAGGTTAATATAATTTTCATTATGATATACCAAATAATACTGAAAATTTCTAAATTTCTATCTTCCGCATTTTTCACATTTAACTCTTTTGATACTCATAAAATGTAGTTTCATCAAACTCTATGATAAAATATCCCTATTTTCCTATGTTCCTAACTCTCTTTCCTCCATCGACATCGCCAGGATTGTGGCCGCACTCGCCACTCTGCCCCCTCTACCTCCAACCATACTTTGGAGTCGTGTCACCTCCAACTAAGGCCAACAATTTTAAGGCGTAATATGTTTACAAGGCAGCAAGGTAAACGCGTGCTCAATCAAAGCTTTAATCAGTACCATGTCACGAACGGGAACGTGTTTAAACACATCAAATAAACGTGCTGTCACAGATTGAACCTTTTAACGCATTTGTCACATTTGTAAACACGTTTAATTTAAAAAAGTCAACATTTAACATGGGTGGACAGCACACACGTTAATAATCGTTTAATCACATCTTTGTGCATCTATGTGGAATTAATGCCTTCAACTTGTTAAGCATGCCGTTGTGTGCAAGGCTTTTAATAAACTTTGTTGTATTTTTGGGCTTTAAAATGTCATTAAAAATAAACATATTGTGTTGAGATTAGGCTGATTTGACACGATGTACTTATATCAAGACATGACATAGGTGTGTTTCACGGGCCAATCGATTTAGCGTTCCCTTTTGCACCCGTGCAGCTTTAGGATTTCTCTCAAGCAGCGTTTCGCTCAAACTCACAAGAATTCTAGAGAGAGAAACTCTAGAGAGAGAAGCTCTGGTTTTCTATTACTCTTGTAGAATGAGATAATACAATAAGGGGGGAGGATACCCCTATTTATACAAATACAGGCAAATCATATATGTAGATCTCTCCTCGATCTAACGATGGAGATTACTTTCTCAAACTACCACCTACCTGCCTTAATTACATTTGTGTACAATTATTGCATCGTCTGCCCCTAATAATATTCTAGAAGACTCAAGAAACCCTAGAATCCAAGGAGAACAGTTAAGGGTCGCTTGTACAAAGGATCGGTCACGGCATCAATCAAAACCCTCTTAGACCGTTCGTGTTTCCAAGCCGTAGCATTCTCCCCCACCTAATCAGGCAATGTCCTCTTTGCATCTTCAGCATGGTATGCTTCAATTTGCTTCTTGAATTGCCAAAGAGCGTCTACGGGTTCCCAACTTGCTTCACTCTCCAGAAGATCCTTCCATCGAACCATATACTCCCGCTTCAGCGCACAATACCGCTTCCATATGACTCGGTCCGCCATGATGTAGTCCACTTCCCGATCATACGAAGTCTTCGCTCCCAATGGTGCCCGTTGCGACTCTCCCCGGTCCGAATTTTCCTCATCTACATGGAAAGGTTTGAGCATACTCACATGGAAAACCGGATGTACCTTTAGTTTGGGTGGTAATTCTAGCTTGTATGTGACCTTCCTGACCCGTTGAAGCACATGGAATGGCCCCCCGTAGTGTCGGATCAACCCCTTGTGTACGTCTTTGTATCGAAGAACCGCGTGTAACTTGACTAACACTTGGTCTCCAACTTGAAACTCCACATGCCGACGCTTTTGGTCTACCCACTTCTTCATGCACTTCGAAGCCTTGTGTAGGCACGCCCTTGCTAAGTCCGCTTGCTCTTGCCAATCTTTCGCGAACTTTAAGGCGGGAAGGCTACTCCCCTTGTAGCCTGATGCAACCGCACTTGGGGTTTGCGGTTATTGCCCTGTCACGATCTCAAATAGACTCTGGCCAGTTGACTCGCTTCGTTGCAAGTTGTAGAAGAATTGGGCCACGTCGATCAATTTTGCCCAATTCACTTGCATCGTGCTCACATAGTGCCGAAGATAAATCTCCAAGAGTGCATTGATCCGCTCCATCTGATCGTCGGTTTGGGGATGCAAACTCACGGAGAAGTTCAGCTCCGACCCTAGCAGTTTGAAGAGCTCCGTCCAGAACCGCCCCGTGAATTGGGGATCACGATCACTCACGATCGTTTGTGGTACTCCCCAATACTTGACCACATGCTTTAAGAAAAGCTTGGCCGCCTCCTCGGCCGGACAATCCTTCGTCGTAGACACGAAAGTCGTGTACTTGGAGAATCAGTCAACCACTAACATAAGCGTCTGACACCCTTCGGATTTTGGTAGGTTGACGATGAAGTCCATGGAAACACTTTCCCATGGACGAGTGGGGATGGGAAGTGGCTCTATAAGCCTTGGCGACGATTGTTGCTCAAGCTTGTCTTGTTGGCATATAAGACAAATTTTCATGTACGCCTCGATGCCGTCCCGCATTTGAGGCCAGTAGTACTATTCCTCGACAAGCGCCAATGTTCGGTGGATCCCTGGATGACCCGCCCACTTCGAGTCATAGCACTCTCGTAGCACTTCCTTCCTCAGCTTCCCATGGAGCGGCACGTACAGTCGCCGTCCCTTGGTGTAGAGAAGCTCGTCTTCACACCAGAATTGACAGGTCTTGCCCTCTCGCACATACCATAGGAGTCCCTGAGCCTTTTG
Source organism: Corymbia citriodora subsp. variegata (assembly GCA_014858505.1). Taxonomy (NCBI): domain Eukaryota; kingdom Viridiplantae; phylum Streptophyta; class Magnoliopsida; order Myrtales; family Myrtaceae; genus Corymbia; species Corymbia citriodora. Next base: position 30,528 of record MU089588.1, on the reverse strand, counting down.
ATCGTATTTGAGCCCCTCCTTGATACGATCAATCCACGGGCAATTCAGCTGACTCACGATGTTTGCCAACTCCGCCTTCCGATTTAGTGCCTCCGTCATGGAGTTAGCCTTCCCCGGCTTGTACTCCAGCACGTAGTCGAACTCCGCCAAGAAATCTTGCCATCAAGCTTGTTTTGGACTCAGCTTCTTTTGCGTTTGGAAGTAGCTCGTGGCCACATTGTCCGTCCTTACGACGAACTTTGCTCCTAGGAGATAGTGCCTTTATGTCCGAAAGCAATGGACCACCGCGGTCATCTCCTTCTCCTGAACAGTATACCGATGCTCGATATCGTTCAACTTTCGAGACTCAAACGCGACCGGATGGCCATACTGCATGAGAACACCACCAATAGCATGATCGGAAGCGTTAGTCTCTACCTCATAGGGTCTTGTGTGATCAAGCAATACCAGCACCGGCTCCTTGGTCATGGCTTGCTTCAACCGATCGAATGCCTCTTGGCACCGGTTAGTCCACTCCCACGGCTTTTCCTTCTTCAGCATATCTATGAGTGGCACCGTGATGCTCAAGTAGTTCCGAATAAAGCGTCGGTAGTAATTGGTGAGGTCAAGGAATGACCTTAACTCCGTCACCTTGGTCGGTGGCTCCCATTCGACCATCGCTTGGATCTTAGCCCCGTTCATTCGAACTCGACCACTCTCGACTATGTGCCCCAATAAGGGAACTTCCTTTTGGGCAAAAGCACATTTCTCGCGCTTCATGTACAACTCTTTCTTGCACAAAACTTGGAAGACCTGCCTCAAGTGCTCGATGTGCTCTTCTAGCATCCGGCTATAGATCACAATATCATCTAGGTAAACCACTACGAACCGATCAAGGAACGGATGGAGTACCTTATTCATCATGGTGCAAAAAGTAGCCGAAGCGTTAGTGAGACCGAATGGCATGATGAGGAATTCGTACGATCCGTATCACGTCACACATGCGATCTTCGACTCATCCCCTTCAACGATCCAAACTTGATAATAGCTCAATCGGAGATCCAACTTGGTGAACCGTCGCGCTCCTCCAAGTTGATCGAACAGATCCACGATGAGAGGGATCGGGTACTTGTTCTTCATGGTGAGTTTGTTTAGCACCCGGTAGTTGATGCACATTCGGAGTGATCCATTGTGCTTCTTTTGGAACAGGACCGGCGCACCGAACGGAAACTTGGACGGCCGAATGTAACCCGCATCGAGCAGCTCCTTGAGTTGTCTCCTTAGTTCTTCCAATTCAGGGGGTGCCATGCGATAGTGTGCCATGGCGGTGGTCGAGCGTCAAGCACTAGCTCGATTCGATGGTCCACCTCCCTTCGAGGTGGAAGCTTCTTAGGAAGCTCAAATGGCACCACGTCTTCAAATGCGTCGAGAACTTGGGTCACCTCAGTGGGAACCTCCTCCACCTCACCCGCATCTTCCTCAACTTTCAACGTGGCCAGGAATGTCATATCACCCTTCCGAACTCCTCTTGAGAGTTGCATGGCCGATAACATCTTCCGATTGCGACCCGATGCACGATGGATCAGAATCATGCATTGACATCGTTTATCCAGAATACAAATGCAATCCGCAAATGATAGTACACCAGCATTGATTCTATCGAAGAATACTAGTCCTAGAACAAAGTCATAATCGTCTAGGGGGATTACCTCGATGGTTTCCTTGCTCGACCATGGCCCGAGGTGAAGCTCCACGTCCCTAGCCACACCGCTAGTCGGGACTTCCTTGGAGTTCACCGTCTTGAGCCAACCAGCTCCTTTCTCGACCCAAAGATTGAGTTTCTTCATGGCCTCTTGGGATATAAAGAGATCGGATGCTCTAGTATCCACAAGTGCACTCATCGTGGTGTCGCCGATCTTCACATCCACAAACATCATTCCCCTAGACTCTTTGGCTTTCTTAGTCTTGAGAGAACTGAGGATTCGCAACGAACCCAATCGCGATTCCTCCATCGGCTCATCTTCTTTACAAAGGGCCGCCAGCTTGCCCCTCTTGGGACAGTCTCGAGCCATGTGTGGCCCATCGCAGAAAAAACACTTGTACGTGCGATTCTGGCGTTGTCCCAACCACTCGACTCTGATTGAGCCCTAGGCGAAACCACTAGTGGTCTTCCTCCGTTGGGACGTCTGTACCGATTCCGATCTCCCCTACTATTGGCCCTTTCCCTTGGTTTGTAGTCGGGCTTGGCTGTGGACACCGCCACTCTCGGTTCCTCGAGGGACTCGGCCACGATTGTGGCCATCGTGAGATCTCTCATGTTGTGCCGTTTCAATTCTTGCTTGGCCTAGGACTTGAGGCCGCTCATGAACTGATGGTATGCCTCCACATCAGTCATGGACTGGATCTGGAGCAACAGCTCCGAGAACCGCTTGACATACTCCCGAATAGTCCCCCTCTATTCGAGACATTTGAGCTCGTCACGAGCGTCTTCTTCTGCATAGGCGGGGTAGTAGTTCCGCCGAAACTCCTCGACGAACTTGGCCCTTGTTGTGATAGGGTTGCCACTCCTATCGTCGACCCTGCGACGCCACCAGAGCAAGGCATTCTCGCTTAGGTACATGGCCGCTGTGTTCACCCAGACCATATCATCGGTCATACCTATGGACTGGAAGTACCGTTCCATGTACCATAGAAAGTTGTCCACGTCCTTGGCCACCCACGAGCCTTTGAACTCCTTCGGCTTCAGGGTGTCCATGTGTGGTTGCACGGTGATCGTCCCGTTCACTTGTGCAGCTTCAACCTCGGTGAGCTTCCTCTTGAGCTCGCCGATCTTGGTTTGCATGGCCGCTACAGCAGCTTCGCAGATCCCGTCCTGTTGCTGCAGCTCACAGACCAACGACCCCAGCAGCTCGTCATGGAGTTCTCCCATGCCACCTTTTAATTCCTGCATCTCGGTCAGGAACCTCTCTCGGTTGGCTTCCACTCCGTCAACGGTCTGGGTCAAGTTGTTCACCAGCCCACAAATGTCCAAGACGTTCTCCTCCAGAGACGTCACGCGACGCTCCCAATCTCCCGTCGATTCTCTCGAATGGGATGCAACACGATTATGCCTGGTCTGGACACCGACCCGCTCGGTCGCCCTTCCACGATCCTCGCGATCTTCCCCTTAGGTATTCGCGACGCTGGAACATGGATCGGCCATTGCGTTTGTTGAGTCATGAACAAAGACACGAACGGAGGCACAACCGAGGTTCGAATAAGGCTCGAACAAGGCTCTAATACCACTTGTCACGAGCCGATCGATCTAGCGTTCCCTTTTGCACTTGTGCGGCCTTAGGATTTCTCCCAAGTAGCTTTTCGCTCAAACTCACAAGAATTCTAGAGAGAGAAACTCTAGAGAGAGAAGCTCTGGTTTTCTATTACTCTTGTAGAATAAGACAAACCATATCCGTAGATCTCTTCTCAATCTAACGATGGAGATTACTTTCCCAAACTACCACCTACCTGCCTTAATTGCATTTGTGTACAATTACCGCATCGTCTGCCCCTAAGAATATTCTAGAAGACTCAAGAAACCCTAGAATCCAAGGATAACGGTTGAAGGTCACTTGTACAAAGGATTGGTCACAATATCAATCAGAACCCTCTTAGACTATTCGTGTTTCCAAGCCATGACACGTGCATCTATGACCTTTATATAGAGGTAATTTCTCAACAACTACTAAAAGTCGTGATAAAATTTTCCCATTGGACAAATCAAATGACCGATTCTGCTACTCAAATTCTAACTTATGTAGGCAACGCTTTCTTCTTGACTCTCCAATCCCATTTACTCTCCGATCCAAGGGCTCTGAGAAATGAACGGGTGTTGCGGTCCAGAGGCTTCTACTATAAAGACAGCATGATGAGCAATCCCTTAACAAAGACCGTTTCCATTGGTTTATGTTCTCAGAGGGAACATCTGTTAATAACTGTGATTATGTCCTTAACAATTACTAAACATAAGCTGTCGGAGCACTCATTGACAAAATCTCAACATGATCCCTTTCTAAACGAAGCGCTTCTTCTCATGTTCCAACCAAGCAAAACTCAAGTGAAGAGCATGACCCGTGCATGCATAGTCGGGAAATTTCTTAGGGCCGAGGTTTGCAAATGCCTTGACAAAGAGCATCCAGGAAGGATAATCGAAGATAACTTGAGTAAGTTTAGAGGCTCTTCGTGGCCTTGTACACGTTATATCAGAAAAAGCAGCTTCCAAAGATCACCTATTTGGAAAGATTTTTCTCCACAACTGACCGAATACATAACCATATCAGAACATACCACAGCAGCCTGTCTTTGGGAATCAGCAACCCCAAGCTCTTTTCCAGGGACGAAACTTTGGCCAGAATTATGGTCAAAATTGGATTCCATACCATGGTGGGGTCTTCGACTAAGGTGAAGTTGTAACAAGGTAGCCGTAGGGGAACCTGTTACTGGGTTGAATCCTTTGCAGAGTTCTTTCGAATCAGCAGGGCAGTAAGTAGGTTAATTACTAGTACCTGCTCTCTGTCCTGATCATGGCCCGAACTCCCACAGAGGGCAGCAATGGGGAATCTTGGACAATGGGCGAAAGCCCGATCCAGCAATATCAGTAGAGCGCATGATGTCAATGGCCCGAGGTAGAGCACTCAATGGGCTAGGGTGGGCAAACAATCTCCTCTTTTTATCCTATAGGGTATTGTATTTATTTATTGCAATCCAGAGTAGGTATAACCTTCTCAACCACAACCGCTGTATTCACTCGTTCTTTGGGGTTCTTTCACTCCTTCAATCCTGTTAGCAGCTTAGATCAATACCTACTGCCCCCAATGTGCAATCCCCAGTTTCTAGAAATGCCTACTTTTTTGTTAAAAAATATATGATCATTAAGGATCTAATACAAATCTTGAGGCCCGACGGGTGATAAAGGTAAGGTAAGGGATGGAACCAAGGTATATTTGTATTTCTTCTCTTTGCCAAGTAGTGCATCCTAACTTTGATGATCATCTTCTCCAGCACAGTGGCACATGCTTCAATGCATGATGATGAACAGCGCAATCAACGATTTCCGTGTTGCAAACCCATGATTCATCTTCATCAAAGTTATAATCTTGAGGGGATGAATGAGGCGATTGGCTTCCTGATAGAGGATGTTGATCATCCGGAACCTTTTTGCCAAGGCTGAGGTGCATGGGCCTGAGCCCTGTCTACCAAGGCAGAGAAGGCTTGGATGTATTGTCTTGCAAGTGTAAGCATCTGGGCGCACTAAGTTACGAGAGAAAAGGAGGTCGTGGCAGTAGTCCATGTGGATGGCCACCTCTTGGAGAGGATGCAGATCTTAACAATGTCTTCAATGCACAAGAATGATACATGTGGTGGATTTTGGCTTCGCGTAAGGCGCTGATGAACATGGTGACCCATCCCCCACTAAATGTTCTGTCACATCTAACTCATCCTTCCTCAACAGCGGGAGGACCATGGAAATGACCTTGCTTATGAGTTCATGATTTTTGCAAAACGGGAAAAGGAAAGAGGAAGATGCGAAAAGGAACAACTGGTCGGATAATGCACCAGGCAAAAGAACAGATGCATTCACTTATTTATTTATTTAATTTCATACTACATCACTAGAGTGGGAGTAATCGACAGAAGCATCCACGTCTTGATTTCGAGTTACCCGTTTTTGAATTTCTCCAATTCCCATGCTCGTATTCTTGAAACACTCTGCAGAGCCTTCTTCCACTTGTTTATAGTCTGTGACTCCAACTCCTTGGCCGCATGGTTGCAGGAGGACTGCTGATAACTCTCCTGCTGTTTGCTGATGACTGAAGGGCGGACATCGTAGGAAATGGGCATGATTGCCCTGTACTCCACCATTTTCTGCACCTCCTGCAGACAACTCTCGCTGGAAGCGAAATCTTTGGAGAAGATGGGAATGCATATCTCTGTGTGCCCCATAACTTCAAAAATCTTGGGCGTGATCTCTTCTTCGATCTTGATCCCATCATGATTGATAAATGCATAGATTTCTGCATCAGTGAGGCTTGCTTAGAGAAATTGAATGAAGTTCCTCCGAACATCTTCTCCCCTGAGAAAAACTTTGTAGCGGCTAACAATGGGCTATCCAGTAGATGGAAGCAACGAGTAATTATTGCAGACATCCATGAGTGAGAAGCTCAAGAAAAAGCATAAAGACCGGGTCTTATTGCTAGATCAGTTCAGATGATGGATTTGCCTTGTCGTCAATCATCTAATATTTTCGACCAGTGCCAAACATGATATATGTATACAAAATGTAAGAAGAATTCTCGGGAATTCTGTGCCGTTTTTCATAGGATGCGCCATCAAGATAACCATCACCATCTACGTCACCCATACTGTTAGTTGCGCAATCAACAGCGAAGCTCCAGACCGAGACACAGTTCTCATCAACTGCAAAAGATAAGAAACAGTGATGTAAACCAATGGCAACAGTATATTGTTGAGGTAATCAAAAGAGAATGCACATAAATGTTGTCACACCCCAAATCCTAGCCAGAAAGGGAAATGACACGGCCATCATTCTCTCGAAGGACGCAACCTCTAAGCTCCCAAAAACCTACTCCCAAAAGTCCCCTCAAGGCTATCACTCTCGTATTACTCATCACTAGCTGAAAAACCTGAAAAAATTGGAAGAATAGAGGGGTGAGCAAACCACAGCTCAGTGAGTAATGCATCTCTTCTAAGCGGATCGAACACCCACTATGCATATTTACAAACAAATCACAACTCTTTTAACTCAATTTCAAAATAAAACAAATATGTAATAAGAGGATAAGTCACATTAGTTTCAACATAACTATATTTATGGCAGAAATATTTATTTCACAATAATATCAAAACAATCAATGGTCTAATTCATTGATTAATCTCATTAACTCACGCCAATGGTCCATTCCATTGGTTAATCTCATGCCAAATATCAATGGTCTATTCCATTGATCCATCTCATATGAAACCACAACTCAATGGTCCATTCCATCGACTAAACTCAAATCACATGTCAATGGCATATTCCATTGACCAAACTCATATCACAAATCAATGGTCCACTCCATTGACCAAACTCAGCTCAAATATCCAGCCATGGTCACAAATAACGCTACGTGACAAAGCGACCAAGATTCCCCCCTTGGTTAGGTCTCTACCTACTATAAGCCGGTGGCTCGACCCACAAGGATATCCTAGACTAGTATGCGCATATCCATAAGCCCCTCATTAGGCTCACAGCGATATTGAGCATCAACACCAGTCCATGATAATATCATCCACAAGCCATAAAACCCAAATTAAAAACCATTTCACAATTCAGGTTTAATAATCAAACCACAACTTTTCACTATTGCAATTCAAATATCAATGGTCGAGTCCATTGATTAATCTCTACAAAATCACACTTTATAAATCACAATACACTTCCCAAAATATTCCAAATTCCACTTCATAAACCGGTTCACAAATCAATATATAACTTTTCATATACCATATTTAAAATCAAGGACTCCTCATGAGTCTCTTCCCAAAAGGTTTCGCAAACCCAAAATATATAATGTTTCTTAACATCATTCATCGAACAAAATACATAGTTCCACCAAATAATTCTCACACCGTTCACATATATCAAAATGTAGTAAATGCTCGATCCAAATTTTATGCAACAAATATGCTTATTCATAGCTCATAATATCTCAAATCCATATCGCTTTGAAGACATGAATTTAAAAATTCTTAGAAGAAATAACACCACTCACCTTAGAAATCCTATGCTTAAAGGACGACGATTACTTGAACCGTCAGGACCCGCAATCCTAACAAATATGTGAGAAATAATATCAACATTGAGTAAAACACTATCCTAATTACAACCCAGCTAAACCATACTTATTTGTCGATAAAACGATGCCTACGCGCTAACAAATCGCATACCCAAATAATGTGAAGCTTGAACGTGCAACTTGATCATGCCATAACTTTCTCCACCGAGCTCCGTTTTAAACATTCTTATAGTCAATAGAAAGCTCTTTCCACGTACTCTAAGAACCCCAAATTCCCCATTCCAAAATCAAGCCAGAAATCGACAAAATATGGCCCCGAAGTGTTCTACGCGCACTGTTCATCACGCGCGGGAAACTTCAAAATTTTATTCCGAGCAAACCGTAAGCTCAAATCAAGATCCGTAAAATCCTATAGCTTCACAACATCCTAAACTAGCATTTCTATAAAAATGCGCAGCTCAACGACTCAAAAATCATACTTCGCCGCTCAAATATCCAATAATTTCGAATTTTGAGCCCTATATTCAAAACCACTTTGATTGAACGAACGAGGGACGCAAGCACTTACCGGGTGTTGCAATACCAAGTTGAATCGGCTTGGCGAGGTCCCCGTGGTGCAAAGCCCTCATCTCTTCTTCCTTTCTCCTTCTTCTTCTTCTTCTCTCCCTCTCTTTCTTTCTTTCCCCTCTGTTCTGCTCGAGCCTCCCCTTTCTTTCCCTTTTATATCCTTTTCTTTTTCTTTTTCTTTTCTTTTCTTCTCTCTCTCTCTCTCTCTCTCTCTCTCTCTCTCTCTCCCGAAACCTCTCGATCACTCCCTCTTGGCTGAAGCTTTCCTCTTTTTCCTCCCCTTTCTTTTTGACCATTCAACTCTTCTTTTTCTCTCTCTCTGTTTTTTTTCTTTGACTGGGTCAAAACCCATATATTACACTCCTCTCGCTCCCTCCACCCAATCACCTCCTGCCTCCCGTCTCCCGTCTCCCGTCTCCCGCCACCTCAGCTCCTCCCTTTCCACCGCCACTCGCTCCAGTGTCTGTCCGTCTAAGTCCGCCCTTGGCCTCGTCGCCCTCACCGACCTTCGCGCTCCAATGCCCCTCACCTCTAATCGTCATGTTTGGGTTGATAAATCTGGGTATTTGCTGGACTTGCATCATCAGTTTATAAAAGAAACTCTTACGTAGTCGGTTTGGGTTAGATAAGCCAGTACACTTTCCAAGTGAATCTCCTTGAAGGTATCTTCGTCCTCTAGCTTTCACTGCGGTCAATTTTGATGATAGTCATTAGGGGAAGTTAGCAAAGGTAAAAAAAACCCTTTAGAATCAAAGACACGGAGATGGGGAAAGGGCAGTTCTAGCTTCCAGGAACAATGAATGGGCAGATGTCTGTGGTTAGATATGATAATGCACTACTAAGCTCCCAAGGATATGTTGAGTTGGTGAAATGGCACCGGCACCATTGGAAATATGGTCGAAGATCTCGAGACCGATTCCAATTGTAATTGATTTAGTCAATCGCTAATTAGTACGGTAAATAGGAAAATAGCGATGCATATACTTTATTTTCCTTTTTATTTTTATTTTTTCACCCTTACATTATAAATTCATTGATGTACTTGTAAACATATATACAAGAAAAATTATTTTCTCTCTTTCTTCCAATTGCTCTTCTGTCATGGTATCAGAGCAAGGTTCTTGAAATAGCTTCCGCAAACCCTCAGAATTGCCTTCATTTTTTTTTTTTCCTGACCTTTTCCTTTTCAAATCTTCATCCTGCAAAACAAGTCAGCAAACCGTTTAGGAATTCTGAGATTTTATCATGGAAGAAAGTGGGGAAAACCAACCAGCAGGCATTTCACCCAAAGAGAAATAGCCTTCTGTTTAGGCTTCTGCTTCGGGCTAGATCCCAACCCCAACTATTCAATGGGCCTCAACAGTCCCACCAATTTAGTGGTACCCAATGCAAGGCCAATGGATGACTAGGCCGGGACAACCATGGGCTCTGTATGCATCTTCAGATCGGCCCAATTATAGAAGGGTTGACTCAAATGATGATCCAGCCCAGACGAATTCGAGTTACAGACCCGGATCCACATCGAATCAGGGAACGGATCCCTACCTGGTCCTCCAACCTGGATTCATGCCGCAATTCTTTTCAGTCGCCAGCAGCAGCCGCCCCGAACTTGGAGATCCGCTCTACACCTCGCCAGCAGATGGGCCAGGAATTCGCCTAATCAGCCAACAGCTTACCGGATCCGACAACTACGCTTCTTGGGCGCGAGATCTCCGGCGAGCTCTTGTCACGAAAGACAGGGGGCTTCGTTGATGGCGTAGTGTCGATTCCGACAGACGAGCGACTGTAGAGACATTGGTGATGGTGCAACCAACTGGATCAGGAACTACTTATCACCAGAAGTCGCAGCCGACCTTCCTCCGACGGAGGATTCGAAAATATTATATGGGAAGTTAGATCAAGCTCGTTTGTTTACACTAACACAAGCTTTATCAGATCTAAAACAGGGTAGTCTCTCGGTCACCGCATGCTATAATCGGCTCTCAGCCTTGGGAATGAAATTGAAGCAGTCGAAGAAAAATTGAAAGGATCGAAAGCAACCCTTCGACAATACTGTACTATAAAGGAGAGAGAGAAGGCCACAAGATTTTTGCTTACCCTCAATGAGACCTACTCGACGTTTCGGTCTCAAATTTTGGTGATGGACCCCCAACCACCGCTCGGGCGAATTTTCCAACTTGCTGTACAGGAAGAAAATCAGCAAGTAGCCGCGGCAAAACAAGCTCGAATCGGTGAAGGGATGAGCCTCGCGACGTTTCCCTCTGTTTTCGGCTCAACATACACGGTGGCGAAGCTGTTGGAGCCATAGGAGGGAAGAAGATCGTGGCTGCAGAGAGAAGAAGAAATGAAGACAACCCTAGGTCTTCAAGAATGGATGGCTAGGATCAAAGGGCAGGATCGGACGGCTGGAACAAAACATTTGGATCCAACAGTCGAGGAAAAAGTGCTGGATTGGATGGTCCAGATCAGATCGTAGAGATGGATGGCTAGGATCTACGCTGCAAATCTGATGGCCCACGGACACTCACCTTTTCTGCTAAATTGGATGGCCATCATCGTGCCATGTCAGCACCAATTTATAAGGCATCATACGGCCCACGAAATGCCGAGGTACGGACCTCTAGAGTGCCAAAAGTTACAAAAGATACACTTAAGTGCCAACGGCAAAAAATTCCGGCAAAATTGCCACATGTCCATTTTCCGGCGACTTCATTTGTTGACGGAGCATTTTTTTTCAAAATAAAAAATCCACGTGGCAATTTAAAAAAAAAAATTGTCCACATCAGATTTTTTAAAAATTAAAATCAACTTTATTTAATATTATTTAATTAATAATTTTTAAATTCACGTCAGTCAAAACGACATCGTTTTGACTGATTTTTAGCCGATTCAGTTTCTAGCGAGCCACGTAAGCAAGAAAATTAATAAAAAAAATTGCCACGTAGGATTTCCAGCAGAATTTCAACGACTTTTTTTTTGGTAAGGATTTTTGGTAAGGTGGATTCCGACGACTTTGTACTTAAGTGATCCATTTTTTTTTTAAAAGTGACACTTAAGTGTACATTTTATAACTTTTAGCACTTAAGTATTCATCTGTGCCAACTTTTGGCACTCCCGCTGTACTTATGCCACGAAATGCTACGTCAGCAGGGAAGGTTAGTGGACAAAATTTCAAAAATAAAAATAAATATTGCGAATATTGCAAACGTCCACACCATACAATTGATACATGTTGGAAATTGCATGGGAGACCAAATATTAAAAAAAGGCAAGGAATCCACAGTTTATCAGGTTTCTACATAAAAAATAGGTGGAACACCTAATCAGATGATCACCAAAGAACAATATGAAAATATTGTTCAAGTACTGAGCTAGGTCAAGAGTAGTGATGAAGGTGCAGCAGGATTCTCAGGTACCATTTTATATGAAAAGAATTCACCTTCAGTTGATGCATGGATTATCAATACAAGTGCCAGTGACCACATAATATGTGATGATTATTTATTCTCTCATGTTTATAAAAACATACAATTCCCTGTTACGGTACATCTTCCTAATGGGAACATTACTCAAGTTACCAAAATCAATACCGTACATCTTGGTCAGAACTTTATCCTAAAAAATGTCTTGTATATTCCAGATTTTGAGTTTAATCTCCTTTCTATCTCAAGAGTATGTATGAACAATTCCTGCCATGCCATATTCAATTCCAAAAGTTGTGTCTTTTAAGACCATTCGATTGGGAAAGTGATGGGCTTGGGTAATGAGGCACAAGGACTTTATTTCTAGATTAATTCCCCGGGACATTTAGAGTTATTAAATAAAAGCATTTCATGTAATGCAATTAGTACAAATAAAAATCTCCTACTTCATCAACGATTGGGTCACAGTGCACAGTTTCCATATTCTAAATGTCTAGTCTGTCCTTTAGCTAAACAGTCTCGAGCGCCATTTCCCATTAGCACATCTCGAGCAAAAAATCATTTTTCCTTACTTTACATGGACATCTGGGGTCCCTATCATACCACACATCGAGATGGATCTTGTTTCTTCCTTACAATCATTAATGATTATACTCATGCCACTTGGCTATATCTTATGCAGTCAAAGAGCCAAACATTCACTCACATATCAAATTTTCTTTCCTTAATTAGGAATCAATTTGGAAAATTTGTACAACGAATTCGTACAGATAATGGTCGTGAATTCTTCACTTCTAAGTGCACAAAATTGTTATCCACTCTCGGAATACTCCATGAAAGTTCTTGCACTTACACTTCACAACAAAATGGAATTGTTGAGCGCAAGCATAGACATCTCTTGAAGTAGCTCGGGCATTAAAATACCAAGCTTCTGTTCCTAAAAAATTTTGGGGAGATTGTGTGATCACAACAATTTATTTGATTAATCGCATGCCAACTCGAATTCTTAATGACAAATCTCCATTTGAGATGCTCTACAATAAACGGCCAGATAATGATTATCTTAGAGTTTTTGGTTGTTTGTGTTATGCAACAAATGTGGGTCATCGGGATAAAATGAATCCTCGTGCAACCAAATGTGTTTTCATGGGATATCCTCCTCTTCAGAAGGAATATCGAGTTATGGAAATTTCCACAGGGAATATTTTTACAAGCAGGGATGTCATATTTCATAAAGATGTATTCCCCTTCGAAGAGATGATGTCCTCATCACAAGAGGCTTCACCAGAAAACAATTAGACTTTTTTATCTAATGAAAATTTAGTTGTGGCAACGGGAGTTCTTATCACATCAGGACCACCTTTGACATCGGGCCCTTTGATGTCGACACCATTGGAATCTTCATATCCCGAGGTAATATCGCCTACTCTATCTGAAAATATTTCATCTTCTCCTTTAATAGATACATCAGGGATTGATCTTGAACCATCAGTAGTTCCTGATATAAATGAACAACCTCAACGTTTTGGACGACAGACTCGTCCACCTACATGAACAAAGGATTATATATGTTATGCTGCAAGTTCCTCAGGTACTCAGTATCCTATTTCTTCATATGTTTCCTTTAGCAAATTGTCGCCACAACATATGTGATGTATTAGTCGCATATCAGAAGAACATGAGCCATCTTCGTTCGCTGAGGCAGTGAAAAATCCCAGGTGGAGACATGCAATGGAGACAGAACTTACTACACTCACAGAAAATCATACTTGAGATATTGTTCCACTACCTCCATATCGAAAACCAATCGGATGCAAATGGGTATACAAGATCAAGTTTAAGGCAAATGGTTCCATTGAGCGATATAAGGCTCGATTAGTGGCTAAAGGATTTACCCAAAAAGAACACTTTGATTATCATGAGACATTTTCTCCAGTAGTAAAGGAAGTCACTATACATTCCTTCTTATATGTCTCTGCTATACAAAATTGGTCTCTGCATCAAATGGATATGAACAATGCCTTTCTCCGTGGTGATATGGATGAAGAAATTTACATGGACCTACCTCAAGGACTTCGCAGACAGGGGGAGTATCGAGTATGTTGTCTTCGTAAGTCCTTATATGGATTAAAACAAGCATCAAGACAATGGTATGCTAAGTTCACCACTGCATTAACCAATGCAGGCTTTCAGCATTCAAAGCATGATTATGCTTTGTTCACACGAACCACAGGGAGTTCGTCGATTTATTTGTTGATATATGTCGATGATATACTAGTTATGGGAAATAATAATTCTGAGGTAGCAAGATTCAAAAGAATACCTACATTTCAATTTTCACATCAAGGATTTGGGACCTCCCAAATATTTTCTCGACATTGAGATTGCTTGATCTAATAAAAGAATCTCCCTTAGTCAAAGGAAATTTATCTTGGAAATCATTTTTGAAGCAAGTTTATCAAGTTGCAAACCGTCAGTAATCCAATTGAACAGAACGTCAAATTAACGATATATGAGTATGATGTAAATTCCTCTTCACCTAGCAAGGATGCATTGCTCAGAGATCTGTCAGGATATCAGCGACTTGTTGGAAAGTTGATATATCTTACCATGACAAGACCTGACATAAGTTATGTAATACAAATACTCAGCTAGTTTATGCACATGCCAAAACAGTCATATATGGATGCAGCCTTGAAAGTTGTGAAGTATCTAAAGGGATATCCAGGACTCAGTATTTTTCTGTCTCGTTACTGCAATATGAAGATGACGGCATTTTATGATACAGATTATGCTACTTACCCAATGACTAGAAGATCCGTTACTGGGTTCTGTATAAAATTGGGAAAATCATTAATTTCTTGGAAGACGAAGAAGTAATCCACTGTATCATTGTCATCAGCTGAATCAGAATATTGAGCCATGACGAAAACTACTTGCGAAATTGTGTGGACACGAGGATTACTCTTAGACCTCATAACACAAGTCAATGGACCAAGTGAATTGTTCTGTGACAATGATGCTGCACTAAAGTTGGTAGCAAACCCAGTTTTTCATGAAAGAATAAAGCACATAGAAGTTGACTGTCATTTCACTCGGAACAAAATCAAAGAAGGAGTCTTGGTAACAAAGGGAATCGGAATAATGGAACAACCTGTAAACATTTTTACTAAGCCATTATGCCAGAGACAACACAAGTATCTACTGAGCAAGCTAGGTGTCATCGACATATATGGGCCACCAGCTTGAGAGGGAGTGTTGGAAATATTGTCGAAGATCCCGAGACCGATTCCAATTGTAATTGATTTAGTCAATCGCTAATTAGTATAGGAAATAGGAAAATAGCGATGCATATACTTTATTTTCCTTTTCTTTCTTTTTTTCACCCTTACATTATAAATTCATCGATGTACTTGTAAACATATATACAAGGAAAAATATTTTCTCTTTTTCTTCCGATTGCTCTTCTGTCAGGCACAATGAATTTCAATTTAGGAAGTGAGGTCTTGAGTTTGACTTCAATTAGAAATGGCACGATGCGGGGTAACAAATGTTCGGGAAGTATAACGCCTAGAAATTAGATAGCGTGGTGGAACCGTGGCATTTATCGAGGACCTTGTAAAAGTCCTGTCCTCACATCAATATTCACCACCGTGTGGTCAGCCTCTGGTCAGGAAGCCACATCTGCTGCTCACTCGGTTTTGGAAGAGCGCACTTGGACCTGTCGTCCTGCGAATGTCGTCTTGAGAGTCTTTTTTTCACTGCCATTTGTGAGGAACATCTCATTCCCCATTTAGATTCAAACGCAACCCAAATCACCAAAACATACCTCCCAAGTTCTCTTTGTCCCGAACAAGAAGCAAGTCCACTGATTGAGCTCTCCACAGAGTGCTCGCCGAAGCAGGAAAGCAGAAATAGTCATGGCGCATGGTTTAGAATAAGACTGGTTCAAATAGCCTGACGTGTGTTGACCTCCATCACTTCCCTTTGTCCAACGCTATCGACTGGTTACAATCGTGTTCAGTTGTTCCTCTTCTCGCTTCTATTCTGTAGACCAAGAACCAACGTGAACGAGCGAGCGTATCCTGAAGATACGTTATCTTGCCCACATCTGCAATAGATTCAGCGTATCTAGAATGTGTCCTGGCCGAGGGAAAAACAAGAACAGTATTTTTGACACGATTGATGACACTTGACCAGTTTGGTATTACATATTACACTGATGGCATCAGATCGAAGCAAAGTCGAGTCAGACAATAACGGACGCAAACCTAATTTTGCATTAAAGGAGGACACAAGTCCAGTATATATGTCCAAATAAAGCTAATCTGAACTTTCAAAAACCCACCTGTCTATTCTTGTTTTGGCTGCAAGAATGGCTCATAGGATCGAGTGCATTATATTCCTTCCTTTCCTAGTCTATCAGGACTTCTATTTCCTGAAACTGTCATATTTGTACTCTCCACTTCTGGAATCAATTCAGGTTGCTTAAAAAGCGAAAGAGAAGCACTTGTCAAGTGGAAAAGTGGCTTTACAGATCCTTCAGGCCGGCTCACTTCGTGGATCGGGAAAGATTGCTAAAAATGGAGAGGAATTGTATGCAGCAACTGGACTGGGCAGGTCATTGAGATAAATCTCCACAACCCGTATGTAGATAATAATCAAAGCATTGACGATCCCAAGCTGGGACAAGCACTTGGGGGTGAGATCAGTGGTTCTATGCCCGATATGAAAGAGTTGAACTACTTGGATTTAAGCATGAACGATTTTGGAGGCGCCAAACTCCCGGGATTCATTGGTTCACTAAAGCAGCTGAGCTACCTCAACCTATCGGGCGCTTCTTTCAGTGGAACGATCCCTCCGAGTCTTGGGAATCTTTCCCGACTGCAGCATCTGGACCATAGCAATTCCTTTGCCGAATCTAGCCGAAACGATCTTCTCTGACTTCGTGGCCTTTCTTCCCTAAGATACCTTAATCTTAGAGCCGTCGATCTCAGTAAAGCTGCCGACCATTGGCTTCAAGCTATCAATTCGCTACCTTCTCTCACAGAGTTGCACTTGCCCAACTGTTTCCTGTCAACGCTTCCGCTTGCTCTCCCATACATAAATATCACATCACTCGAGATCCTCGATCTCTCCAACAATAACTTCAACTCTACGTCGCCCTGGTGGCTGTTCAATCTCACTCGCCTTGTGCATCTTGATTTGAACTCAAATAGTCTTGGGGGCGAGCTTCCAGATGAATTTGCCAATCTAACATCCCTTCAAGAACTCGACATGTCCCAGAATTTTTACCTCGAAGGTCGGGTTCCGAAATCCTTGCGGAGCTTATGTGATTTGAGTGTCCTAAAGCTTTCTCTCAATAGAATTACCGGCAAGATAACTGTTAAAATTATGTCTCGAGTTTGAGCCCGTGTGTAATACCCGATAAACACGCATAATATTTTAACAAGGAGGAAGCACGTCCATGGAGCATTTAATGAATAATGGCGCGTGATTGGATCCAAAAGATTTTATCGGCAAAAGATGTGCTGCACATGTTGACGTTGGAGATAAAAGCCATCATCCATCCATTTGTTGACTTTTGCACCCTTCTCACTTCTTTTCTTTTTGAAGAGTTGAACGCCCAAAGTTTCAACAATATTAAATGCATCCCCCTTGCGTGCCCATGAAAAATGGAGGGCGCCACTCCTTGTTTCAGAATTTGTCTTGTGAGTTTTTTATTATCATCCTTTGCTAATAAATGAAGGAGGGAAGGCAGAAGCTATGCATATGTTTCGTTGGTGCATGATGACCATGCAGACATTAATTGCACGAAGGGGCAAGGAGTTCACGTTTGTTCCATTCTCTTCCCATGCTCCTATAACAGGAGGACGTCGGAGGCCAAAGAGAATAAGCCGTGTGGTGAGAGCTCCAGAAAGAGAGACGTGAGCTTAGAGAGATTTGTGCATGAGTTCATTGAGTTGAGTTATTAAACACTATGGGTATTGGGTATACATTAGGGCTGAAAAACACTCGAGTGTGTAAGCGTGTGTAATCCTGTAATTCTCCGATTTATAGTGGATTATTTTGCTGGCTCTCCTTGTGGACATAGGTTCCGAAATTTGGACCGAACCACTTAAATTTCGGGTGTCCTTATTATATTTGTTCCTCATTTTATTTCTCCGTTAATTTCTACCGCTCCCGACATAATTGCAAATTGACGATCTGCTTCCACTGCGCCGCCATTTTCAACAATTGGTATCAGAGCTCAAACTTTGCAATTATGTCCGGAGCAAAAGTAGAAATTGAGAAATTTAACGGGAGGAACAACTTTGAGTTATAGAGCGTCAAGATGAATGCGCTATTAACAACTCAAGGTTTAGCCAAGGCATTGGATGGCCAGGCTAAGTTGCCCGAAACAATGCGCGATGCTGAAAAGGACGAGTTGATGGAGAAAGCCATGAGCATAATCCTATTGAACTTATCGAATGAAGTGCTAATAGAGGTGGCCGAGGAGAATGATGCAGTGGCATTGTGAACAAAACTTCAGGCCCTCTATGTAACATAGGGTTTGAACAATCGCTTATACATGCTAAAGAGGATGTTTCAATTCCGATAGACTGAAGGTACGTCCATTAGATCCCACCTAGATGAGTTTAATAAACTCATGATGGACTTGAAAAATGTTGGCAAGATTTTAGATGATGAAGAGCAAGGCATGATGTTGCTGGCGTCTCTATCGGAGTCATGGGAGCACTTTACTAACTCCTTGTTATAGGGGCGTACAACGATTACCTCAAAAGAGGTGAAATCCGCTCCGTTCTCAAAGGAGTGGCAAAGAAAGTTGCGTGAAGATAGTCTAGCACGAGACGTAGCGTGAGGACTAATGATTCAAGTTAGAGACCAACATCAAAGGCCCAGTAGTAGAAGCAAGTCGAAATCACGACATAGAAAATCAAAAGGTCGCATAAAGTGCTTCAAATGTCACAAGGAGGGGCACATACAGAGAGATTGTCCCAAGTTGATAAATAAAGGCAGTGGGCAAAATGCCACAAGCAGTGTGGCGAATGTTGCCGAGGAGAGTACCAGTCATGCCAAGGCCATCTTATGTGTGTCTACAAGCACGTCAGGAGACGGATGGGTGCTGGATTCCGGATGTTCCTTTCATATGACTCCTCATAGGAACTGGTTCATTACCTACTAGACAACAAATAGTGGTAGAGTTCATATGAGGAATAATGCAGCCTGCAAGGTTGTAGGAATAGGAACAGTCCGGATTTGGATGCATGATGGCATAGAGCGGACATTGACAGCCTGCAATGGGTGAGTTCGGTGATCGTTACTTTGGTACTGACGATTGATCCATTCGTTGGACCTGCTATTAATTGGGGTAAATGCCCTTAATTACGGTCTGATACATACAGAGATAGAGGGGGGCATCCTCATTTAGTCTCAATTACAATTAAACTGTCATGAAGCTAAGTTGGTAAAAAAAAATGCAGCTAGCGACTTGCATCAGATATTTATTAAGGAAACTCTGATGATGTTGAATAGTGGGCTAGTGTTATATTAGCTAATACATTTTCTATAAGAATCTCCTTGAAGGGATCTTCGTCCTCTGGCATTCACAGGGGTTCAAATTTGACGAAAGCCATTAGTGTGAGTTAGTAAAGGTAAACCCCTGTAAAATCAAAGAGCCGGCGTTGACAAAAGCATGGTTCCAGCTTCGTTACCCGTGAGCATGGATGGATAAATTTTGGGGGTTAGATACAGTAGCAGACTAAGCTCTGAAGGATCTATGTAGTAGGTAAAATGGAACGACTTACGATTTGGGAAGCTAGGTCATAAGTTAGACATAAATTAGGAATAACCTATCGAGGTCATGTTGAGAGAAAATTCAAGAATGATTTTATCACTTAGGCCGAGACAATGATATGAATGCATGAGAAGATACAAAGCATTTAAGAAGACCAGAGCAAAAAGGACGTGAGGACTTTTACAAGGCATTAGACAAATGACCTCGTCAGGTCATGCCGTGCTGCCGCGGTCATTTATCTGATCGTCCAGACGGTGCAGCTGCTGAGAACTCCCTTTCTGATCAAGTCGCCACGACTCGAGGTATTTGGAGGTCTTCATTCACGATGCAGCGGAATGGACTGCACTGTGTTCCCATTTAAATCGTCAGAGAAGAAGACTATATTCATAGAAAAACGTGTGATATGCGCTTCGTGTACTTGTCCGAAACCTCCAGCATTAAGGTCATTTTTATAATGGTTGGTCCTATGCGGTCTACGTAAATTTCAGCTTGCGACTCGGTTAGTCCAACGTCCCTTTCCGGATTTGTGATGGATACATTTGGTCTCCGACCGTATAGCTTTGAAGCGGTCCAAGTGGTTTTTATTGTAATTTTACACGTTTGATCATAGATGTGGAAGTATATCATCTGGAAATTGGAAAAAGTGTTAAAAAATTCCTAAACCTATTACATTAATATCAATTTAATTCTGAATTTTTTAATAGTGTCAATTTAATCATAAACCTCTCGATTTTGTACCAATTCAATTATAAATTTTTTAATGGTACCGATTTAGTCCTAAACTTTTTGAACTAATATCAATTTAGTCTTAAATCTTTTCAATTGATATCAATTCATTACTTAGCCAAAATTAATTGGAAAGATTGAATTGACATAAAGTCAAATGTTTTAGGACTTAATTGGCACGAGTTTAAAAGGTTTAGTATTGAATCAGCACTATTAAAAGGTTTAGGATTTAATTGGTATCAAGTCAAAATGTTTAGGACAAAATTTGCACAAATATAATGAGTTTATGATTTTTCTAGAGCTTTTCCCTCTGGAAATTTGATGGCACAGTGCAACCATGGCGTTTGACGAGGACATTGTAAATTTCCTCACGTTCTTTTTCTCTGCCGTGGGTTCTTATCAAGAAGCCGGCATGACACTTCTACGTTCGGAGTCAACCCAGTGGAATGTGAACATATTTCTTCGTAGTGGAACCGTGTGGTCAGCTTTTGGTCAATAAGCCACATCTGCTGAATACGTCGAACTCAGAAGTCTTTTTTATTCCATTGCAATTTCGAGGAACGCCTCGTATCCCATTTAGATCCAAACACAAACCAGAAACACCACAACTTGCCACCCCATGTTCTCTCTCTCTCTCTCTCAAACGACTTCTTGGATTGAGCCCTCGCCGCCTAAGCTGTGGAAAGGAAATGCCAGTGTGAATGGTCTGAGAGAAGACTTGAAAATTTTTCCAGTCAATCCACTTTCAAAGAGCGCTGGCGTGTGTTGACCCCCCCATCACTGCCTCGTCCAACGCTCTCGTCTAGATGCAATCGCTTTCACTTGTGCACTCTTCACACTCATATATTCTATAAACCAAGAAACAACTCGACCGAGAAAGCGGATCCTGGATACGTGTAAATGCGGGCGCATCTGCAATAGATGAAGAGTATGTGATTCCCATCGCCTGGACAACTGTGAAGAAAAGAAATTAGCTGTGAAGACAAGAAATGTCGTTACACAGACTTGATCCATGCGCTCCAAGTTAACGGCCTGATAAACTTAATTCGGCGGACATCCTGGCGAATTATCAAATTCCAACAACTTTCAAGAACATGGGCAAGGAACATATAATCTTCTGATCGTCTGCATGGCGCTTCAATGTCACAAAAACCATAGACCAGAACTTGTCATCCAAGTCTACGAGTTTAAAATGCGTCCCAGACAAGGGTAAAGAAAGAACAGTTTAGATGACATGGTCCATGACGCTTAAATGACATTTTGATGCCATCAACTCAAAGTCAAGTCAGACTAACAACGGACGCTGCCTCACTTTGCATTATGAGGGGGCACTAGTCCACTATATATGTCTGAACAAGCTAATCTGAACTTCTGATACAGCCCTCCTTTCGTCTATTCTTGTTTTGCCTGCAAGAATGGCTCATAAGATCTCCTGCATTGAACTTCTTCCTCTCCTTGTCCTCTCAGGACTTCTATTTCCTGGAACTGTAAAGTTTGCACTTTCCACTGGGGGAACCGCTTCAGGTTGCTTCGAAAGTGAAAGAGAAGCACTTGCCAAGTTGAAAGGTGGCTTGACAGATCCTTCAGGCCAGCTCGCTTCGTGGGTCGGGAAAGATTGTTGCAAATGGAGAGGAATCGCATGCAGCAACCTGACTGGGCGAGTCATTGAGATTAATCTCCATAACCCATATGTGGATGATAATCTAAGCGGTGACCTTAAGCCAGGACAAGCGCTGGGGGGTGAGATCAGTCCGTCTCTGCTCGATGTAAAAGAGTTGAACTACTTGGATTTGAGTATGAACAATTTTGGAGGCACCAAACTCCCAGGATTCATTGGCTCGCTCAAGCAGCTGAGATACCTCAATCTGTCCGGTGCATCTTTCGCTGGAACGATCCCTCTGAGTCTCAGGAATCTTTCACGACTGCAGTATCTGGACCTCAGCAATTGTTTTGCCGAATCAAGCCAAAATGATCTTCTCTGGCTTCCTGGCCTTTCTTCCCTTAGATACCTTAATCTCGGAGCCATTGATCTCAGTAAAGCTGCAGATCATTGGCTTCGCACTATCAATTCGCTACCATCTCTCACACAGCTGCACTTGCCCAACTGTCTCCTGTCAAAGCTTCCTCTCTCTCTTCCCTTCATCAATATCACATCGCTTGAGGTCCTTGATCTCTCAAACAATAACTTCAACTCTACATCGCCCTGGTGGCTGTTCAATCTCACTCACCTCGTTCATCTTGATCTAAACTCAAACAGTCTCGGGGGTGAGCTTCCAGATGAATTTGCTAATTTAGCATCCCTCCAAAATCTTGACCTATCCCTGAATTCCTACCTCGAAGGTGGGCTCCCGAGGTCCTTGGGGAGCTTATGTGATTTGAGTGTCCTAAAGCTTTCTGTCATAGAATCACTGGTGAGATAACTGATTTTATCAACGGGTTAGCTCGATGCAATGATAGCAAGTTGGAGAATCTGGACTTGGCGAATAATGGGTTGTCTGGAAATTTGCCAGATTCTCTGGGAAACCTGAAGAATTTAAGGTACCTCCAGTTTCTTCGTAATTCATTTCAAGGTTCTATTCCACGGACGATTGGAAACATGTCGTCTTTGAAAGAATTTTACGTTCCCTACAACAGGTTGAGTGGGATCCCTGAAAGTTTTGGGCAATTGTCGACATTGGTTGCGGTGGATCTCTCTGAGAACTTGTGGGAAGGAGTCGTGACGGAGCGCCACCTGGCCAACCTCTCGAGCCTCACGGATCTTGCCTTGAATAAACTGTCTCCAAATATTTCCTTGGCATTTAACATAGCCCCCGGTTGGATTCCTCCCTTCAAGCTCAGGTACCTTTACATCAGGTCTTGCCAATTGGGTCCCGAGTTTCCTACTTGGCTCAGGAATCAAAATGACCTCAAGACTGTGGTGTTGAACAACGCTAAAATATCAGGAACCATTCCCGATTGGTTCTTCCAGCTGAATCTGCAATTAGATGAACTAGATGTTGCGTATAATCAACTCACCGGCAAGCCACCCACCTCACTGACGTTTATAGACGATCAGTCCAATGTCGACTTGAGTTCGAACTTTTACGAAGGTCCTCTTCCTATGTGGTCTTCCAACGTGACAACATTGTATCTCAGAGGTAATCGCTTCTCTGGTCCCATTCCTGGCAACTTCGGCGAACTCATGCCTTACCTGACAGATTTAGACATATCTCGGAATGCCCTAAATGGTACCATTCCCTTGTCCATTGGGAATATGGCCATTTTGACAACCTTAGTCATCTCCAACAACTACCTATCTGGAGAAATACCGCGGTTCTGGAGCAACTTGTCCTTGCTGTATATTCTCGACATGTCGAACAATAGCCTTTCAGGTCCAATACCAAGTGAGGTCGGCTTTCTTTCCTCTCTCATGTTCTTCATACTCAGTAACAACAATCTCTCTGGCAAACTTCCATCTTCCTTGCGGAACTGCAGCTCTTTGCACAGTCTTGATCTAGGCGAGAACAATTTCTCGGGAAACATTCCTGCATGGATTGCAGAGAGCATTCCTCCGTTGCTGATTTTGCGCCTGCGGTCCAATTCTTTTACTGGGAAAATTCCTCCTCAGATATGCCATCTTTCGAATCTCCACATAATAGACCTCTCGAACAACAGCTTGTCAGGATTGATCCCGTGGTGCATCGGAAACTTAACAGGCTTGAAAGTGGAGCTCACAGATGCTGACACGGAAAAGTACGAGGGACGCTTGACCGTGGTGGCCAAAGGACGGTTTGTTCAATATGATCAAAGCATTCTTTACCTCGTCAACAGTTTGGATCTCTCGCACAACCGCTTGTCGGGGGAGATTCCTGAAGCGCTAACGAGGCTCGTGAGGTTGTGGACCTTGAATTTGTCCATGAACCATCTCACTGGAAGAATACCATTCAACATTGGGAACTTGGGATGGCTAGAGACTCTCGACTTATCGAACAACAGTCTCTCGGGGCTGCTTCCTCCGAGCATGACCGCTTTAACAAAGCTGAATCACTTGAACCTCTCATACAATGACTTGTCGGGGAAAATTCCAACGGCCAACCAGTTCCTAACCCTCAACGACCCATCCATTTACGAGGGCAACGACGGCCTCTGTGGGATTCCATTGCCAGTGTCATGCCCCGGAGACGAGAAACAGCCACAATCCCCTGACGATGGCAGCGGAAACAGCAAGAGCGAAGACGGAGGCGATGATCTCGAACATATCTGGTTCTTCTTGAGCATTGGGCTCGGTTTCTCTGTTGGGTTCTGGGCCGTCTGTGGCACTTTGATCTTAAAGAAGTCCTGGAGAGATGCTTACTTTGGCTACGTCGACAGAATGAAGAACAAGCTGATTGCACTCGTCGCACGTTGAACAGGCTAGCGTGCATCATGTATTCAGGGATTCGATTCAGGGCTTAGTATCATTAGACTTCTTATGAAATTAGCAGCTATAATGCAGCAAGCATAGGGACATCCTCTACATGTTTCTGGCATTGTCAATAAAACGAGCCTTGGACAGTAAGAGAAGACTGAATTTTATGGAAATTAATCTATAAGCTTTTCTTGAGAGTCTGAATCTCTCAGGATTTTGCACAACTGTGGCTCGGTTTGTTTTCGGAAAAAATGAATAATTTTGAAAAATATTTTTAAAAATAATCGTTTATATCACTTGATATAATTAGTAAATAAAAAAAATTATTATCAAAAATAATTTATGCCCAAATATTTTTATTATAATTTTCATTTATTATTTTTTATGAGTAATATAAGTTATTATTATTGGAAATATATTTTTTAAATCATTTATTTTTTATGAAAGGAAATGATCATATTCTATTTACTATTTATTCTTCGGAATTGGCTGGGTCCGAAATCCGTTCGAACCGGATTAGTTTCCAGCCTCTCAGTCGTAGACCCAATTCTGAATTGAACTGGAAGCAACCGAACGGTTACCCGACCCGGTCGTTGGTCGAAGATATTCTTCGTTAACTTCATCATCTCCATTTTATCCACAGCGGCCACAAAATCAAATGCAGCGAAGCTCCATTACGCTCGCCCAGCTCTATTGATGTCATTGTGCCTCCTCTCCTCTCGGTTCCTCCACCCAATCACCTCCTGCCTTTCGTCTCCCGCCACCTCGGCTCCTCCCTTTCCACCGCCATTCGCCGCAGTGTCTTTCCGTCTGAGTCCACCCTTGGTCTCGCCGCCTCTATTCATAAAAAAACAACGGAACGTGCGCTTCGCGTAATAGTCCGAAAACTCCGGCTTTAAGGTCATTTCAAGAGTGGTCCAATGCGGTCCGCGTTCCAATTGTGTCGATTTCAGCTACCAACTCAGTTAGTCCAAAATCCTTTTCCAGATTTATGGTGGATACATTTGGTCTCCATATGGCGGCTTTTCTGCACCGTAGATCTGCTATGAAGTGGTCTAAGTCGTACGTATTGTAATTCATATGTTTGATAATATATGTATCGTAAAGTTCTTCACATTCTTTGTCCCTACCGTGGGTTCTCATTAAGATGCTGGATGATACTTCACGTCGGGAGTCAACCCAATGGAATGTGACCGTAGTTCTTCGGGGTCAAGCCGTCTCTTGGTCAAGAAGCCACATCTGCTGAATACGTCGTCTTCAGAAGACTGGGATAAATCTCAAGTCAATCCACTTCGAAGAGCCCTGGCGTGTATTGACCTCCATCGGCCCCCTTGTCCACCGCTATCGTCTAGATGCAATGTCTCTCTCGTGACTATTCACACTCCGATTCCCTAAGCCAAGCAACAATGCGACCAAACAAGCGAATCCTGGATACGGTAAATGTGGGTGCATCTGCGATAGATTCAGAGTATGCGATTCATGTCGCCCGGACAGCTGCCTCCTCCATGACATTTGCTGTGAGGGGAAAGAAAAAAAAATCCTCACACAGACTCAATATGTGCGCTCCAACTCCACAGCTTCATCAACTTAATTCCGTGGACCTCGTGGTGAACTATCAAATTCCGACAACCATCAAGAATATGGGCTAGGAACATATAATCTTCTGATTGTCCAGATGGCACGTCTATGTCATAAAAACCTTGGACCGGAACTCACCATCCAAGTCTGAAAGTTTAAAATTGTCCCAGGCAAGGGGGAAACAAGAACAGTTTAGATGGCAAGGTCGATGACGCACTGAACTTTCTGGTAGTACCCTCCTTTCGTCTATTCTTGTTTTGCATGCAAGAATGGCTGATAAGATCTGCACTGAACTTCTTCCTCTCCTGGTCCTATCGGGACTTCTATTTCCTGGAACTGTAAAGTTTGCATTTTCCACTGGGGGAATTGCTTCAGGTTGCTTTGGAAGTGAAAGAGAAGCACTCGCCAATTTGAAAGGTGCCTTCACGGATCCTTCAGGCCAGCTCACTTCGTGGGTAGGGAAAGATTGCTGCAAATGGAGAGGAATTGTATGTAGCAACCTGACTGGGCGAGTTGTCGAGATTAATCTCCACAACCCATATGTGGATGATAATCTAAGTGGCGATCTCAAGCCAGGACAAGCGCTGGGGGGTGAGATCAGTCCTTCTCTGCTCGATCTAAAAGAGTTGAAGTACTTGGATTTGAGCATGAACAACTTTGGAGGCACCAAACTCCCGAGATTCATTGGTTCGCTAAAGCAGCTGAGATACCTCAATCTGTCAGGCACTTCTTTCGGCGGAATGATCCCTCCGAGTCTCAGGAATCTTTCACGACTGCAGTATCTGGACCTCAGCGATTGTTTTGCTGAATCAAGCCAAAATGATCTTCGCTGGCTTCCTGGTCTTTCTTCCCTTAGATACCTTAACCTCGCAGCCATTGATCTCAGTAAAGCTGCGGATCATTGGCTTCGAGCTATCAATTCGCTACCTTCTCTCAAAGAGTTGCACTTGCCCAACTGTTTCCTATCAAAGCTTCCTCTTTCTCTTCCATTCATAAACGTCACTTTGCTTGAGGTCCTTGACCTCTCGAATAATAACTTTAACTCTACGTTGCCCTGGTGGCTGTTCAATCTCACTCGCCTCATTCATCTTGATTTGAACTCAAATAATTTTGGGGGCGAGCTTCCAGATGAATTTGCTACTCTTGCAACCCTTGAAGAACTCGATGTGTCCCAGAATTCCTACCTCAAAGGTCCGCTTCCAAAATCCTTGGGGAGCTTATGCGATTTGAGAGTCCTAAAGCTTTCTCT
Source organism: Corymbia citriodora subsp. variegata (assembly GCA_014858505.1). Lineage (NCBI taxonomy): Eukaryota > Viridiplantae > Streptophyta > Magnoliopsida > Myrtales > Myrtaceae > Corymbia > Corymbia citriodora. Next base: position 2,987 of record MU089588.1, on the reverse strand, counting down.
CAATAACATTACTGGTGAGATAACTGATTTTATCGATGGGTTAGCTCGATGCAACGATAGCAAGTTGGAGATTCTGGACTTGGGGAACAACCGGTTGTCTGGTAATTTGCCAGATTCTCTAGGAAACCTGAAGAAGTTAAGGTACCTCCAATTTTTGCTTAATTCATTTCATGGTTCTATTCCACGGACGATTGGAAACATGTCATCTTTGAAAGAATTTTACGTTGCCGACAACAGCATGAGTGGGATTCCTGAAAGTTTTGGGCAACTGTCGACGTTGGTCGCGGTGGATCTATCTGAGAACTTGTGGGAAGGAGTCGTGACGGAGCGCCACCTGGCAAACCTCTCGAGCGTCACAGATCTTGACTTGTATAAAAGTTCTATAAACATTTCCTTAGCATTTAACATAGCCCCCGGTTGGATTCCTCCCTTCAAGCTCAGGTTCCTGACCATCTGGTCTTGCCAATTGGGTCCCCAGTTTCCTACTTGGCTCAGGAATCAAAACGACCTTAAGACCGTGGTGTTGAGAAATGCTAGAATTTCGGGAACCATACCTGACTGGTTCTTGCAGCTGAATCTGCAATTAGATGAACTAGACTTTGCATATAATGGACTCACCGGCATGCCACCCACCTCACTGATGTTTGTAGACGATCAGTCCAATGTCAACTTGAGGTCGAACCAATATGAAGGTCTTCTTCCTATGTGGTCTTCCAATGTGACAACACTGTATCTCAATGATAATCGCTTCTCCGGTCCCATTCCTGTCACGCCCCGACCCTCGAGCACGCGGCAACCCCTGTTCTCTTGCGGTCATTTGATTTGCGACTCCCCAGGATCCGTCGCCGACCGTTATTTTTATCTTTTGATTATGCACATGCGGAAGCGAAACACAATCCCCGGTCAATCATAAAAATCAGGGATAGCAGGAAAACCCAACAAGAACACATTCAAAAGTATTGCTTTATTTATTTACTGAGTACAAGCCCTTACCACGGGCATCTTCCTAACGAGCTAATGAGACCAACAGGCCAGGGTTAATCTACTGCCTTCAAGGACGGCCACAAACTGAAACACGCGTCGATTCTCCATCCTACGGACCTGACAATGGTTATTCAATAACCAATGAGATAAATCTCAACAAGTTAAAGTCCTAAGCCTCGGTTAGGAATTTCGCTCGCCTCAAGGGTAGTCTAACCATGCAACATAGTTCTGACAAATAACACATACCACACCTCAAGCGACATTATCATACGACAGTTCAATAAGCAGATGCAAACACAGGCGACCTTACTTGGCCTTGGCAGAAACTGTCATTTCAATCATCACGACATTAAGAGCATACGAATAATCAGAGCATCTCACACAACTTTCTCATGTCTCACACCCACACATGCTTCAATTATTAACGCCCCCTCCTGGGCCAACGGCACAACCTTATGATTGGCGGTTCCTGGCTAAACCAGTTTCGTCCTCTTTACCTCGAGGCACGGCGACGTCAGGGGTCATCCCTTCCCTCTAACGGCATTCCCGAAGGAGCATAAGACCCGCCCACTACCGCAGTCCCGCAACTGACAGGAACATAGAACCCGCCCACTACCGCAGTCCCGTCACATGTCTCCCGTCAGGCATTCGACCGAAGTGAGGCGACCAAACGGCCACGGCACAACCCCATAAGGATTGGCGGTCTTCCGGCAACGCCGGGTTCCCTCATTTAATGTGATCATGCAACACATCATCAAGCAATCCATTTATATATTTGTTCTGTCGTGAATGCAATATCGCTAATGCTCATGCAATATGCTATTTCAGACCATTTCAGATAACCCACGCAATGTCATGCGATCTCACTCGACAATTTTCAAAATCCAATTTCCAATCAGCATTCAATCATACACATTCCCTAACTCTTGAGAACAACCAACAATTCAAATCACAGTCTGTCAATCAATTCCGACCAATCAACATCACGATACTCCGATACCCAACCACGTGTCGATATTTAATAATAAATAAACACACATATCAATTAATAAATAAATACGTGTCATCACGACTACAACAATCAACTATTCCCCAATAATACTTAATCATCCCAAAAATAAGTATAAACTATAATTATACTAAAAAATATTTATTTAAGAATCATGCTATAGTCGATTGTTTCGATAAAATAATTCAAGTCCCACAAAATACTTGTAATTATTTTTCAATCCCATAATTAATTATCCAACCCAAATAATTCCATTTAGTAAAACCCTTCTTTAATAAACCAATGTCAGTTAATAATACTACTGACTTTGGAAAAATAGACTATAGTAATTTTCCCCCAAAATTACTCAATTAAAATCATTTCCAATAAATAATCACAATTAATTATTTTCTTCAAAAATAATTAATTTTCAGCAATGAATAGTAATAACAATATTACTATTAATAATTCGAAATTATAAATTAATTTAATTAATAATTAATTAATTCCGAAAATAATAAATTATTATTATTTATTTAAAAATAATAATAATATTTATTAATCATAACCATGTTTAACACTAAGCAAAGCTTAATCAAATAGTATTAAAACACTAATAATTATCCTCCAAAGCACTAATCAACCATTAAACTAATTAAACTACTCCTAAGCAAGATTAACCCCTAACTAAGGGATTAGGAAATCGACTCACGGTTTAGCGATTCCGACGACACGAGCGCGACGGTGGTGGCGAGGGGAACACCCGGGAACTTCCGGCGCGTTGGGACGAGGCGGCCCGGGACCGGGTCTCGGCCGAAGGCGGCTGTCCACGCGACAACAAGCTGAGGATCGGAGGAACCAGCGGCTGTGGCGGCATGGGGCTGACTGGTGGGCGGTCCGACGACTCCGGACGGCGGCCAGCAGCTCCGGCGACCAGGCAACGGCTCCGGCGAAGGGGAAAACAGAAGCTGGAAAGGGGAAAAGGGAGGCGTGCAGCAGCTGGTTTGGGGGGGGG
>MU089587.1:0-191778 GCA_014858505.1 Corymbia citriodora subsp. variegata | reverse complement strand
AAGTTCCTAACCGGGGCTTAGGACTTTAACTTGCTGAGTTTATCTCAACCCGTCGTGGTTAACATTTTCAGGCCCTAGATGATGCAGTACCCGAGGATCGAAGAGAGCGATTCCTCTGAGGCCAGCGAGTAGGCACTTGTGCAGTGTTAGGTTAGCCAGGCCGGTCTCTTTTTGAGTAGGCCTTAACTTGTCGCCTGTAGTAAGGCGTGTATGTATTTGCTGGTATGCTGGCTAACCTTCAGATATATAAAATGGTGTTTGTCTTTCCTCTGCTGCTGTTGTTGCTATCCCTATTGTTTGGTTTGGGAGTTGTTTGTTTCCGCATGTGCATAATTACAAGATAAAATGAATTGGTCGACGACAGTACCTGGGACGTCGTACAGATAGACCTCAAGTGAAATGGGGTTGCCGCGAGCTCGAGAGTCGGGGCGTGACATCCGGTTCCATTGTAGCATTGAGAAGATGTTAGTATGGATTTTATTATAGCTCTTCCAAGAACTCAAAAGGGAGAAGATGTCATTATGGTGGTCGTTGATTGATTTTCTAAAATAGCTCATTCCGTGCCATGTCAAAAGATAGATAATGCATCTCATATTGTCAAATTATATTTCAAAAAGATTATTCACCCTCATGGAGTACCAAAGACCATTGTGTCTGACCGCAAGTCCAAGTTCTTGAGTTATTCCTAGAAGACACTACAGATGATGCTTGGTATACGGCTTTTATTTAGCACCACTTGTCATTTTCAAACCGATGGCCAAACAGAGGCAACCAATCGTACCCTTACCACTCTTCTTCGTAGTATGGTGAGCAAGTCTTTAAATGATTGAGATTTGAAGCTTGTGCATGCTGAGTTTGCTTATAATCGATCACTGAGTTATACTACTGGTTAATCACCTTTTGAAGTTGCGTATGGAATCAATCCTCTCACACCGATTGATTTGATTACAATTCAATCTGACTCGCAAGTGAACTTTGATGGCAAAGAAAAAATTGAATCAATAAAGAAGCTTCATGAGCAAATTCGATTCAAGATAGAGAGGGTCAATGAGTCTTATAAAAAAAAAGTTAATGAGCATCATAAGAAGGCTCAATTCCAACCAGGTGATCTTGTATGGGTTCATTTGAGGCAAGAAAGATTTCCGGCTTGATGAAAGAACAAACTCATGTCTAGAGCAAATGGCTCATTTAAAGTTATCAAACATATCAGTGATAATGCCTATAAGATTGATCTTCCAGGAGAGTTTGGAGTTTCAACGACTTTTAATGTGGGAGACCTTTCTCCTTACTTGGAGGATGAAGATTTTTTTAGATTTGAGGACAAATCACAAATAACCCGAAGAGGATGATGTGGGGGCATCAAAACATAAAATTTCCAATGATCACATGCTCAACCTAACTCAAGTTTCATCAATCCATCAAGCCAACTTGTCAATACACTTGTCAAAATGGGTGCATAACTCATTTATGACCCATTTAAATATTAAATGGGTCAAGCCATTTAAACATTAAATGGGTCAAGCTTTCTTTTAGTCTTTTTAGTTTTAAACCCATCTAAAAGAAAGCCTGATCCATTTATGACCTATTTAATATTTAAATGGGTCATTCATAAATGGGTTATGCACCCATTTTGATAGGTGTACCTATAATGGGTTTAAAATGAAAAAACTAATATACATGGGTCGTTAATGGGTCAAAATTTAAATCTACTTAGAACCCAACTATTCCTCAGTCCTTAGAGATGACTCATTTCCTCTTCACTCTCAAATCAAAGTGAAAAAACCTTCCTCATCGCATGACAGCATGTTGTCTCGCTCCCATCGCTCATACAATAGCTCCTCTTCTTGCTCGCACAGCAATGCTGTCGCACATGGTCGCCACCATTGTTGAATAGTGGCTCGATTAGCCATCAAAACCCAGGTGAGTCTGATTTTGCCATATGTGTGCGTGATTTTTAAAAAATAAAAATAATTTGAAATATTTAAAATAAAAATTATTAATAATTCGATTTTCTTAAAAAATAAATAATATTAAAGGAATATAATCTTTAAAAAAGATTATAAGAATAAGTTTTCCTAGGTTTAGTTAGATAGGGAAGTGTTTTAACAATAGGGGTCGGGTCAGGTATGGGTTGGGTATGGGTCAAAAATTTTATACTATGCTTATTTGGGTCATAAACGGGTTAATGGATCAATTTGGATCAGATCATTTATGACCCGACCTAAATCCGACCCGACCCACCCGTTTAACAGGTTTACTTGTCAATCATGGAAGCACGTAGCAAATTCATCCTCAACATGGTCCAATGAATTTAGGGCCCACAAGATAGCATTTGGTAATGATTTGTAGCTTAAATACAAGGTTGAAGAAGCAATAGATGTGTTTTCTTTATATGGTGTGCTATGTTTGTCTTTTTGTGCCTTAATTCCTTTAGTTTGCTCAATTTGTCTTCTTACATGAGAGAGTCTTCAAAGAATCTTTATTGCAAGTTTGAAAGAATTGAGAGTTAGTCTTCATTACTAGGCTAAAGAGTAGAGTGTATCGTTTGCTTATGCAAGGCTACAATGTCAAAGAGCCTTTAATGCAAGTTTGAAAAAAATGAGAGCTAGTCTTCATTATTAGGCTGAAATGTAAAAAAGTAAAGTGCGTTGACATTTATTGTTAGCTTAGTACAATGTCCTAGTGTGGTTATAAATAGAGATGTAATTCATATGGAGGGTAGACCTAATATGCGATCCATAGTATTTCCTCTTGAAGTGAGTCATTTCCTTCAAATTTCAATTCTTTATCCATTTGTATACTGGTGAGCCTTATGTTCTTTATCTTTGGCTGGTGGATTGTTCCTTTAGGCCTTGGTGGTGAGCTACATCTATCACAACTTCATTTTCATTCATAATACACTCCATTTTGCCTCCATCCACAATTCTAGCAAGTTCCTACTCTAATAAAAATCAATAACACAATTCATCTTCTGTATCCAAATAAATGTTTATCCATTCACTCTTTCCATAAGATACCATCCAATAAACAAATTTCTCATCTCTTCAGTCCCATCACGCATCAAGCATTCATCCTTAGATCATTTAAGCACGAATCCTAGCCATTTCTAGGGCTAGTCTTGGCCCCGGACCTCCATAATTGATCCTAAAACCGATGTGAAAAGCCCTTGCCTCATCGGGCTAATTTAAAAAAATGTCTAAGAGCACCTACCTTTGATTCGATCAGCATTTCATCAGACTTCATTAACGAGGAGGATCTACAAGAAACACGCAGCAAACATTCAGAGTAGAATCTTTCTTGGCTGAGAGCAAAGGAAAGAAATGTATTACTTAGCTTTAATCTCGGTATTAATCTTCAAAGCTACTAGAAATCAAATAATACCAAGCTTTAAGGATGCTGATTTGAGCTTGAGGAAGCAACTAAATCTCAGATCGGCAGGAGGAGTTATTATGAATCTCTTCTGATTCTGCTGTATTTTCTGGATTCACTGAAATGAATATGCCACTCGCTGATGAAGAGAAGACTTGCCGTTGAATCGCTTGAACAGAGGTGCGTGTTATGATGACTCGAGGTGATTAGTTTCGGTCTTTTTGCTGTGATCGCAGAGATGGATCCAAACAGCAGAACTCATGATCCTCAAGTTCATCAATGGACACCTCGGCTGCGAACTCGAAGATCACGATCACTATATGGAAGCAGTGCCTCATCTTCTATTTCAATAAAATCAATGAAAGATGTTGAGGAAAAAATCCGAACGCAAAAAATATAAAAGAGAGAGCCGTGAAAACTCAGCTTCAATTTCATTGTAACAATCTAACAATGAAGAACTTGACGCTAGTATCCGGATTCGATCAGACTTTGATTGCGGACACTTTCCTCGTTTTTCCCCTAATCAAACGATGAAGCTTGAGAGAGAGTTGATGAAGAGATTATCTCCTTTCTTCTTCATATAAAGCCAAAATCCACCGCTTCTCAATATCTTCAACTTTGTTCTGTCAGAGAGAGAATGAGTAGGCGGAGATCCATCTTCGCGAGAGAATAAAAGCTGAGAAGAGGACTCGGCAAGGACTTTTCTGCTTCAAAAATCTTCCGGGCGAGAAGAACATCGATAGATCATCTAGATCGAGATGATTCGACTCCAAAATCTGCAGGCGTGCGTCATCTTCAATGGAATCATCGAACTCCTTATATTGAAGAAAAAGAAACGATCGCCTGACGATGACTCCATGAAAAGAAGGACGAATCCATGCACATTCGTGAGAATCCATGAGAGAGATCTTCTGGAGATGATGGAGCTCGACCAATGAAGAAGATGAGTGAAGAAGATGATCGGGAATCCCTGGAGATTGGTTAACTTCCAAGAGAATTCCGGCAGAGAGATTGGTGGAAATCCTCTCCACCACCAGAGAAAGAGTCGGTGGAAAAATTCTGGCAGCGAGACCCCGCTTTTGTCAAGCTTCCCCCTCGCTTTTTTTTTTTTTTTTTCTCCTTAACAGAAATGAATCCTTTTCAGTTATCTCAACAGAATACGCCAGCTAAGCATCTTATAGAAGGCTCTAAGAATCTTCTAGAAGGCTCTGGATCGGCTTCGCTCGTGGACGTTCCGCACGCTCGCTCATCGACGTGGGCAATAGGCATCTCCTCTTGCTCACTTGTGGACGCATGTTTACTTCTTCGCTCCATTCGCAGGCACCTTCTTCCTTGGCTGATTTTTTAATGAGCGAAGAAGACCCGAGAAAGGCCAGGGCTGGGCCAAGAGAACAATGGGCTTAGGCATTGCTGGAAGACTGCCAACCCTCGGGTTGTATCATGGCCTTTGAGGTAGCCTGATTTTTATCAGATGCCTAGCAAGTGGCCATTGCCGTGTTGCAATTGAAGCCAGACTAAAGCTCCCTTATGAAATGTTGTGTTGGTGGGAGTCCCATGATGTTGCCGTGCCCAATGGGGTAGGATGACGTATGGTTATATTAGTAGACCGCTAACTCTAAGATTATGTTGTGACTTGAGGGGATTGCATTGAGCATGTGAAAGTTTGATATGTATTTTGATTATGTGATCTCCTTGATTGTATTGTTTCTAGTATGAGTTATATTGTATCATACAGGGTGCGTGTGCCAAGGTAAGGTAAGAATGCTTGTCGTTGCATTTGATGGCTGTTGTTAATGCTGTGGTTAAGAATTTTTGCATGTTAATAGATAAGGCAAAGCGCGAAACGCTTTGCAATTGATCTACCATCAACAATAAGTTGCATGTTTAGGTTGTACCTAAGGTGAGTGAATCTCCTAATTATGGCTTAGGACTTTAACTTACTGAGTATATCTTACTTGTTTTTTTTTTTTTGGTTTGAAATGTCAGTATCGTTTATAAGATGACGTGTAAGAGCTTAGGAGCATTCCTCATCATTACAAAGATAACTAAGAACTCAAAAAAATGGAGTGAGAGATTCTCCATATAGTAGCCAAAATTACATTTGTCTAGAAAGGCTTAAAATTTTTGTAAAATGATGCTCGGCCTCTGACAAGTTTACGAATTTTAGCCACAATGATAGAGACATCATTTGACTTGTTTTGGAAACATCTATAGTTACGTTCCTCCAAATGTAGTATATAGTTGCTAAAAAAGTTACTTTGAGAAGCCTTGCCACCAAATCCTTGCCTTTGGTAGCCCTAATCATCCATTGGATTTTATCATTCCATCCTTCTAAGTTATGGTGGATTTCGTATTGTGCAAAGATAATACGCCATATGCTTCCGTCCATGTGCATTGAAAGAATAGATGATCTCGATTTTTAAGATTATTCAAATAGAAATTATAATGGATTGCTACTGCAGGCATCCAACATGATATGGTATCTGCTGTTGGGAGTTTGTCTGTACAAACTAGCCATTCGATAAAATTGTGTTTGCTAACCCTACCTATCCATATCAATTGGTACCATCCCACAACCGGTCCCACATTCCTGAGTTCATCGTGTAACTCTTTGCAACAATATTTTTGTCTAGTTATGGCTGGAGCTAAGGTTGGCCTTAGTTTAAGAATACCGCACCAACTCCATGCCATACTACCTTTAATTTCAAGCTGCATAATTAAAATGCTTCTACATTTGGTACTATGAACCCATTTACTCCATAAGGAAAACAATGGACAATTTATGAGGCTCCATAGCATGTGGCCCAGTAAAACTTTGTTCCATAGGTTTAGATTGAGCAACCTTAGTCCTCCCTCTTTGTTTGGCAAGCAAACAATTTCCCAAGCAACTTTGTGCGATCGATGGCCTTCCATATTTCTACTCCATAAAAATTGTCTAATCTTACTTGTTGTTTTTAACCATATTTTAGGTTTATAGTAAAAAGAACCAACAATTGGTATGATTTGTTGCGGTGTTGAAAGGAGTAAATTAATCTTGGCCCTACTAGTTCCTTTTGTTGGTTTAATAGGAAGTTGCTCTTGTGAGGGCTTGTACATGTAAAAATTTCTAGGGTTAATTAGTAGACGAACAAAAAAAAATGCTATGGATGTTTTTTTTTTTTTGGTTGAGTTTCCTACTATCCTTGCTATGATATTTGATTGGGTGGTTATGATTCGTTTTCGCATGCGTTTAACTAAAAGTTAAAAATAATGGTCGATGACGTATCTTGGGACATCGCATTCAAATGACTGCAAGAGAATAAGAGTTGTTGCGTGTCGAGGCGTGATAAACCCTCTAATTTTGATAGGTGGGTCAGGCATTAAAACTGTATTTGTCAGCTACCGATACTACAATCAAATACATGCTGACTTAGGAAAATATTAGGGAAAATAATAGGCAATTTATTATCTAAGTTGGATGCTGAACGATGCGGAGACATGATACATAGCTATTGAAAAGCTATGTTTGTCACTGTATTATGTTTGTACTAAATTACGTTATTATATGCTACCGACTACGGTACATGTAATATGTAAAATAGAGTAATTAAGTACATATTAACTCGACCAATTCTAAAAGGCCAAATTGCCAAGTGGGCATTTACACTGTTAGAGATCAATCTCGTTAATGTCCTACTTGGGGCAGTAAAGGGACAAGCGATAGCAGATTTTATTATAAAATATTTATGTATCCAAGATGAACGTAATGGTGAGGCGCATGTCCAAGTGGTTCCATGGACGTTATACTTCGATGGCTCGTGCGTGGCCGAGTCAACAAGAGCAAGAATTTTAATAGTGTCCCTACAAGGACAGAAGTTTACACTTATGTTTAGGCTTCATTTTGATTGTTCAAATAATCAAATTGAATATAAAGGTTTGATTGTTGGCTTAAATATTTTGATTGGCATGAAGGCACGATTTGTCAAAATAATAGGTGATTCCTAATTAGTAATAAAACAATTTTCTGGGGAATACCAATGCCTTAATGAGAATGTTATATCCTATCACATGTTAGCCAAAAGCCTTTTAGATCATTTCGATGACTTCAAGCTAGTCCATGTCAAAAGAAATGAAAATGCGGAAGCTAACGAGTTAAGCCCAAATGGCATCTGGACACAAAATATCTAAAGAGTTAGCAGATCATATTATTACTCAGGTAAAGACATTGCCGTCGATAGAGAATAGATAGTGCTGATCCAGAGCATAGAAGAACCTGACAACGATACCATGTGCCAGGATTGGAGAACTCCATTTATTGAGTACTTGAGAAATCCGGTCACCAATGATAAAAATTTCAAAAGAAAAGCAATCGAGTATTTATTGATTGGCAACGATTTGTATCCAAGGACTATAGATGAATTGTTATTAAAGTGTATAGGAAAGCAAGAATCCATGATAGTGATGGCCGAAATACATGAAGCAATATGCAGAGCACATCAAGCCGGGGTAAAAATGAAGTGGCTACTACGTCAACATGGCTATTTCTGGCCAACCATCCCCTAAAATTGTATCGACTTTACTAAAGGGTGTGAAACATGTCAAAAGCATGGTTTAATCCAACATGTGCCAATGTCGGTAATGATGCTCATAGTCAAACTTTGGCCATCTAGAGCATGAATAATGGATATAATAGGAAAGATATAGCATCCTCCATCAAAAAATAGCTTCATCCTAGTTGCCACTGACTATTTCATGAAGTGGGTAGAAGCAACCTCATATAAAAACATTACACAGAAGATAGTAAAGGAGTTCATCAAGAAACGTGTTATCCATCGATTTGGCATTGTTAAGTCTATAACCGCACATCAAGGAATAATATTTATAGGGTAGATAAAGATGATTCATTCGACAACTCAAGAGAGCGGAATTTTTTGTTGTCAATAATGTTATGGGCTTATCAAACATCTGAAAGGTCTGCTACTGGATTTAGTCCATACGTGCTAACATACGGCCAAGCGGTTGAAATCATAATTCAGTATTAGAGTGAAATTGCAAGGCAAAGTAGCCAAAGAAGAATATGATGAATTGATGTATGCCACTATTGATAAGTTGGGCGAGATTAGGATGGATGCCCTAGAGAAATTAACCTTTCAAAAAAAAAGAATTGCGAAGGCATACAATAAATATGTAAAGGAAAAATAGTTTGACGACATTGGTGACCTAGTATGGAAAACTGTATTGCCAACGAGTATTGACAATGAAACATTCGTGAAATGGTCAGCTACTTGGGAAGGACCATATATGGTTACTTAAGTCTTAATTGGAAAACCTTATCGATTGATGGAAGTTGAAGACGGGAAATTGCCGCGTTCGATTAATGACAAATTCTTGAAAAGATACTATCCGACTATGTGGAAAATGCATGAAGATGGATAGCAAAAGTGGCAAAGAAGGCAAATTTCCATATACATTGACAAAAGGGGCGGCGGATTACATTCTTATCTATCTAAGCCAATATGGCGCTTGAACTTCTGCACGAAGTTTGACAAGCACTTCTCTATCTGTTTCTGCTCCCCAATGGCCCGATAATAAGCTGGTAGCTGCGCTTGCGCCGTGAAGTTGTTGGTGCAGATATCTTCCATGTCAACATACGATGCACGACACGCCTTTACCTTCTCATCGAGGTTGTCCACCATCTGACGAGCTGTGGTAATTTCCTCCTCAATGTGCACCGAGAGATGAGTAACTCCATCGAGTTAAATCCTGTCCTTCATATTGATCCCAAATGCCCTATCAAGAGTGATACGTTCCCGAACTGTTGCCAACCTTACTGTTAGAGCATTCTTTGAATGAATCGTTTTCTCTAGCATTTCATGGGACTCGTCCCTAATTTTGCACCACCCATCATGGACCTTCTTGGCCCGCTTACTGATTTGAGCACTGCTCGAGTGTTCTCCCTCTAAATGGAGATAGAAGCTGATGATACTCCTATTCTCCAGGTAGGACTTAAAGTCCCGGTTGAAGAAGAGGTAGAGTTCTTTGCAGTCTTCCCTAAAAGGGTGTGTGGGGGATAGATTGGTTTGCTCCCCGTAAGGGAAAATAAGTATTTCTGTAATGGCATGGGAATGTTCGACCAGGAAAGCAAAGGTCAAGCTCAACACGCAGATTAACTCCTTCCACAAAATTAAGAACTTATCATTGGAGGAGCCTATGTTGCAGGAGGAAGAAGAAGGGTTCGCCATAGCCAGGGATGGTCAGATAGCCGATACATTGAAGGCTTGAGAATTAAGAAGATTGGGTGAGTAGGGAGTATTACCATCGGCCATTATTTATATAGGGGATGGAAGAAGCCAAAAGGGCACGACGATTGATGTACTGATACGATACGGTACGGATTAAGCGTGGTATGGCTATAAAATCGGATGAGGATGCTATGAATAATGAGTAGTTAACGTGAGATTATCACGGGGACAAGTCAACATGATGAATTCGCTAGAAGACGTGCAGGAATTGATGATCACGTGATTGCTATCCCCTGGATGTCGCATGCATGCCTCGAAGAATTCCCGCCATCGCGCTTAGAATTCCAAGAGACGACGCCGCTTAAATGACGTAGGTACAAAGTATCCAAATTCAATCTTGGTTCATCATGGGATATGCCGATTCATCATGCATGCACCTTGGACATCGTGCGTAATTATCTGTCGAGGATCATTAATGAAGGGATAGTCTAGTCGACAGTATAGGATACAGCAAATATGCAAATACTAGTGTTGATATCAACCAATGATATTTCAAGGAAAAATCTTACATCAGGGTTATTTACATCGATGCCACTACATAATCAAAGAGAATGAAGATAGAAACATTGTGAAAACCAAGGAATTATATTAAATACTGCCTCAGCCTTAGAACAAAGCTATGAGACTGCAGTTCTCTGTCACAATTGGTCTCGAACGACTCGTCCCTCTTAGCAGGGTCATCAGAGAGCTCAAGAGTCATGAAATCGAAAGGTTCTTCAAGCTCAGAGATCAGCTTGGACTGATTAAGCAGAGTGCGTAGTGAGGGGTTAGCATCAGCCCGACATGCATCAAAAGCATTGTAAGCCTGTTTTAATTTCTTTTCCTTAAGAAATAGGGTCTCTTCTTCGCGGATATGGATCGAGCGAATCAGATAAAATTAGTCGGAAAAAAGGAAAGGAAATCGGACACCAGATTTACGTGATTCGGTCCGAATATCGAAACCTACGTCCACGAGGAGAGCAGCACGGAATTCCACTATAGAAACCAAGTGATACAATGGAAATTATACTCACTTGAGCACTCAAACACTCACTTAGTGTTTCCCAGCCCTCAATTATACTTAATAACTCATATAGTATTTAGTCCCTCATAATTTCCAGTAAAATTCTTACTCAAGGAATTAAACAAATTCTATTAACAAGAATTTAACTGGCTAAAACATCCGGATGTAATTACAACAAGAAAGTCTTCCTTCTGCCGAGAGCTCCCATGCATTCAGTTCTCGTGCTCTTCTTGCTCTCTCTCCTTCATGGCCACCGAAGTCCTCCTTTCATAGGAGAATGGATAAAGAATAAGACAAACGGCGCCTACAAGACAAGCTTACGAAGCAGCAGCACCCACAAATTTGCATGGGAATGCATGCACATGGCCATGTGCATGCATTTAATGAAGTGGAGAAGAAGTGCACGTCCATGGACTATTTTGCCTCTTCTTTGACTTTTTCTCCTCTGATGGTTCACATGAGAAGAAGTCCCCATGCATTAAATGAAAGTAGCAACTTTTGGCCTTTCCCTCACGCTTCCTTCTGGCCATTCTTCCTGCAGCTCCTCTCCTTTTTTTTTATAATTGTTGTCAAAGCAAAATTTTATTGCCTATCTTTCTTCATGCGGCAAGAGATGTGCAGCAAATTAAATGCACATAATCTCAACTAGAAACTTCTTCCTGCTATCTTCTTTGTCTCCTACGCATGCTGAGAATTACCTGCAAACAAAATCCATGCATAATCTTCATCTTCTGACAATCAATTCACATACGCCAATTTTTTAATTTGCACAAAATTGAGTTCACATATCCTCGTCAGTTTTATTCATGAGGCTCAAACTCAAGACATATTTTTAACAATCTCCACCTTGACTCGACGTTTGAGCCAAATCACCGTCGCTTCTGTGGAAATCTCGCTGCTATTCTCCCACAACCCTAATGGGCTCAACTGCCACATAATGCTTTCAAGTTCAAGCCACGCTTGAACCTCTCCATAACCGTGAGCCTCATCAAGACACCAACTCCTTGTCAATTTTAGTAGCAACAGCAATCGTTGGCTCTATCAACTCCACCTCGCTACAAGCATCATCTGTGTCGATTATTTCACTAGTACCTGCTACCTCAGGAGTTTCTGGTTGCAACTCCACCTTGAGCTGAACACCGTCTAGATCCGTATTAACATTGCCACAAACACTCCTAACTAGAAGTACCGGAGACTTGTCAAAGGTAATTTCCCTGCTGTCAACAGGTGAATTTATATCCGGGCACTACAACTGATTGCCCCGCTCACCTTATGCATAGCCATGGAATATACACCTTGCCCTCTCATCGAGCTTACCATCACTTACTCGAAAATAACACGGGCAACCAAACATTCTAAACATAGAATAATCAGTAATGTTACCTAACCACATTTTTTCAGGAGTCCGATATTCAACAGCAGTTGATGGGATCTATTCACCAGGTAACTTACCATACTAAGTACATCAGCCATGATTCTCTTAGCAACACCAGCACTAGAGACCATTTTTCGGGTTGTCTCTAGTAATGTTCTGCTCATCAATTCTACAAATCGTTGTGGTTTATTGGCATTAGTGCGGTGTTTCACTATGCCCTCCTTCATGCATAATTTATTTACCAACTCCAAGTAGAACTCCATGCTCCTATCAGTTCGCACATGCTTGATCAACCTACCAATCTCTGTCTCGATCAAAGCTCTCGACCGCTTGTTCTTGACACCATCATCAAATTTGTGCATTGGCACAACCACCAAGATCTTCCTTGAGTAGTCGTTAAACTCTCGAACAAATGCATCTAACGTCTCTGGGATGAAACCTGTCACTATCTTACCTTGAAGTTCATATAGGCCACTGTGCTTGATTCCTCTCATTATCACCAAGGCGCCTTGAACAACCTTTAGAACTCCTCCTTCTGAAGAAAAACCTGCAACTAGCTGAACCTAGAGCACCCAAGGAAATTAAGTTCTTTTTCAATTCTGGAACATGTCTTACTCCGGTCAATGTCCTCACAATATCGCATTCAGTTTTGTTTCCCAACTAGACTTTACCACTACCTGTGCACTGATAAGTAGTAAACCAGTTCCTATTAGGTGTAGCGTGAAATGAACAACCAGATTCCATTATCCATCTATCAAATGATGAATCCTCAATGACAGACAAGACACAATCGACACCATCATAATTACTTTTAGCTACAGCAGCAATATTATTTGTAGACTCAACTCTAATTCCCTTACCCTTTTCATTTTTCAGTTTAAAACAGTCTCTTTTACGATGCCCACTCCTACCACATATCCAGCAGACAACTCCACCAGTCCTAGACTGACTATGTCTGTACATGTTTATACTATTCCTATTAACATATGTATTAGTTCTTCCTCTACTTTCACCTACTAAAGCAGCAGGTACAGGTTCACCAGATTCTTTCCTATGAATGTCTTCACTTAGAATCAAATCGTGAACCTCATCAAATGTCAAGTTCTTGGCCAAGAGAAATTACTAATAGCAGTAACAGTAGTATTCCAACTATCAGGTAGTGAGGATAATAAAATCAATGCACGTACCTCATCTTCAAAGGTAATTTCAACTGAACTCAATTGGTTAACGACCTCATTGAATTCATTAATATGCTCAGCAACTGACGTACCTTCGCCTATCTTTAAATGAAACAGACGTCGCATCAAATACACCTTGTTAATCGCAGAGGGTTTCTCGTACATATTCAACAGTGCTTTCATCAGTCCCGTAGTGGTCTTCTCCTTCACGATGTTAAACGCAACGTTCTAAGACAACGTCAGCCGGATAACACCCATCGCTTGTCTATCCAGCAATTTCCACTCGGCATCTTTCATCAAGTCTGGCTTCTCTCCATATAAAGGTAAGTGTAGATTTCTCTGGTACAAATAATCTTCAATCTGCATCTTCCAGAAGGCAAAATCCTTCCCATCAAACCGGTCGATTCTCACCTTTCCTTTTTCCATCATCACCGATTCACTTCAAGTCAGCTTACCACTTGTTGAATTTTACGCAGATATGGTTCAAGCGAATCGGATAAAATTAGTCAGAAGAAAGGAAAGGAAATTGAATACCGGATTTACGTGGTTCAGTCTGAATATCGGAACGTACGTCCACGGGGAGAGTAGCACGAAATTCCACTATAGAAACTAAGCGATATAATGGAGATTACACCTACTCGAGCACTCAAACACTTACTCAGTGTTTTCCAGTCCCCAATTACACCTAATAACTCACACAGTATTTAGCCCCTCACAATTTCCAATTAAATTCTCACTTAAGGAATTAAACAAATTCTACTAACAAGAATTTAACTGGCTAAAATACCTAGGTGTAATTACAACGAGAAAATTTTCCTTCTGCTGAGAGCTCCCACGCGTTCAATTCTCACGCTCTTCTTGCTCTCTCTCCTTCATGGCCACTAAAGTCCTCCTTTCATAGGAGAATGGATAGAGAATAAGACAAACGGCACCTACAAGACAAGCTCACGAAGCAGCAGCACCCACAAATATGCATGGGAATGCATGCACATGGCCCTGTGCATGCATTTAATGAAGTGGAGAAGAAGTGCACGTCCATGGACTATTTTGTCTCTTCTTTGACTTTTTCTCCTCTGATGGTTCACATGAGAAGAAGTCCCCATACATTAAATGAAAGCAGCAACTTTTGGCCTTTCCCTCGCGCTTCCTTCTGGCCATTCTTCCTGCAGCTCCTCTCCTTTTTTTTTTTTTTTTTTTAATAATTGTTGTCAAAGATGGGCAATATTTATTATATTGCCCATCTTTCTTCATGCGGCAAGAGATATGCAGCAAATTAAATGCACGTAGTCTCAACCAAAAACTTCTTCCTGCTAGCTTCTTTGTCTCCTACGCATGTTGGGAATTACGTGCAAACAAAATCCATGCGTAATCTTCATCTTCTAACAATCAATTCACATACGCCAATTTTTTAATTCGCACGTAATCGAGTTCACATATACTCATCAGTTTTATTCACGGACTCAAACTCGAAATATATTTTTAACACTTCTTCCTCGACAGCCTTAATAAGCTTCATCCTTACCTTATAAGCCCCAGAGTAGAGTCAAAAGAAAGAGAGAACTCATTGATGGCAAACTCCAAGGCCCGGCACGGCAGAGGATAAGGCAAATCGATAAAAAATGCGAGCAGAGATTTAATCTTGCTCTGATTTCAAATGCCTCGTATATAATTTCATAGCCTTCTTTCAATAGGTCATAAAGTCAGATCCATTTGGCCGGACTTTACCATAATCAATAGAAGGAAATGGTCCACCCAGTGAAGGGTTGTTGTTCCTTGTGGCATGGACACCATTAATAGGAGGAATGCTAGAGGAGTGGGAACCATTGTCGGAATGCGACTCGTCCATCAAGTCATCCATATTTTCGCTCGACATGGGTGAACCCTCTGCTAGTGGTGATGGTGTATCCGAATGATGAGGTGCTGGAACTGGTAATCTCTTGAAAGGACGCACCATCCTCATAGGATATTGATTCACCTTTGATATGACCATGCCCAAGTCATTTAGAAAAATTAAAGCTTTATAGTCCTCCCATCATTGTTTGAAGATTTCAAAGACATGTAGAGCCCCAAAGAGGTCAAAGAATTTGAATTTTTTCATGATATTCTTATGACCTCATTATAACACATAGCAACGGTTTTCACTTGGGGTAAGGCGGAAGGAAAGTTCATCGAGTAGACAATTGGTATTGGTATACCTTGGGGTAATCCAAATTGACGAGCACAATAGTGAGGGTTATACACCTCGAAGCTAAGTGACGATTTTCCTCCAAAAGAGAATTCCAGCATGAAGTCTGTAGGAATGAGAAGGCTCGACCAGAATGTAAAGATATCGTATTGAACAGAAAAGGGACTACATATAAAGTCTTATAGAGATGAAGCTTTCTAAGAAGAGCAAGACACCGAGGAAGCATTTAAAGATTGAAAGTTCTTCAGAAGGTGGAAGAAAGGTAGTACAAAACTTCCATAGTCCAAATTCATGCTCAGCTGGTGATTCATGCACCTCATTCCAATAGATCAGTGAAACCCTATCTTCAGAAAACAATTGTAGGAAATTTGTTCGTAGCCATCTATGCATTATCCATAGGGGATCAAAGAAAGGTTCAGGATGTGCACAAAATAGGAAGATTGTGCATTAGTAAGGCCTTTGTACAGTGCGGCAAGTACCATATGACCAAGTCTGATGTCAATGCCACTAGAGAGTGCAAATGTAACGTCAATAAATTTTTGGGATACAAAGGCAGTGGGCAAATAGAAAACATAAGTGACAGAGCCAGTATAATAAGAATGTTACATGTTCTTGAGAAGTGATGGGTCCGTCCGACTTGGAAAATTTATCTATAAACTCGTCGAAGGGTAAATCAACAAGTGGAATATCATGAAAGTTTGGACAAGTATGTAGCCACTGCCCATGAAATTCCATGAAAGGAGAAAGACCAGTTAAAGACCATATATAGAGTAAAGTGATTATTGATATAACTAGTATTAACACCTAGAGGGGGGTGAAAAGGTGTAGAAAAGCTTTATGTGCAGCAATATCAATCTTTTGCAATCTATGAACAGAAATAAAATAAAGAGAATAGAGAAGATTGCAAACACAGTTTATAGTGGTTCGGCTTTAGACAAGCCTAAGTCCACTCTCCAGGCGATTAGCCAATAGGCTGGATTTCACCATGTGATCAAAGGTGATTACACATTGTTGAGTGTTAGCACTTGGTGATGATATGTCTCATAAAATCACTCTTTCTGGTAATACACTCAGATCACTAAATTACGCATTTAAAACAACTGATGAAGAACATAATCGAGCTTTGGAATATGTTTATCTTCTCTAGTCTTCTAGGTCTCATCCTATTCTTATATACTCTCTAAGCCACATTTGACCATTGGCTCTTTCCTTGAGAGTTTAGTCTTCCCTTTCTTGGATAGACTTTATAAGGCAAATCTTTTTGACCGTTAAAAGTAGATCAGATCCCCTTGGATTTTGTTCGCCCATACAATCAGAATCTGGGCTTCCATAAGTTCTCCATTTTTCTTTGGAAGTTGTCTGTTGATTGATTCTGCCAATCAGTTTGATACAACAGAATCAATATGAATAAGATAAGTGAAATACTTGACTGTTGGTGATATGATCTTGTAGTTTCATTCTGAGTCTAATAGACTAATGTTCTGAGTCTGCTTAAGTTTTCCGTCTGACACGGTCAGACTCAGAAGCTACGTCTATTCAGGTCTTTCGTCTGGTACGGACAAACTTAGAGACATCTTATACCTTTTCTTCTACCACCAACAGACTCAAAAGCATATGCCACCCTGTGGCTTTTCCTTCTAAAGATAATTTTCATATATAAAATGATTTGTTAACATCAAAACTAGGAGTTTTCTTAACAATTATTGTTGGACCAGTCAGCAGAAAAAGTAATTGGTTGATGGAGACCAGAAGCGACAGAGGCTCCAAATAAGCCCATATTTGATGGGGTCAATTGGTACACAGCTAAAAGATAGGGCCTCCTTAAGTTTGGCTGGTCCCCATAAGTTTGACATATCTCGTTTCATTCTTTTATACCACTTGAAGAAACGTCGGTTGAAAGTGTGAGTTGAAATGGGAGTCAGATGAATTGTTATCTCGTTACAGGAACATGTAACATTTCTAATTGCATACAAGAGGATCACGCTTCTTAATGTTGAATTTCTTCTTGTTCATCTAAGGAAAGTCCATTGAGTAGGGGATTGGCATTGGAACAGCTTGGTATAAGCCGAGTTGCCTAGCACAATGATGTGGAAAATACACTTCGAAGCTCGGACAGAATCTGCCTTTGGAAGAAAGCCACAATGAGAGATCTATTGGGGATATTGCACGAATCCAGAAACCTTGAAAATCGTGCATAGCATGCGGAGCAAAGAGGTGATAGAATTATTCACGATCATAAGGGAAGAATTCAATATTGTTATGGGCGACTCTCAAGAGGGCTTGAAGGTAAATGACAAAGGGAGAAAGCTATATGGGTGTGTCTTGAGGCAAGCGACTCAGCAGTCAATAGCCTAAATGGAAAAGGTTGAGGCTTTTTTGAATCTAATAAGGAATAATGAGAAAGGTCACGGGAGTCAACACCGAAGAGAAAAGGAAAATACATGGCCATCCATGCTTGAAGAATCCAAAATGGACCAGAGACTATGCCAGTCACCTTAGATTTCATTGATAGTGAGGCATGAGTAAGGCCTCGGTACAGAGTGGCCAGAACAAGTTGACTTAAAGCTATACGTATGCCAACTGCTAAGTTTGCGGAAATTTGAAGATAATCTTTGTAGACTTTAAGTGTTGGGCTGAGGAACACGTATTTCGATAGCTAGTATAGTAAGAAAGTAACACGCTTAGGAGGTTCGACAGGACCAAATTCATGAACAAATTGATCCAGGAACTTCTTGTAGGCGAGAACTCCTTCTGAGATAAAAGACGTTTCTATTAAAGGTTTATCCTCGATAGGGAGTCAAAGGAGTTCAAAGCCTTATATAGTAAACACGTCCAGAAGATTAACAGTCATGGGCCGGTAAGGAAAAAAGAAAACAATTCATTGGTGGGGACCAAAAGCTAATAATAGAACATACCAGTCCTCGAGTTAAGTCGTGTGATGATGTAACATCCTGAAATTCGAGCCCTTTGAGGGATGAATGAACCTTAATTTTGCCAATGCATTATTGGTTGATCTCACTCGGAACTGATCACTCCTGAAATACTGATTTTGAGGAGAAAGGCTAATAAGGACAGAACTCATGCAACTAAAGAACTTGACCTGGGAAAACGACTCGACCGTGAGACATGCGTAAGGACGATCCTGTAGTCATGCAGGCCAATTTCAGGGACGACTAGAAGTCGATTCGCGGACAGAAATAATGGGACAACAGGTAATTCCGTCTACTATTATTGTACCCGCGAACGGTCCTATGTCGATCCTTGATAATCGTGTACTTTGAAATAAGAATCGATCCTTCACAATTTCATGTAGTCAAGGACGTCCATGTGTCGAGAAGTCTTGAACGTGAATTGACACAAGTCGGTTATACGTGAATCCTCGAAGCCGCTTGTTAATTTGAGTAGTACCAAAATGGCATTCGGGCGAAATTGACATGGCATGAGAATTCAAGATTGGACTTTGAATTTTTGGGAACGTTTGGGACGGACTTTTGGACGATGCTTCTTTGACAGTCGATAGTGTCGGATAAGCCAAGTATTTGGAAAATGGATTTTCAGATCTAGAAAATGAGCCTGCGAGGACGTGGGTTGGGCAAGATTAGTGTGGGCCTCATGCCCAAGGTAGGACAACCGCCATGAAAGGCCCAAGGCAAGCAAGTGAGCTCGTTGGACCAAACCGACCATTTACCCTTTTAAGCCCGTTGTCTAACCTTGAGCTATTTCGAGCCCAACAAATTCCTGAGTCCGTTCCTATTCATTTTCTAGCCTATTTCTTAGGCTTGCCCTTCATTTTCAACCCAAGGGCAGATTGGGAAATGTGCAAGGTGGAAATTACCAAAATGCCCTTGGATATTTTGAAGAAAAGTCAAAACAAGAGAGAGAAGATGATGTCCTATTTCTTGGGGACTTGAACCAAGCAACCTTAATGAGCTTATCCTTCAGCATTCACTCTCTCTCTCTCTCTCTCTCCCCTTGAACCCTCAAAACCACACACACTTCTCTCCCTTGTTTCCCTTCCTTCTTTCTGTTTTTCAGTATGTCCTTCCTCTGAAAAACCGAGTTGTTCATGCCCTTCTCGTATGAATCACGGCCAGTGCAACCCTCCATCGTGCTCAAGACAGAAATTCCATACCACCTGCGTTGGCCGTTCATCGATTAGAGCAGCCGGCCGATCTGTATGTCAGCCGGTCGCTGACCACCTACTATAGCGATAGCTCTGCACAGTTTCGCCTTTTCAACCGTTTCCTTCCATTCCGATCCAACCACCGCCCATACCAGCCACTAACAGTTCCCCCTCGACTCCGAGGTGCCATCGGTCGTCGGAGTTTCGGTTAGCTCCATTCAGCCCCTTTCTCCTTCAAGTAGTGCTATTTTCAGAATTTCAGAGGGGATCCGAGTTTGTTGCTGTTGTTCTCAACCTTGGGACTGCCTTAGATCATCGTGGTAGAGGTCCTCAAGTGTTAGGTTCGTTGCCGTCGCCTCGTTCGTGTCGCCAGCCTGCTTATCAAGTGAGCTTAGCCCTAATTCCTATTTAGTGCCTAAACTTGTTTAGGGTGGGTTAGTTAGTGTTAATGTTGGTTTATGAAGTTTAATTAAGTTGTATTAACCTTAAGATATGTGGTTAGACAGATGGTTAAAATTAGATTAGCTTAATCTTACTTTATTTGCTTAATTGTTGCTTAAATGGTGGTTTATGTGCTTAATTGTGATTTATGTGTTTAATTAAGCATGTTTAGTTTAAATTGCTTGATTAATTATTTTAATTAATGTTTTGTTTAAATTCTGAATTTAATGTATTAATTAATTAAATTATTTTATAATTTCGAATTATTAATATTTCTGAAAATTAATTATTTTGGGGAAAATAATTAATTGTGATTATTTATGTGAAATGACTTTAATTGCGTAATTTTGTGGGAAAATTACTATGGTCTAATTTTCTAATGTCAATAGTATTTATATACTACATTATCAAATGACATTGGTTTATTAAAGAATGGTTTTATTAAATGAAATTATTTGGGTTGGATAATTAATTATGGGATTGGCAAATAACTATAAGTATTTTGTGGGACTTAAATTATTTTATCGGAACAATCAACTATAGTATTACATACTTCTTATCCCTTATTTATGGGAATAGTTGATTGTCATAGTTGTGAAGACACATGTTTATTTATTATTGAATATTGAGACACGTGGTTGGGTACTAGTAATTATTGAGATACGTGATTAATTTGGAAAAGTGTGTAAGTATCGTCATGTTGATTGGTTAGATTTAATTGTCAGACTGTGACTTGAACTGTTGATTGTTACAACTTTTGTGAATGATTGGACTGCTGCTATTGTATGTGACTACTAGATACTGCCGCATGACATTATACGTGTGTTAACTACAATGGCATGTTGCATGAGCCTGAACGATGTGCACTCACGACCAAGCAAAAGTAAAGACAAGAATGAACCGTTTGCTGATGTGTTGCATGGTTAGATTAAAATTGATAGCCCGGTTGAGCCGGATGACCGCCAATCCCCATTGGAATTGTGCCATGACCATTGGGTTGCTTGACAATGGTCAGATGCGGGGCTGCGGTAGTGAGCGAGCTCCATGCTCCATAGGGAATGCCGTCGGTGGGGGAGAGCCCATGACGTCGCCGTGCCTCGTGGGGGAGGACAATGCCTGGTCTACAACCAGTAAACCACTAACCATAAGGTTGTGCCATGGCCTAGAGGGTCGTAATAATCGGAGCATATGTGTGGATGTGAGGCATGAGAAAGTTGTATGAGATACTTTGATTATTCGCATGCTCTTAATATCGTGATGATTTGACGCATGAGTTGACAGTCGTGTAGGGTATGGCAATGACCAGGTGAGATCGCTTGTGACACGATATGTGATTGATAAACTGCATCGTCTAACGGCCATGTGCTTTGCTTGCATTGTATGAGATTTGACATGCAGAGTATGGCAAACCGAGTAAGGTAGCATGCGAACTGAATATTGATTGTTGGTTTGCCTTGTATATTGTTTGGTCTATTGTTTTCTGGCTATCTGTTGTTGGATTGAGTGAGGGATGGTTCTGGAGAGATACCCCGGGTTTAGTTGGCGTACTAATTGGGGTTTAGGGGAAGAACTCGCTGAGATTTTATCTCACTGGTTGTTATATAACCACTTTTGAGCCTTTAGAATGGTGTACCTGCCCCCGCTCCTCCAGTGATCAACCCGACGGAGCTTGAGTCCGATGGGTCCGAGTGACTGTGGTGTTGAACCCGAGGGTTCTTTGTGTACTGTTGGATTAGCCTAGTTTCTTTTTTGTTTGGCTTAGAGAATGGATCGACTCTTTTTGTCAGGATTGTAATTCGGAAAATGATCCTCCGTTGGTTAATCCAGTAAATTGAATAATTGAGTAGTTGTTGTTGTTTTTACTATTTATCCCTCAATCCCTATTTGATTGTTTGTTTGTTTGGGGATGGTTCGTCTTCCACTTGCGCTTAACAAAAGATAAAATGAATGGTCATTGACGGGTCTTGGAACATCGCTTTCATTTGACCATGGAAATTGGGTTGTCGCGAGCTCGAGAGTCAGGGCATGACAGATGAAATACTAACCTCAAGTGCCATCGAGATCCCTGCATTCATCTAGAGAAACCGAGTCTCTAAGTCATCTTTTAGATGAAGATACCACTTGTGAAAATCTACCTTGGATGAAGGAAAATTACGGAATCGTGGGGATGCAACATGCCAGATATTGGAGATGCGAGAATTTTGGAGAGCCAAAGTCTCATTATGCTTAATAGGAAAGTAGGCTTTGAAAGACGAAGGGACAGCTTGATGATCAATGATATTGGGACCTAGAAGAAAGCCATTGGGGCCATCATTGACTACACTTAGTAACTTAAAAGCAAAAGTTGCTAGCGTGTTCACCCCTTTGGAGAGCATCAAAATTAGCAATCTAACTCTCGAGATTGTACTCAGGAGCTTTCTAAGCCATGGCAAATGATGAAACAAAGACAAGGAGAAAGTTGCAAGAGGGGTTTAGGGTTTAAAGAAGAAGACAAAGTGACAATAGAAACCCTAAAGGTATATACAAGTAAAGGATGACAAATTGAAAAAAGGAAATAATTGTCCGCGGAATCAAGATAATATAGAAGCTAGAATTCGTAGCGACTATGCACAGGAAAAGAGACGTTAGAAGACATAAAGTTATTATCATCATCGTTAGAAAATTGCACAAAGGATAAGGTATTCCTTGAAAAGAAATAAATTCAAATTTATTCACTTTAAAACGGGGCATATGTTAACATCGAATAATAGCAACGATCTAGTCCATATTAATCGAGGATTGACCAAAATTTCAAAGAATTTTGGGCTGGGTATCAATGGGCCTTCGAATGGATATGCGTGGTTTGATGGTTATGCAGTTGACTGCCACATATCCAGACTTAGGGATGCCATTGAAGATGAAGAATTCAAGAAAGAATTGATGCTAAAATTTGAGTAAGAATGTTTGGTGCACAAAAGAGCGCACATAATTATAGGAGCAGTTGTTGCTTGCTAAACGAGTCATGCGCGAGCATCGTTGACAAGTCAGGATATAGTTAGATGTGGATAAGGTGGTTAAAGAAGAAGCAAAGGATGTGGGAGAAATTAAGAGCGACTTTTAAGGAAGGTGATTACTAGGCGATCTTATAAATACCGCGGGCCATCCAATAGAGAACCATCCTAAACAACACAACAATTGCCTTTATTTTATCTTTACTTTATCGTACTTTAGTTGTAGTTTTTGAATTCTCATTATTGATTAAGTTCCAGCATGTATCCACCTTTGGTTTAGCATCATCGATTAGATTCCAATGTTGTACCACAAATCCAACGTCATTGATTAGATTCCGGCATTGTGTTTCTTATCTATGAGTATTGTTGTTGATTAAATTCCAGATTTAAACCTAAATAAATTGTGTTGTTGATTAAATTTCAGCATAGTTTTGCTCCTACATGTTCTCAGTCATCGAGTTATCTTTAGTAATCACAACAGGCTGTATATAAGTTGTATTGTTAATTAGACTCCAACATATTTGTTTTAGAAGTTGTTGGTCATCGAGTCATCTTTAATAGTGGTCATTAGGATTGTAATATGCAAATTGGAAATAACGTTTATGCTTGCAGTTAACATCCTTTGTCCAGATTCAGCATAGATCTTGAGTCTCCTCTAATAAAACAGAAATGCATTATTCGGTGAAAGATTTTTTGTTACAGGAATCAAAACTGGCGAAACTCTAGTAACCGTTGGTGCTTTAGTAAAAGTGTTGTTAACTTACGTGTTATCAACTTAACAAGTTACTGATCAAAATGTTACTGCTAATGTGTTTCGGTAGTTATCATGCTTTTCACATATTACCGACATGACACGTTGTTCCAGTATTTACTCTAACATTTACATTTTCTTAGACAAAAGCAAGATATTTTTTTTCTTGTCTTTATAACCAAATGGAAATAAAGAGGAATATTGGAGAATAATGAGCACAAAATCTTTACTACTTGAAACTTCAATAGCAATTTTCCATCATGAAGAAAGGATCTAGTAGAGCTCCATAGCAGTTGCAGTGGTGCACGCCCGTAATTGGATAATCAATTTGTACTTTCATGCAGGGTGCCACCTGGGATTCATAAATATGAGGAAAAATGCTAGAAACAATTAGCAAAATATGTCGACAAAATAAATGAATATGAGAAAAAAAAAAGCTATCAATCCTGAGAAAGAGATGTTACTTACTAAATAACCTCTTATTTCCGTAGTTGAAATTGAAAAGCTCTCTTGCACCAAAGTATGGTAATCACTGTCGCATTAGACAATTTCTCGATTAACCTATCCACCACACGAAAATAGGAGATCCTCCAAGGTTTTTTGAAATGAAATATGCCACAGAATCCCAATAATGCCACTATAAAACCTGGCCCCAATCCAGAGTAAAACCAAACAACAACTGAATCACCTTCATCTTTGCTTGAATTGTAACAAACTTTTAAAGGAGGAGCTCCACAAAGTCCATCGTTGCCACGATAAATAGATTGATAGTCTAGAGTGCTTAATTGATTGCCCAATGGAACAGGACCAGATAAATTATTGAAGGAAAGATCCAAACAACTTAGAAAGTCTAAATTGGATATGCTAGGAGGAATTTCACCCGATAACTTGTTATTGGATAGATCAAGTGATTCCAAATATCTCAAATTGCCAATATTAGAGGGAATTTTTCCAATTAGCTTATTTTGAGAGAGGTTCAAATTTTGAAGTCGAGCAAGCCAAGTTAGCCCTTCCGGTATTTGTCCTTCTAATGCGTTGCTTGAAAGGTCAATGGAAAATAAATATTGGAATGTGCTGGTGAATTCTAGGCTTGTTCCTTTTATATCAACCACCACAGTCAAATACTTATTCCACCCATATGTAATAGAAGATGAAGTAAAATAAGAATTAGCCCACATCAGCGAGAAGTTGCTAAAACAACTAGGAATGCCTCCAGAGAGGTTGTTATGAGCTAGGCTTAGATACCGGAGGAAATGATTTTCGCATAGTTGCAAAGGAATGTCCCCAGTGAAGTAATTTCCCTCAAGATTGATTATCTCAATTGTATGGCTAAATGAAGGTATTCTGCCGGTGAATAGATTGTCACTGAGATCGAGGAATTCCAAGTCTTCTAAATTTAGCAAACAGTCCGGAAACACTCCATTGAAGCCATTTTTATGTAGGCCTAGACCTCGCAATGCTTCCAAACCGCATAAAGAGCTTGGAATTTGATCATTTAACTTGTTGTCTCCCAATGAAATCCATTCCAAAGAATTTAGCGACATCCCCCAACATCGTGGAAATCTCCCAAATAGTTGGTTGTTAGAGAGATCAAGAAAATACAATTCAGCTACCATGCATAATGAATTTGAAATGTCACCACTAAGGTTATTTCCTGAAAGTGACACTCGTCCTAATCGTGGTGTCTTTTTCCCAATAATTCCAGATATGTTGCCTCTAAGCATATTGCTCGAGAGATCTAAATCATGAGCATTAGATAAAATATCAGGTAGCCAATAGGGAACTTCATCTGAGATGCTGGCATTTGACATGAGCAACTGCTTAATGTTCCTCTGAGTTCGAAGCCAGTTTGGAAATTCCGGTCCCACTTTGCAACTTGACAAGCCAATGGATTCTATTTGGAAAGGAGGAACCCAAGATGCGCTAACATTTATAACAAGTTCGTTTGACATTGACATAAACCAGGTCAAGCTGTTGAGATTTGCAAAGTGAATTTTGCTTAGGACTCCATCCAATCGATTATAACTAAAGTCCACATATTTTAGATTGGATAGCCGCCCAATACTTTCTGGAATGTTCCCGCTCAAATTGTTATTAGAGAGGAACAAACCTCTCAGAGATAGTAATTGACCTAGGGTAGCAGGAATAGGACCTGAAATCGAGTTATATGAGAGATAAAGGAATTCGAGATTTTTGAAATTCCCAAATTGTTCGGGCATATGACCACCGAAATTGTTGAAGCTGAGTTTTAGGTACGTGAGATGCTTCAATTCGCTAAGAGCAGGATGTATCTTACCTCCTAAACTGTGATCCTCAAGATTGAGCTTCAAGACATGACTAGTCTTATTGCTGCACTCAACTCCTTCCCACTCACAACAATGCTTGCCGGTCCACGACAATAGATTTCTCGAAGAATTGGTGAGATCTTGCTTGAACTTGAGAAGAGCTTCCCTCTCAGCACCAATGCAACTTACATTTGTTAAGGCACTAGAGTGACTGAATTCAAAGACTTGAATGACAAAGAGTGCATGTAAGAGCATGGACATAAAGTTAGTGGAAAAGTAGGGCGCCATTGTTGTTTAAAATGAACCCGAGAAGTTTCATTTATAATGGCAAAACGACGCTTCCTTCAAGAAATTTATCTTTCTATTCACAAAAAATGTAAAAAGAAGAAGATGAGGAGTAAATTATCATATTTTCTAAGTCCATCGTCTCTAATCGCTAGCAATCTAAAGTGACTTCTAGATTCCAAATCGTGCATTGTAAGACCCGTTAAACGCTAGAGACATCAAGGGAATCGTTGAAATAGTGTTAGCAAAGAGTAAACTTTGGGTTTGGGTCCCACCAAGAAAACTTTGGCTGTTGTGGACAGTGGAAGCCTTGGAGAAGAAATGTTTTTGGATTTTCTTAGTGTTGTGAGGGAAAAAGAAGAACGAGTCGCCCGTCCATCATAAGTTATTTTCTATTTTCCTTATCCTGTGTTCGCTGCAATAGTTAATCGATAAAAATATTTTCATTATCAATTCGAGAACAATGACATATTATTTGTTTATTTTTTTTAAACGATACAGATAATTATTTCTAAAATAATATGTTCCAAATATTAATTTTTGTGAAATAAGAACGAATAGGCATCGATTTTTTGTTTCTATTTCCACCACAAATCAAAAGCCACTTACTGTTATTGCTCTTTGTTCGATTGCTGGAGTGATCAATAAAAAAAGGGTGGGAAAATTCTAAAAAAGGGCTCCAAGTGCCTTTATTTTTTCAAATAAAGGCCTTAAATGAACACTATTTCAAATATAAGGATTGAAATTATTATAGTTATTTCAAATAAGGGACTGAAGTAATTATGGTTATTTTAAATAAGGACTTGACCTTATTGGTTGATGATCGGCTAAATTTTTCAACCAGTCAAGGACATTTTTATGATTTACTATTTTTCTTTTTTCTTTTTTCTTTCTTATTTTTTTTCTAGTTCTTCTTCTTCATTGTCGGCTGTCGGCGAGGGTGGCCCTCGCCCTCGCCCTCGCCTTGGGGAAGGTCGCCCCTTGCCTAGGGTCGGCTAAGGATGGCCGGAGACCAAGGAGCTAAAACTCGCACGCTCAATCTCTCTCATTCCAGTGAAGCTGAAAACTCCTTTCGATCGTGAAACAGGGAGAATGACGGGAGTGCAATTCGATTAGAGGTAGATTCTTCAAGCGAAACTTTGAAGAGAGGGTTGTTGGGCCCTCTCGGATGGCCACAGGGGGCAACCTCCCCTGAGGAAGGGGTCGCCTCACCCAAGCGAGGCCATCCCATGCTTATGGTAGGCAAGGGTGCCTCTCATTGGATCAAGTGAGGCGACCCTCACCCGACCCTTTGTGGGCCTCGTCGGTGGTCAGCTAGAAGAATCAGAAAAAGGAAAGAAAAAAAGAAAAAAATGATATATGACGAAAATATCATTGATCATTGGAAAGTCAAATCCTTATTTGAAATAAACATAGTTACTCTAAATTCTTATTTAAAATAGACATAACCATTTAGGCCATTATTTAAAATAAGATCGACTTCAGGCTCTTATTTGAGAAAGTGATGGCATTTTAGATTTTTATTTGAAATAAGGTTAATTTTAAGCTTTTATTTGAGAAATGGGAGCATTTAAGGCCATTTTTTGGAATTTTTCTGTAAAAAAAGACATTTTCTTGCCTGTTAAGAAGCACTCCACTTCGGTACTATGGGACCCACCCAGAGATGCGCGAGTCACGATGAGGAGGCAGCAGTTTCAGATTTTACTTATCCATGAATGGGCTATGAGCTCTCTCTTTGATATGGAACTTGGGGGACTACAAAATGTTATGTGGGGAATAAGCCATCAAAGCAAACTTTGCCCCTGGCATAGCTATCTTCGTTTCCTTTACAGCGAAATTTTCTGAAGTTTTACGATTAAAAAGCTCTCATATTTCATTGAGGCCGATGTGATGTTGATTTTTTAAAGTGTTATTACCACAAAAAGCTCTAAATTAGTACACAAGCAATAAATTTACTCCAAAATTAATTTTTTTGACCTCCAAAAAATCAAATTGGTACACGTGCGACAAATTTACTCTAAACTAATTTTTCAACGTTGAATTAGCACATTTATGATAAATTTACCATATGTTAGTTTATATTAAATTGGATTAATACAATGAAAAATAAAAAAAACTAGTATACCTATCCTCAAATTGGTACATTCATCAATGAGCACGTGTCATCCAACTCAGTAATTTAACAGTAAAATTTAACGGAAACTAACGGAGGGAAAATTTATCATAGATGTATCAGTTTGAAGTTTTTTATGGTCAAAATATTAATTTGGAATAAATTTGTTATAGATTTATCAGTTTAGAATTTTTCATGATATTAATCATTTTCTTAATTGGTCTCAACCCAAGCTTAGTTCTCGCCGGTGTCTCAAGTTTTTCAAAAGCTCACCATCCAACTAAGAATTGTCAGAGAAATCAAAGAATTTAAACCATTTTTTTTTTTTAAGAATGTCCAACTCAAAACTTCTTTAAGGTAAATATATGGTGTTTAAACTCGCAAAATTTGACAAGTAAGGTGGATGCATGCATGAACTAAACTCAGATAAAGGCTAATTCCGATATCATGTTAAAATTAAAAAGTAACATAAAAAGGTAGAGAGATATCACATGTGTATAAAAAATATATAAACCACAAATGTGATGCATTTCAACAATTTTCAATGTTGGTAGTGGGTACCAAAAAAATAAAATAAAACCCTTGGTCGTGGGGAACGTGCCATGGATTAGACTTTCAAGATGGTCGGCCAGTCCTTCCCTGAATTTTAGAAGAGCTTCCCTCTCTGTACTATACCATAACTTACATTAGTTGCAGCTTTTTGAATGATGAATTCCTATGCTTGAATGACGAAAAAGTGCACCCAAGGACTTAGATTCAAACTAAAAACCGGGGGGTAATTAAAAATAAAAAAGTCATGAATGTATCATATGGATGCCTTCAATTCAATCAATTTCGTTTTAAATCTTTTGATAATTGGTCAACTTAGTCTTTTTAGCCAATTTTAATTGAAAATCGTTGATTTGGATGTTGATCGCAAACTTAGCATAACTTACGTTAACGTGGATTTGTTGGCACTATTTAAATAATTTTTCTATTTTTTTCATTTTTCCTCTCTTTGCGTGTTCTTTGGCTACCCTCTCTAGCCACAAGCATGGGCCAGCAACTCTCACGGGTTACTAGGCAAAGGCTTGTGGCCCCCCGCCTAGATTTGGCGAGAGTCGCGATGCCCTTGCCAAGATTTTGTGAGATTCGACGATCTCCACTAGCCATTGCCAAGGATGTGGACTAGTCAAGAGAGTAAGGAAAAAAGAAAAATGAAAAATGAAAGAAAATTATAAAAAAATAAAAATTGTTTATGTTAGAGTCGGCTATACCACAATTGAGACGACGTTTATATTAGCAATTTCTTGCAGTTATTGGCAAAAGAACTACTTTGGCAAATCATCATAGAGTTTAGGATTGAATTTGACAAATTAAAAAGTTTGGGGCTAAATTGATATCTGCATGATAGATTTAAGATTTTTTAATCTCAAAAACTAGTGTTCAATGCCATAGTTCTTCGCAATTTCCCAACTAGGGTTTCGATGAATGCATAAATGCAAGGTTTGGGTTAAACGGACCTCTTGGTTTGATTCACCAGGAAAAGGCACTAAATCTTTTCCACATGCTAAAGCATGATCAATATTTCCAAGTCAATGCCCTCAAAGACCCGCCCGGTCCAGCCATTAAGTACAACGGGACTTCAAAGTCTCTATGTTGTTTATTGTTCCGTACTTTAAAACCTTCCATCAAGTGCAAGGTTTGGGTTAAACGGACCTCTTGGTTTGATTTACCAGGAAAAGGCACTAAATCTTTTCCACATGCTAAAGCATGATCAATATTTCCAAGTCAATGCCCTCAAAGACCCGTCCGGTCCAGCCATCAAGTACAACGGGACTTCAAAGTCTCTATGTTGTTTATTGTTCCGTACTTTAAAACCTTCCGACAATCTTACTACAACTTATTTTATCAGCCAATGTAGAAAGTTTCTATTTTGCAACCAAATTGTAAGTTGTTCTAATGTTACCAAAAAAAATCCTAAACCTATTACATTTTTATTAATTTAGTTTTAAACTTTTTAATTGTGCCAATTGAATCATAATTTTTTTTTTTTACGTTTTGCTTATTAAATTCATCTGGGTAATTTTGGTCAAAAATTAGTGTTGTGGACACTGACTATCTTACATGAAATGGTTCGCATTGACGTGAATAATTTTAATATATTTCAATATTTTGTTTCAAACTTTTTTCTTTTCTTTTTATTTTTTTCTTCTCTTTTCATTCTTTTTTTTTTTTCTGTTAACTATGGCTAGCAAGAGTGGCTGGGCCCTTACCGACTATGAGTGAGGGTCATCACCCTTGCCTAGATCTTAGTGAGGTCGTGATGGCCTTGCTTGTGGCCAAGGATTGTGGCTCTCGCCCACATTAAGCCCTCGCCCAGTGGCAAGTGAAGGCCTAGTCACCCTCGTCAACCACAATAAAAAAAAAAATGAAAAAAGAAGAAAAGAAAAAAAGAAAAAAAAGGAAAGAATGAAAAATTCAAAAAAAATATTGGAATATTATTAAAATTGTCCACATCATGGTTAGTGTCCATATCAACGATTTCGGATAAGATTGTCGAATGGACTCAATTGGCAAGATATGAAAAAAATTAAAATTGAATTAGTATAATTAAAAAGTTTAAAATTGAATTGACAAAAGTATAATAAGTTTAGGAATTTTTCGGTAATTTTTCTGCATATCATGTTTTTGTACTTGCTGGTTGGTGAAACAATCCTGTAGTCATGCTGAACTAGTGCCATCTTGTGGTATATGTTAATGAGTTATTATAATTTGTGCAAGAAAACCTTTTCCGGACAGCGGAGTGTTGGTGGATGGCTTCGCGAACTCCATCTTGGCTGGATCGGCCGAAGCAGTTGAAACCTTAGCTTTGTTCAGCGATATACGCTTTGTTGAAGAGAGAAGCAAACATTGGAGTTCAGCTTCAAGTACAATGAGATTGTACGTCGCTGGTTGGCTGCATTGTGGAAGAAAAGTAGAGCCCATGGGGACTACAGGCCTGTATTGATGAGTGCAAAGTAAAACTGGCCCAACTGAAATTTGTGAACCCAGCCCGATGTCCTAGAGATGCAAATATGCTCGCTGATTGGGTGGCCAAAGCCTAGCAAAAGAAGGAACTGCCCTCAAATTGACTATCTTGTCCCCCATAACCTTTATTGGATATCTTATCTTATGTGAACGGACTTTCTTTGAGTTAATGTAATTTCGGTTTTACTGACAAAAGAAAAGATTGCTCTCGAGGTCTTTCTTTATACTAATAACAAACAAGCACGCACCATGTGCATGAATAAACAAAACTTCAATCATGTAAAGAAGGTACTATATTTATGGATTTGAGTAACTTCAGAACATAAATTCAAATTAGTATCAAACGCACAATTCAAATTTTGGATGTGAACACTATATGGATTGCACGTAAATTACCTTGATATTTTCAATTCAAGGTTTTGTTGATAATGTAAAATTACATATGACAATACATATAGCGAGCATGGTTGTTTAAGAAATTATCATGCAAAAGTGTATTATTGAATCTGCCGATTAATTTACTTCACATATAGCAGAGATGAGTTTAGGTAAGTGCCATTCAAATATAGTAATTAGAAGGGTAATTGATCGTCCATTGACCATGTAATAAACAGAATAGCAAGAGAATATATGCTACGCAAGTAGCATTGGTGGATCTCAATCTCTACAAATGAGTAGCTTTCTCTCTACCTCAGTGTAGCTTCCCCAAACCCTAACCATGGAATCCCTGCAATCTCCTCCATGGGCTGCTGCACATAGGAGAGCTACCCCCACCCCCATCTCACCTCTGTCTCGACATTCCTCTAAAACTAGGCCCCTGTTCCAATGCCCTAGCCTCCCAGCCCCTCATCTTGGAGCTATCTCCCCCCCCCCCCCCCCACTCGGGAGCTCTGCACTTCATCCTCTCCTGCTTCGGCTAGCCAGAGTACAGCCGCACTAAGGGAGCTACCCTCACCTCTGCCTTAGCATCCATCTAAAACCCAATCCCTGCTCCCTTCGCCCCAGCATCTCGGAGCTCTTCTCCCCACTCGGGGAGCTCTATCCCTCATCCTCCCTCTCCCGCACACTGGGTCCCGTGCCTTCTCTGCCTGCAATCTTGCCTTGACTCGATGATCACTTCTCCTCTCGTTGTGGCTTCTCCTACTGGGTGAGTCCCTTTGGCGCGAGCCACTTCCCCTGCGACAAGCAGCCCCTTTTCCCCCTCCTCGGAAGGCATGGCAGCAGACGGTGGGGCCTTTGATCTCTTAGAAAACCTCTGCAACAAGCTGGTAAGCTCCTGCACACACAAGAACTAGAAATTAGGATGAAGACTTCTTGAATGATAAACTAGTGGAATGTAGATTCTCCTTGATGGGCAAACTTTTTCTTAACCCCAGCCTAAATCACTAAGCACTTATCACAGCAATGAGGAAGGCCTGGAGATTGGATAATGTGGTCATGACACCCATGGAACAAGGGGTCTTCTGTTTTAATTTTCACAGCGAAGTGGACCAACAAAGAGTTCTCAACAGGGGCCCTGGTGCTTCTCCAATCACTTACTCTTGCTTAAGGCATGGGAGCCAGACACGCCCCCTCACTGTTATAAGTTCACAACCTGTGATTTCTGGGTAAGGATCTTAGGACTTCTCATGAAATGGAAGTCAGAAGGGATAGTGCACAAAATTGCTAGCAAGATCGGTAAAGTGAGTGAAGTCAAAGTTGAGGAAAAAGGTCTGGTTGCCCAATGTGTGGGGAAAGCAAAAATTGAGCTCGACTTAGAGGAGGAACTCGTAGTAGGGCAGCCAATGACTCACGGGAATAAAAAGATTTGGCTGGATTTTAAGTATGAAAAGCTCCCTTTCTTTTGTTACTCATGTGGTAAACTCGGACACTATGTGAGCCTTTGCAAAGCCATCCCTTATAATGAAGAAAAGTTTAATACAAAAATGGGTAGCTGCTTCGGGAATTAGCTGTGTGCAGAAGTTCAGGACCACAGCCTCTTTTGGGACGTGTTTTATGTTGGAAAATCTATTGAGGACAGCACACAAGACTCAAACATGACCCCAGATACTCACGACAGCCCCCTATCTACACTCTTGCTGAAGGACGTGGAAAGGCCCAACCTTTGTAGCCCCAAAACTAGCTCGAGTCAGGGGATGTGTTCCCCATCTGTTATGCCCAGAGAAAAGCCCACAGCTACAACCCCTCCTCAAAGGGCTGACAAGGAAGTTTTAATGCTACCTGCCCCCCTCTACCTGTACCCCCTCTCAGGCCCTTGCTGTCCAAAACAAAAAAAAGGATTGTAAGGGCCCCAAAACACCATCAGGGAAAAAACAATGTCGTTTTAGCCCGTACAAGCAGAAGCCCGTTACTAATGACTGGCTAGATGAATCCCAACTTATGGAGACTCCTATAGGATTATCTGATGACTCCTCTACCTTGGCTGTGGTGGCTGGCCCTAAAATGCCACCCCGGGATAGGTGAAGCTCCTATGCTGGAACTGTCAGGGGGTGGGTACAACCCTGACAGTTCAAGAACTCTAGGCCCTTGTGGCTTTGCATCGGCCTGCTATGACTTTTTTTATGGAGACCAAGAACCAAGAGCCCATACTTCAGAGACTTAAAAGAAGACTAAACTTCCTCTACTGCGAAGTTGTCAACCCAAGGGGAATGGCTGGAGGCTTGGCCATTTTTTGGGATGATCGAGTGGAGCTTGTACAGAAATCACACTCAGAGCATCACATGCACATCACGTGCAAGAACCGGGAAGATGGTAAAACTATGCAAATAACCTTCCTATATGCCCCCTACAACCTGAGTCAAAGACTTGAATTTTGGGAAGAACTTCGGCATATCGGCTCCTCATTAAGGCTTCCATGGGTTTGTTTGGGGATTTCAATGAAATTCTTTTCCATTGGGAAAAAAAGGGGGCTCGTTTTGCTGATAGAGCCCATATGATAGCTTTTAGGAATCTACTCTATGATTGCTCTCTAATAGACATGGAAAGTAAGGGATGTGCCTTCACATGGTCTAACAACAGAGAGGGGCCTACAAATATAAGAGAAAGGCTAGACAGGGCATTATGTACTGTGGATTGGCGGGTCATGTACCCGGAAGTTGAAGTTATCGCCCTACCTGCCCTAGGATCGGACCACGGCCCATTACTGTTGACCCTATAAGCTGATAGGGTGAGAAGGAAAAAAAACTTTAAATTTGAATCATTCTAGCTCGAAAAGGTTGAGTGTTTAGAGGTAATTAAAACTGCCTGGGAGTCAATTCCAGCACAGGACCATATTCTCCCCCTCAAACTACACGTAGTGAAGCAGGATTTGCTGGCTTGGAGCAGGAGAACTTTTCCCAATGAGCAACGAAGGATCTCTTTTCGAAAACAGGATACAAGCCCTTTTTAATAGCAATCACTACCCTGAGGAGAGAGCTAAAGTTCAAGCCATTAAGGGAGAAATAGAAACACTTTGGAGGCAAGAGGAGATGTACTAAGGGTTGAGGTCGAGGATCCAGTGGCTCAAATGGGGTGACAGGAACACAAAATTTTTCCACGCCACCACAATCCAAAGACGACAAAGAAACAGAATTACCCGTCTCAAGACTACTGGGGAAAGCTGGGTTTCTTTCCCATACCAAATCAAACAAACAGTGGAGCACTACTATCAAGAACTCTATCGTACAGAAGGACATCGGGACTTTTTGCCGGTTATTAAACAATGCTCAGAAGTGGTCACAAATCAGATGAACTCGCTACTATTGGCTAAGATCACTGAAGGAGAAATCATATCAGCAACTTTCCAAATAGAGGCAGAAAAAGTCACGGGACCTGATGGCCTAAATGGTCTGTTCTACCAGAAAAATTGGGAAGTTCTAAAGGAATATATTGTCTTGGAAGTCAAGGAATTTTTCAAAACAGGCTCTATGCTTCCAAAACTTAATCAAACCAGCCTTGTCCTTATCCTGAAAACCCAAAACCCAGAATCCCTAGATCAGTACCATCCCATCAACCTTTGCAATTTTGGGTATAAAATCATTGCCAAAGTACTAGCCAATAGACTCAA
This sequence comes from Corymbia citriodora subsp. variegata, assembly GCA_014858505.1. Classification (NCBI taxonomy): domain Eukaryota; kingdom Viridiplantae; phylum Streptophyta; class Magnoliopsida; order Myrtales; family Myrtaceae; genus Corymbia; species Corymbia citriodora. The sequence goes on along the minus strand of MU089587.1, from coordinate 156,345 downwards.
ACCTTTGCTCTCCTAGCTTATTGCCGAAGAACAAAGTACCTTTGTAGGGGGTCGGTGCATTCAAGATAACATCTACATGGTCCAAGAGGTCTTACACCAAATCCAAACCAAGAAAAGACGGCATAAATTTCAAGCCGTTCTCAAGCTAGACATGAAGAAAGCCTATGACCAAGTTGAGTGGGATTTCCTAGAAGCCTGTCTTGTGAAGATGGGCTTTCATGCAAGGTGGGTGAAGTGGGTGATGCAATGTGTCACCACTATCTCTTTAAGTGTTAAGATTAATGGTGAGCCCCTAAATTTCTTTCGCTCATCCCGAGGAATTAGACAAGGGGACCCTTTGTCCCCTTATCTATTTATTCTTGTGGCAAATGTGTTGTCGAAACTCATGGGGAAAGCAGTGGAGGATAGAAGTCTAAAGGGCATCAAGCTCAATAGGTCATGCCCTACTCTATCTCACCTGTTATTCGTTGATGACTTGATCTTTTTCTTAGACGGAACGGTCCTAGAATACCAAAATCTGTCTCTAGTGCTTAATCAGTATTGCTTGGCATCTGGACAACAACTAAACTTAAATAAGTCGGGGATTCATTTCAGCCAGGACTGTCCCTAATCTCTAAAGAGCAATATGGCACAACAATTAAGGGTGCCGATCTTATCTCATACTAGAAAGTACCTAGGCATTCCTTCAAACTGGGGATCTTCAAAGAAACATATGTTTGCTTGGATCATGGGGAGAGTTAATACAAAGCTGGAAGGATGGAAGGAAAAACTGATTTCCCGAGCGGGCAAGGAAGTCCTCCTAAAGTTAATGGTCCAAGCTATTCCCCAATATGCAATGTTGGTCTTCAAAATCCCCACATCTATATGCAAGGCTATAGAACAGAAGATTGCATCCTTCTGGTGGAAAACTAGTGAACAAAGGACAAGTATTCATTGGAAATGATGGGAGGTGCTCAAGACTCAAAAAGAGGAAGGGGGTCTCGGGTTTCGAGACTTAATGGACTTCAACAAAGCCCTGCTGGCCAAATAAGCTTGGCTATTAAGTTTAAGTCCAAACTCCCTTTGGGGGCATCTATGGAAGGGCCTATACTTCTCGAGCCAGGACTTCTAGCATGCAGGAAAATGTTAGAAAAATTCATGGGGATGGCTTAGTATCCTAACTGACTGAGACGCCATCTTCCCTACCATGCGATGGAATGTGGGCAATAGAGCCACCATCAAGACTAGGGAGGACAAGTGGCTCCCGAAAGGACTCCTCTATGGACCGGCAAAACAATTTGAACCTCCACTTGTGGCGGACTTTATATCCCCCATAGATGGAACTTGGCAACTACCACTCTTACAAGACAATTTTGATGTTCAGATAGTCTAGGAAATTCTAGCGATCCCCTTTAATCCACAGCCGGGACATGACTCACTAATCTGGCCAAGCACACATGCTGGCCAATACACGGTTCAAAGTGGCTATAGTCTAATTCAGAAATCTAAAGCAGCACAACAAGCAACAGTAGCCTCCCCATCATATAATCCCCCTAGCAGACTATGGAAAAAAATTTAGCGTACCCCTATACCACCAAAAGTTCGCCACTTTCTATGGATGCTTGCCCAGAATGCCCTAGCAACAAACGAAAATCTATTTCAGCGTAGAATTGTTCCTGACCTGTTGTGCCCACTATGCCGAAATTGCCCTGAATCTGTTGCTCACCTGTGTTTCCATTGCCCTTGGACAGCAGCAGTATGGGGTCAGCAGAATCTCAGAACTCAGCTTCTAAACCCCAGCAACATCAGTTTTGGAGACTGGTTTATGCTTACAGTAAGGAAGGGGGGCTTACTAGCTGTTGCGCAAGCCGCGGCAATCCTGTGGGAGCTCTAGAAGGCGAGGAACGCGGCGGTATTCCAGCGCCGGCCGCCATGTGTGGAGGAGGTCCTGGAGACAGCTGCCTCCACACTCCACAGCTTCAATGCCTGGACAAATCACACCTGCATCTCCAGATTTCGCCCAAATCAGCCCCTTCGCAGGAAACCCCCGCCCACACATGCTTTCAAGATCAACACTGACGAAGCTTACCTCACGGGTGATGCTGTCGGATTGGCGGCGTGGATCTGCCGTGACTCCATCAGCCAGCTGCTGCACGGTGGCGCGCGATCGGCACCAGCATCTTCTCCCTTGCTGATTGAGGTGTGGGCCATTTTCAACGCCCTAGATTTTTTCTACACCCAACAGTTCTCTTCCCCAGCTGTGGGTCAATTACCCCCCCTCTCCCAGGCGACGTCATTTATGTGGAAACAAATAGTCAACTCTTAGTCAAAGACCTCATCAACCAGCAGCAGTTAATGTGGGAAGCGTGGGTCCCAGTCTAGAAATGCAGGGAATTTCTGTCGCGTTTGCCTAACTTTTAGGTTGTCTTTTCCCCACGGGAGACTAATATTACTACAGATTGGGTCGCTAAAAACCATCGGAGGAATTGTTTACCCTCAAACTGAGTTCATTCCNCTTTGTACTGATGCCCAACTCTCGGGCTTTTTGGGTTTGGGTCGTTGTTAACGAAAGTGTTTCTACCTTGACAAAAAAAAAAAAGTAGCATTGGTGTCACATCGGTAGTTGCCAAAGGGCGAAATTCCTCTAATATCGAAAGACATTTTGTCTTTTTCTTTTTTCTTTTAACATCCACTATTTTGGCTTTGAGATTCAAGTTGGAAGGACTCCAAATTCTGCTTGTTAAATATCATGAAAATTTGAGACCAGGTAAAGAGGTTCAAGTTGAATGGATTTTGGTGATGGCGATGAGTTAACTTTGGAATATTGCTGCTGCACATGCCAGTTGATTTGGTACAACGATGTTTGCCCATGGACGAAGATGGCGCCCTCATCGGGCAACGTCTAGAAACTTGTACGGTTTTCGCCTTGTAAGAAGAAGACCGCCCCTAGCCGTTCACTTGGTGTTGGTCTTCATCTACCAATAAGTGGGTGACGTACATGGGAACAAACCACTCCAATTACAGGTAATGGAAGAGGAGAGCCACTAGCTTTCTGATTTTCCACCGTAGTTCGTGACTTAATGGTCCCATCGGTGTCTACGGTACTATTGGAGTCTATGTGCAGTAAAGGCAATAGATCTCGCAAGACAATAGGTCTAGCTGCCCTGCAAAAATTTTAAAAATGACTATCGTGGAGCATGATTGATTCTTGTAAGGATTGAGTCTATATGAATGTGCCCGACATGAACGAAAGGACAACGGCGATAATATATCATCCACAACTCACCAGATATCGAATTTATTATACATTCGCTTTTGGTGTAATTTGTGTGTCATCATTGTTAGGGCATCGTTATCTGTCTTTTTTTTTCTTTTTAAATCATGTGAAATTGTAATTGCATTTTAATTTAGTTAAATTGGATGAGTGTCTTTCATTTCCTTCAATGGTCACTAAAATTTTTTATGACTTTTTTTTTTAACTTGGCTCTGGGCCGGCACTACCTAGTGCCTGGCCCTACTGGTGTGTGAATTTCGACCTCCCCCAACTCTCTCTTATCATTAATGACCCCTGAATTGGAAGTGCGAGTCTTCATCCCAATATGTAAAAGGCTATAAGCTTAAGTGAAATCTAGGATCGCCCAACACTACGACAATTCCGAGTGAGGATATTCATATTAATAAAATTAGCCACACGAGGGTTGCGATATTGACGATGAAAGCATACCTAAGATCTCAATAATTATAATCAAGAATATATACATAATCAAATAAAGAGATTTGCCCCTCTAATTTGGAATTTATTGTTCTTGATGCAAAATAGCGACAATCCAAAACTCAAGCGCTTCTCCTCTATTGCCCTCTATATCACTGGCTCAATAAGACTGCTCCTCACTCATAGCGTTTACAGTTGCTCTTTATATAAGGATAATTGTGTGTTTTTGGGTTAGATGAGAGACTTGAACACTATCTATAGAGTTTTCAACCATGTCCTCTCATCACGGGCTAAGTTTAACTTGACCCACACTAACTAGCCCTATATTAGACTAGTTAAGAAACTTTATATCTCACTATTAAATCAATCCCGTAAAAGGGTAAATTATTAGAAAATTATTAGTTGTACCGTGTACATGCTTTATTGATTTTTCAATGAGGGCGAGTCGTGAACTTCACGATGGAAGTGCGATACGTGTCATAGACTTGACTTGAGTAAAAGCCAGAGATATTAACATAATGATCAAGCACATCATTGTTTAATTGAGTGGTTAGTAGCTTCATAAGAATCGACGACTTTAACATATTTAAAAAATTTACCTAATACATTGGATATTCTTTCTAACAAGTGCATTTACATTGTTTCCATGACATAAATCCCTAAAAAGAAAGCTCTTGGAAATAGATAGGCCTCTGGAATTTCCCTATATCGATGCATTGATTTAAAATCAAATTTAGAATAACAAGCACGCAAGCAATCCTTCTTCTTCATCGGTCCTAGTAACCATACACTAATTAAATGATAAAGTTCACGCCATCATTTATTGTTTCATCACATTGGTCAATGACAATATAATTTTCATGATAATAGCCATAATAGCCATACGCAGATATTAACTTCATAAAAATCATAAATGATGTCTTTATTTCCGTAATCCTGTTTATTACAATGACAATATCAAAACTATTTTGGTGTTATTGCTCATTTATACAGTTTGTTATGAAAGGAAATGATTCCAACTTTTCTATTTTTAGTTTTTGCATATCCGCAAGCCTTAGTTAATAAACAAAACTCACGCCTTTGCTCACAATACACATATTTGTGTAATTAAAAAGGAAAATTTCAAAATAAGAGCTTGAAATTGAGCTATTTTCTCTAAAGAGGGCTTAAAGTGGATATTGTCTCAAATAAAATTTTGAAGTGGCCAATTTAGTCTCAAGTAAGAGCTCACCAATAGGCCAAATCTTTGCAGGCCAGCAACTTGAGCAAGGGGAATTTTGTCTGAAATTTTATACTTTGGCCCAGATTGAAGCAAGAAAATATATGCTATGCAAGTAGCAATTGGTAGTCACACCAGTAGTGGCCATGAAGGCGAAATTTCTCAAATATTAAAACGGTTTTTTTGTCTTTTTCTTTACTTCCTTTGTTTTGGATCTGAGGTTCAAGTTGGAGAGGTTTGAAACTCTTCTTATTCCGTATTACGAATATTTGGGACTAAATGAGGAGGTCCAAATGGAACAAATATTGGTGATGGTGATAAGTTGATTCCAAAATATGCATGCTACATATGTCAATCGATTCAATAAGATGAGTTCCACCCACAAATGAAGATTGTGCCATCATCGAGCAATGTCTAAAAACATGTATAGTCTTTGTTTCAAAAGAAGAAGAATAGCCTTTCACTAGGCCTTTAATTTCATCTACCGATGAGTTTACTCTAACTACATTGATAAAGTTGGTAAAGACAACATCGAAATTCTGAAACGATGCAAGAGGTGATCCATCAGTTTTCTAGTTCTTTCTACCGTGGCTTGTCACTTACTAATGACATTTATGAAAGGGAGAAGAGCAAGATATTCTTTTTAGTAACCAAATAAAAATAAAGAGAAATAAGTGGGAGAATAAGGAGAACGACTTCTTTACTACTTGAAACTTCATAGCACTCTTGCGTCGTCATTAAGAAAGGAGGCTATTGAATTGGTGCATGTCTCTGGAATTGTATGATAGAGAGTAAGAGTGTCAGTATCCATTTTTACCATGTGTCGTCGTGGTTGTTGTTAATGTGGGTAACATTGAATAGGTTTATCATATAAACTCACTACCTTACATTAAAGGAAATTAAATCAAAGATTAAGCGAAGCAAAATTGTAAATAAGAAATGCAAAGCTAGGTCGAATAGGAAGAAAAGAAGGAGGAGTAGGTCAAAGCCGAGGCGACAAATTTACAAGTCTACAAGATGGTTGGGGAAGTTGTCGGAGGGACTAAGAAGCACATGGAGGCATTCACGTTGTGGAAATTATAAAAGAACAAAAGCCATTTTGATATGTGGCAAAGAAGTTATAGAATCTAAAATGTCAAATGGTTGACATGCAATGCAAGAAGTTGTTCGCAAAAAGAAGTTGGTGTGCAGCTGAAGTAACCTGGTGGGCATAGTGGCAAAGTGTCATGGATCAAGCGGTTACCAACGCAATAGGAAAATTTCAAGCAAGGTGGACAGACACGATTCAACTTCTCTTGAAGAACATAAAATAGGCTGAGGCGTTAGAAGAAAAAAACATACTTGCACATTCAACGCTCTATGAGAGTTTATCCATTTAGTTTCCTTGTATTTGAATTCCTTGCACATCTTAGTTCGTTGGAATTTCCTTTCTATATATTTTAATTCCAATACCGTTTAATTTCCTCGCACTTAGATTCATAGGTTCATCACTCCATCTAGACCTTATATCCACAAATACGGAATGGTGGAGCGATCTCGATTAATGTCCAATCATTTGAAGTTCATATGATCATGGACCTCGTCATTTTTCATCATCATTGTTTCGGCACCCCAGCCAAATCTATCTCGACCACATAGAGCAAGTGTTGTGGGACATGAATAATAGGAAAAGAAAATATGAATCACTAGAGAGATAGAGATTTTACTTACTACTAGCTTGGTGGGCATGTGCACTCTTTTATTGACATTAATATATTTGGTTTATGTGGAAGGTGTTATTATCATGTGAGACATTTATTATATTGAAGTTTATAGAATATTTCTCTATTTATCATATAGAATATATTGTTCAATGTTTTTATCTTACATAGCCAAGAAGTGCTATAAAGAAAACATAAAACTGGGATATCTTGAAATATTCACATGTGCACTGTTTTTTAGTCAAAAACTTAAGATGTGTGGAATATTCATCTTTCTTCTGGATAATAAAGGCAGACAACATTAAGCTTCCTGTAGATTTATCCTCGCGCTTCATAATTATGAGTCTTCACTTGAATAATTCGTCGACCATTCCATCCTAGTTAGGGTTTCTATTAAAATGGATAATCGAATTTAAGTCGAATATGCTATTGGCGAGTTCCACTAGCGTTCTAGTTGTATATTGAAGAACTTGTTGTGAAAAGATGCCAAATAAATTCTTGCTAAGTTTGTTCATCTTGGTACATATTGATATTGTTCATTTTCGACTAGATATGGCGAGGCCAAGTCTTGCCCAGCCATTGTCCCTCATTTGGCCCGTCACTAGTGACTAGCTAAAGGAAGAAAAAGAACAAAAAGAAAAGAAGAAAAGAAAAGAGAAGAAAAGAAAAAAGAAAAGGATTAATTGTAGAGTTGTTCTTGAGAATAAAGAAGTAACTTTTTTTTTAATCTTCTTGAATTTGTTTCAAATTTATTCCTTGGAACAAAAAAATGTATTAATTGAATTTTTGTTCTTTTTTTTTTTATTCCAAAGGACAAAATAATAGAATCACACATTGTTCAGCCAGTCACCCAATAAGGCCTAATAAGCCCATATAATTGCATTAGAGCTGACGGACTGGTAAAGGGAAATTTGTGAGCCTAATTGAATTAATTAAACTAAGCATGTAAGATGAAAAATCAAATTGAGTCCATTAAATTGTCATCATGGCCGAAATTCAAAATTAGGAAAGTTGATTTACTCTATCAAAATTCAAAGCAATGAATCTTTATCAAGTTTTCAGGCAAGGAACAACAGGGAAAGTAAAGGACTATTTCCAATTTTTTAATGAGTTTTAGGCACACATAATCGGCAATTTATAGAGAGAGCAAGAATCGAAGGAAAGAGGAGCCCTATCGCCATGCTTGCATAGCATGTCTTTTGTTTTCCTAGAAAGGGCGAAAGAAACATACACACTTAAAGATATAAATGCTGGGCAAAGGGGATGTCTTCTTGGGGCACAAAAATTGGAGATAAAATGTAGAACTGGACCCATTACAAGAGAATTACGATCAGAAAGCAGAGGAAAGAGACGACACTTTTGGGGATCTTTCTCTTGGCGGCGTCCATCGCCCACGATCGAGAAGCAAAGTATACAAAGAAACAGAACACATAGAAGTAGCAACCACATCGTTTTTTGCTCGTGCCCCCGGTGTCTGACATCCCCGTGCCTCACGTTGCCTTGCCCCGTCTATTGTCAGTGACTCCACAGCGCTCCGCTTACACCGATCCAGTGACATCAGTGCCGTGCCGACATTCACCAGCCCTGATCGTGTACTGCTGTCACTCTCTCGTGTCATGTTATTCAGTCCCAAGCCGCTGCCGCCCGTCGTTGGTTTTGTACAGTCATCTCCAGCTCCCGCTAAGCCTTGCCGAGTCTCGTAGCAGTGAACCCGACGTTTCCAGCGCTTTTCAGCGACAATTCCTGCACCAGCGAACCTTCAGCAAGCAGCCAGTCCAGGTGAAGTTTTCTTCTTGCAGGTCTTCCAATGAGCCTAAGCCCAAACAGTCACGGCAGAATAGTCCTTTGCCTCCCTTGTTGCTATCGCGCCAGTGCTGTTCCCTCCATCGTCTAGCGAGCCTCGTTGTCTTGTTTGCAGCCAGATCCGCTAGTTCAGTGATCGCGAAGCAATCCTTCTAGCGACTACCAGCCCCTGTGGAGTCCTGCCTGAGCAAGCAAAAGGAAAGGAGTCAAAACAATTGGAGCCACACGCGTGAGCTTGTGGGGAGGCAAAAGAAAGGCGGTCGATTTGTTTGCTTTTGGTTTTGTCCAGACCTGATAGAAGGCAGCAAGCATTGTGGGTGTTGCGGTCTTGCTTGAGCAAGCAAAAGAAAAAAAAAATTGAAAAAGAGAATGTGAAAGTTTTGGGTGTGCGGCGACGCGCAAATTTCAGAGAAGAAAATATAGCCAACACTCCCTTGCCGAGTGAGATTCACCATCAACGACAACTATTTCTCCACCAAAAATGCCATCGTCTTTGCCGTGCCTTCTCATCCTTGCCGTAAGCCCCGCGCCGCCGGTTGCTGCGAGCCACACTGATGGTCTCCGCAAATTACGTAATTTCTCAAATTGTGTTTAATTTGGCCTAATTTGAGATTATTCGATTCTAACTTGACTGATTTGAGATTTTTAGGCACCTCCAAGTTAGAAATTTCCTACTTTGAACTGTGTGTAATCAATAATTCGATCTTTAGGCATTAAAATAGAGTTATATAGATTGCATAAAATCAACAATTCGATAGGCATTAAGATCGGGCTATGGTTTATATTTGTTTCCTATTATGGTTAGGGCGCTCAACCGTTGAGGATTCGGGCATTATCTAAAAAGAGGATACCTTAAAAGGTTGGTGCGGTGACTAAATAATGGTCGAATATCCTTAAAAGATACATTTCAATTTCTTACATCACCAAGTGCACCATGCCTACGTTGGAGCCACTTATCAGAACCTTGGATCGTCGGGAGGTTGGCGGGCCCTCTGCGATCTGAACTTACCCAAAGCTTCGTCTTTGAGAATCAGAAGAAAACGTGCTACCCCTTATATCAAATTTCCAAGCATAAGTATAGCCTAAGTATCAAAACTTGGCACGAAGGGACACTTAAGTGTCAAAAGTTACAAAAAGTACACTTAAGTGTATAGATCGAAATAAAAAGAATCAATTAAGTGCTAATGACGAGAAGATCCGGCCAAAATGCTGACGTGGCACTTTTTCAGCGAGTTGGGTTTAAAACGACATCGTTTTGGGTGTTGATATGGCCAAATAAGCCAAAAACGATGTCATTTTAAGTGTTGATATGGCTAAATTAGCCCAAAACAATGCTGTTTTGGCTAAAGTTTATTTTTTAATATAAATGTTAATTAAATAATATTAAAAACGAAATTAAAAAAAAAAAACCAGCAGCCCTGCCTATTGCCGCTGCCGCATTGTTGGTGGGGCGGTGGCGACGAACGACCCTTGCCAAATGTCGAGAGAGGATGACGGCCCTTTCCCAAATTTGGGCAAGGGTTGGCTGCCCTCGCCCCAGCTTGGGCAAGGGTCGCCAGCCCTCTCCTTGGCACCACCGACCCTCGCCCAGCACTGCTTGAAACTCAACGGCATTGGGCAAGGGTCAGCGACCCTCGCCCAAATCTAGGAGGGGGTCGTCAACCTGTGCCTAGGCGTCGGCGACAAATGGGGCTGCTGCCTCTCTCCTTTTTAAAAAAAAATTCTTTTTAATATTATTTAATTAATATTTATATTAAAAATTAAACTTTAGCCAAAATGACATCATTTTGGGTTTATTTGGTCATATAAGCATCTGAAACGACACTATTTCGATCCCAACTCACTGGAAAAGTGCCATGTCAGCATTTTGGCCGGATTTTCTCGCCGTTTGTACTTAACTGATTATTTTTCTCTGATTTTGACACTTAAGTGTACCTTGTATAACTTTTGGTACTCTAAGAATCTATACATCCATATTTCCCCAAAGTTGCTCCACCAACATTTCCTGCTAATATTCTACTAATCTTTTTCCTTGCCCACGCCTCTTTTCTCCGAGAATCCTTTTAGCTTTCCCACTCAATATAAAACTTCACCTTTTATTCACGGCATTCGAAACGTCAACCTATTTTCGCACATAGTTTGTTGTCTATTACATAGGGCGTGCGCACTTGTGATCTAACGAAACCCTTTGTGGGAGGACCCATCATGGGACTTTACGTCGGCACGCTTAGCAAGAGTAGACACATAGAAACTTCACGAGACCAAAGCCCTGCATGTTCACACCGTTGATTTCCCAATCTCACCCACCCCACGATCTCAATCCCATCAACTGAACAAATAGGAGGAACCGATGTGTCGTCTGATAAGAGGGAGAGTCACTAATTTTTTGCACCAGCATCAGTGGGAAACATTCGATTCGATTGTCTCAAATCATAATTACCCTCTTGAAAGCGCAGGCCAAGGTCACGAAACCCTCCAAATTTCATCCACGTAGGTTCACTCAACCACCCCACTATTCCAAAGCACATCGCCTTTTTGCAGTTCCTCTTCCTTCTTCATGGGTTGTGCTGTGTATATATAAAGAGTCAAATTCCTGACTTCTCTCCACGCACCAAACTTATAAGAGCATACTCCTGGAATAGAGAAAAAAATTTCACCTGCATTCCCCAAATACGAGGATGGCTAACAACTCTCGTGTTGCCATGTTTGTGCCCTTGTCCATCTTGATGGTATTGGTTGTTTCGAGTGGCTTAGTTCAGGAGGCGAGCGCAGCCGGAGAGTGCGGGAGGATCCCCATTGGGTCGGCTGCCGCCAGCCTGAGTCCTTGCCTTGGGGCAGCTAAAAATGCTCGAGCTAAGGTCCCGCCCGCCTGCTGCACCAAAGTCAACGCGCTTATCCGCACCTCTCCTCGCTGCCTCTGCGCCGTCCTACTTTCTCCTCTAGCGAAGCAGGCTGGGATCATGCCGGCCACAGCCATCTCGATCCCCAAGAGGTGCAACATTAGGAATAGGCCCGCTGGAAAGAAATGTGGGAGTGAGTATAATCATCCCTTGCCTAACAGTAAACTAAGTAGCTACTTATAATAATCACAAATCATCCAGAATTAATAATGTTTTTGTCTTTTTAATTTGCCTTCATTTGTTAACTGCAGGATATACTGTCCCCTGAGCGACAAACGCTGAGCTCGGCCCAATCTTAGGAGGAGGATGATAATTAAAGTAATGGCTTGACAAAGCCAGGGATTTGCTAAATAAACTTTGCTAATGTAAAAGGGCCATGTTTGGTTGGCCCAGGTCCATTATGGCATTATCTATGGTAATTAATAATTATGTATGTTTCCTATCCCTTAATAAAAATCATTTCCCTTGATATTGCACAAGTTGGCTCGCCAAAGGCCAACAAGGTCGATCACCTTTGGCTATTTGCCGAGGTCCAGCAACCGGCTAGAGGAAGGAAGAGGAGAAAGGAAAGAAAAAAGGAAAATAAATAAATTAAAAAAATATTAAAATATTATTTAATTTTATCCACATCAACACTAGTCGACCAATATCAACATTAGCAATATCCATCCAAAATTAGTCGGAAGGATTGAATTGTTACCAAATTAAAATGTTTAGGACTAAATTGGCACTAATAAAATGTTTTGAATTAAATTGGCAAAAAGAAAAATGTTTAAAACTTTTCTGACACTTTTTCTTCATTCATGACATTGTTCCAAGTTGTGAATTGTGATCCGTTTGGCCCAAATTGCCTCAAATTGAATTAGGATTCAAAGAGAAGGGAAATGACTTGATTTGTTCAATTGGGGTTTAGATCTCGAGCAAATTTGTTGAAGGATGTCTTTTAGGCTTATTTATGTCAACTCAAAGTGCCTGCAAGTACGTCTATTGTTAAAAAAATGATAAAATATTGTCACATCGAATTTGCGACGTCTTAAATTGATAATAACACCCAAAGTAAAGTGATCTGATAAAATGTTTCACACTAAAATGAGTGACCTACGAAAATTATGATATTTTCGATGTCTTTTCCCCTTTTTACATGTATGGAATTGATATTAGTAAGAGAGCACGCCTATTTTTGTATAAGAACGGGGAAAAAGTGTTGATTGGCGCTCGCGAGGGCTGATACACACAATGTGATGGCGCTCCATCGCTTAGTCTTGGCGAGGGCTCACCAGCGAACGATAGAGTGGCTCCTGCGGCCTTTCTTTGGAACCCGTGACGCGTGCATCCTTGTTTTTTTTCCCCTGTTTTCCCATTCTTTTCCAAGTTCTAATGATGTGGGTAGCAACGTGCACAGTCAGATCTGAAAATGTGCGGCCTATGCATGGCCGACTTGGTTGTCGTGTCAAATGCCAATGGGGCCAAATTGTCGAGTATCATATTGAATTCATTAAAAAAATATAAGGATCAATTTGGCTACACCACCAAATTGAACATTATTATATAAGAGCAAAAGGACTATTTTTGACATTTTCCTCAAATGTTACACATGTGGAATTAGTACTAGTAAAATATGACTGGAGAGTTATTACTATTCCAAAATGCATCACCTTTTTTTATTTCCCTTCCTTTATATCGGCTTGTGTTGTGTGAGTCATATTCTTAATTTATCTTTGACACACCAACTTAGAGCAAAGTACTCGGATAGAGCAATTGTCACCTACAATCTCCGAATAGAAGAGATGCCTCACAATTCGGATGTTGCCATGTCCTTGCCCTTGTCCATCTTGATGGTATCGGTGATTTTGAATGGGACCCCAATCCCATCGGTCACCGCCGGCCTGAGCCCTTGCCTGAAGAGAGCTAGAGACGCCCAGGCTAAAGTCCAGTTCACACGCTACGCAAAAGTGAACACGCTCATCCGCATCGCTCCCCGCTGCCTTCGCGCTGTCCTGTTCTCTCCTCTAGTGCAGTAGGCTGGGATCACGCCGGCCACTGCTATCTCGATCCCGAGAAGGTGAAACATTAGCAGCAGGCCCGCCGGAAAGAAATGCGGGAGTGAGTACAACTATCATATACCTAACAATCCACACGAGTAGTTACTTGTAATAATTAGATGGCATCCGATTTTGATTATGTCTTTTTTGTCTTCTTTTTTTCCCTTCATTTATTAACTGCAGGATATACCATCCCCTGAGCAACAATCTGAGCCCGGCCCAAGACAGGAGGAGGACGTTAATCAAAGCAATGGCTTGAGAAAGCTAGGAATTTGCTAAATAAACTTTTCAATGTTAAAGGGTCATTCTTTGTTTAATCGTCCCACGCCCATGTGCTACATTATCTATGGTAATTGATGATTGATTTTTTATTTTGGTGGAGCTGCTTCACTGGAGCAGTTAGCTCATTTTATCATCCCCTAATAAAAATCGTTTCCCATGATTTTTCATTGCTCGGGTCCCCTTCTATAGCAAATTTGTTTTGGCCTGTTCGTTTCGATTTTTAATAACATGAGTCGAATTCCCTATCCAATCATTTAATTAGCTGCCTAACCATGAGCTTACCTGACTCTCGGTAAACATTTCCAACTTTGTATGTCACATGCCGCATTTTGAAGGGAGTTTGAAAAAAATAGTGTCATACATATATCGATGGCTTACTTGTGATCGAAACATTGTTTTTACACGTATCGAATTAATACTAGCAAGAGAGCATGTGTATATTCGTATAAGACCAGGCAGCAGAGAGTTGGTTCACTCTTGTGAGAGCTGATCGACACACCACGCGATGACGGTGCATCGCTGGCTCTCGGCGAGGGTTCATCGACAAAGCTGGTGCGGGCCCTGCCACCTTTCTCTAAAAATTGTGCAATATGCATTCTTTTACTTCAAAAAAAGTTACACTGATGGAATTAGTAATAGTAGAAGAGCAAGCGCACGTACATATTTGTATAGAGTAGAAGAAAAAATATTGCTTTATATACGTGGAGAGGAACTAAATGCACCTAAGAATCAGTTTAGTAAATAAATTTAATATGTGAATGAATAGAATAAATTTAATATGCATCTAAGAACCAAGTAAGCTGTGCAAATAAACGTTTGTAAATTATTTTAATAATTAGAATTTCAAGATAATTAAACTATCATTACTTATAATTGAAAAAAAAGTTGGTAATTTCCTAAAAGGACTAGTAAATTTTACATCATTATAACTTTAAGAAATAACTTTGTAAAGTAGTGGAAGCTTGGTAAATGCAAACAATAAGGTGACATTTTTAAAATGATTTAAACAAGGGTTGGCAATTTCCTAGAAGATTTAATAAATTTAGTAGTTCGTATGCTCCAAAAATAAAAATTGGCAAATTACTAATATCATTATTAGTTTCGAAACAATCAATCAGATGTTGATAATTTACTCACATAAGAGTTAGTAAAGTTAAAATTAGTCGGTAACTTAACTTGCAAAACTTGATATATCACCCAAATCAAGACTAGTAGTTTTGGATAAGATTTAGTAATTTTGAAGCATATATAAATTTTACAACCAATATTAGTAAATTATTGGAGCAATCAGTAATTTTGAAACAATTTGATAAATGTTGATAAGTTGACTTAAATAAGTGTCGGTAATTTTCTATAAAAAGTTGGTAACATCATCAGTAATGATATAAATAATGTCAGTAAATTATTGAAATGAGTAATTTAAGACAATCTAGTAACTATTACTACTTTTGTAAGAGTGTTGGTTATTTATTAATTTGTAATTAACTGAACTAGTTGCCGATCAAAATTTTATTGCTAACATGTTTGGTAGTTATCAAGCTTTTCACATGTTACTGGCATGAAACTTTGTTCAAGTTTATACCCTACTAGAACGGTAGACTCGTTCAATTTTGGCTCACATAGCCAAATTCATTTTACATATAACATGTACGTTTTCTTGGACAAAAGTGAGGAATTTTCTTTATAACCAAATAGAGAGAGAGAGAGAGAGAGAGAGAGAGAGAGAGAGAGAGAGAGAGTAAATAAGCGCAACAAGAGGGAGAGAGAGAGAGAGAGAGAGAGATAATCATCTTGAAGAAAGGAATTGTCAACTCTATAGCAGTTGCAGCGGTGCACGTTTGTAATTGGATAATCAATTTCTACTTGAAACTTCAGTAGCAATCTTCCATCTCGAAGAAAGGAACTGTCAACTCTATAGCCGTTGCAGCGATTCACGTTTGTAATTGGATAATCAATTTCTACTTTCATGCAAGATGTCACCTGCGATGCATGAATGTGAGGACAAATGCTAGAAAAAATTAGCAAATTCTATCGGCAAAATAAATGAGTATGAGAAAAAGAAGCTATGAATCATGAGAGAGAGATTGATTTTACTCACTAAATAACGTCTTTTTTGAATAGTTGAAATTGACAAACTCTCTTCAACCATAACATGGTAATCATCCATCCAATCGACATAATTCAACAATCCTATCCACTTTATGAAAATACGAGATCCTCCAAGATTGATTGACATGTAATATGCCACAAAACCCCATTTATGTGACTACAAAACCTGATCCCAATCATGAGTAAAACCAATTAACAATAAAGTCACCTTCATTAGATTCATCTTCACTTGAATTGTGACCATATTGTTTGTCCATATCATTATGAACATCTCCTGGACAAATTTTCAAAAGAGGAGCTCTGCAAAGTCCATCATTGCCACAATAAATAGATTGAATGCCCAAAGTGCTTAGTTGATTGCCTGATGGAATAGGACCAGATAAATTGTTGAAGGAAAGATCCAAACAACTTAGAAAATCTAAATTGGATATGTTAGGAGGGATTTCATCCGATAACTTGTTATTGGATAGATCAAGAGATTCCAAGTATCTCAATGAGCCAATATCTGAAGGGATTTTTCTGATTAACTTATTTTGGGAGAGGTTCAAATTTTGAAGTTGAGTAAGTCTAGTTAGCCCTTCTGGTATTTGTCCTTCTAATGCATTGCTTGAAAGGTCAATGGAAAACAAATATTTGAGTGCATTGGTGAATTCTAGGTTTCTTCCTTTTATATTAACCACCACAATGGGAATCTCCCCAATGGAATCCATAAATGAAATACCAGTAGAATTGGCCCACATCTGCAAGAAGTTGCTAAAACAAGGAGGAATGCCTCCAGAGAGGTTGTTATGTGCTAGGCTTAGATATCGGAGAAAAGGAAGTTGACAAAGCTGCAAAGGAATGTCCCCAATGAAATAATTTCTCTCAAGATTGATTATCGAAAATAGTCCAATCCCATTGGAAGAGGGTAAAATGGAGGAGGGATAATTGGAGGATGTATTCTACTAGTGAGTAGATTGTCACTCAAGTCAAGAATTACTAAAGATGACTTTAGTAAACATTTTGGAATCACTCCATGCAAGACATTTTTATCTAGGCCTAGAACTAGCAATTGCTTTAAATCACATAGAGAGTTTGGAAGCTGACCATTTAACTTATTGTCTCCCAACGAAATCCAATACAAAGAATATAGTGACAGCCCCCAACATTGTGGAAGTCTCCCAAATAGTTGGTTCTTAAAGAGATTAAGAATTTGCAAGTTAGGTAACATGCATGTAGAATTTGAAATGTCACTGTTGAGGTTATTTCCAGAAAGTGACAGTTGCCATAATTGTGCCTCTGAGCATATTGTCTGAGAGATCTAACTCTTCAATGTTAGATAGAACATCAAGTAGTCAATGGGGAACTTCACCTGAGATGCTAGCATTTGACATGATCAATTGCAAAATGCTCCTTTGAGTTCAAAGCCAATTTGGAAATTCTGGTCCCACTTTGCAACTTGACAAGAAAATGGATTTTACTTGGAATGGAGGAACCCATGATGCGCTAACATTTATAACAAGCTTGTTCAACCGTATACTAAATCAGGTCAAACTGGTGAGATTTGCCAAGTGAAGTTCACTAACAACTCCATCTAATCAATTTTAACCAAAGTCCATCACCTTTAGATTGGATAGTTGCCCAATACTTTTTGGAATGTTCCCACTCAAATTGTTATGAGAGAGGTCTAAACATCTCAAAGAGGATAATTGACCCACATTAGTAGGAATAGGACCTGAAATCGAGTTATATGAAAGATAAAGGAATTCAAGATTTTTGGAATTTCCAAATTGATTGGGTAGATGACCATTGAAATTGTTGTAGCTAAGGTTTAGACACTTTAGGTTCTCCAATTCACTGAGAGTAAGATGTATCTTACCTCCCAGATTGCCATCCTCAAGATCAAGCTTCAAAACATGACTAGTTTTGTTGTTGCATTCGACTCCTTTCCACTTGCAACAATGCTCGCCGATCTACGATGACAGGTGTCTCAAAGGATCAATGAGATCTTGCTTGAACTTCAAAAGAGCTTCCCTCTTAGTGCCAATGCAGCTTACATTTGTTAGGGCATTGGAGCAACAGAATTTCAAGGCTTGAATGATAAAGAATGCATGCAAGAGCACAAGGACAAAGTTAGTGTAGAAGTAAGATGCCATTGTTGTTTAAAATTAACTTGAGAACTTCTATTTATAATGGCCAAACGACCCTTCTTTCAAGAAATATTATATTTTTTATTCACAGAAATGTAGAAAAGAATAAGGAGGAAATTAACATATTTTCTAAATCTATCCTCTAATCACTTGCCACCTAAAGCGACTTCAAAGATTTCAAGTTGTGCATTGCAAGACCCGTTAAATGGTTCAAATACATTAATCAAGCAAACCATTGAAATGGTGTTAGCAAAGAGCAAACATTGGGTTTGGGCCCCGCCAAAGAAACTTTGGCCGAAAGCTGTTGTAGACAATGGAAGGCCTTTGAAAAGAAATTTTTTCTGGACTTTTCTTCATGTTGTGAGGGAAAAAGATAAAAAGGGTGGTTCTGTCCATCATAAGTTGTTTTTCTATTTTCCTTTTCCAGTGTCCGTTGCAATTTTAAGAAAAAGAAAAGGTTTCATTTGTTTCTTGTTGAGCTGAAAATAAATGAATTGTGAAACATTTTCTTAAAAATAATTACTTATAATAATTGCTCAATGAAAAATATTTATTATCGACAACAATTTATATCTAAATTTTCTCATGAATAATGACATATTATTCGTTCATCAAGTAATAATTTTCAGTAAAATATTTTTCAAATCATTTAATTCTCGAGAAATAAAATGACTCTAAACAATAATGAGTTGTCATCGATTTTTTGTTTTTTTCAGTTTCCACTCCAAATCAGAAGCAAATACCTATTGTTGTTCTTCGCGTGAAAAGAAGCATTCCACTTGGGGCAATATGGGACCCTGAAATGGGCTAGTCATGATGCAGAGTCAGCAGTTTCAGATTCTGCTCTCATGATCAAAGCTCTGTAAATTGAAGTGGGCATCTGTCTATGAATGGTTTATGACCTCTTTCTCTATAATGTAGAACTTGGGAGGCTACAAAATGTTATATGGGGAGGCAATGAGCCGACCGAGTAAACTTCGGCCCACGCCAAAGTTATTCTCAATTCCTTTTCCTGAATTTTATGAGAGCTTACTTTAGTTAGAGCTTTTGAATGACAGAATTTCAATACTTGAACAATATAAAGTACAAACAAGAGTTTAGACTCAAGCTAAAAGCTAAGGGATTATTATGAAGAAGTTCTAAACCTATTATATGCATGCTAATTTAGCCTTAATCTTTTAGCTTGTCCAATTCAGTCCTAAACTTTTTCAAAATTTAACAAGGTAGTCCGTTTATCTAAATTTAGTTGGAAAGCGCTAAGTGGATGCTAGCCACAGATGTGGCTTACTTGACACTGACGTGGATAGTTTTTGCATTTTTATTAATTGCAATTTTATGAAAATTTTGTTTTTCCTTTTCTTTTCTTTCCACTCACCTAGATCTAGGGAGGGCCATGATGCCCTTGCCTAGATCCAATGGGGGCCGGCAACCTTCAATGGTCATCGCCAAGGCCACATATTAGTGGAAAAAAAAAATCAGAAAAAAAAAATAAAAATTGTTCACATATTGTTGGTCTTGCCAAGTAGGACAACCGGCATTCACCTTAGTAATTTCTAGTCAAAATTGGCTAGAAGACTACATTGGCAAATTATAAAAAAGTTTAGGACTAAATTAGCCAAATCGAAAGGTTTGGGAATGAATTAACATTTGTATAATAGGTTTAAAGTTTTTTCATTATTTTCCCAAGAGCTAGTGGAGACTGCCATGGTTCTTCGCAATTTCCCAACTAGGGCTTCAATGAATCCAAAAGGGCTAGGTTTGGGTCAAACGGATCTCTTGGTTTGATTCAGAAGGAGAAGGCATGAAATCTTTTTAATATCCTAAAGCATAATTCATTATTTCCAAGTCAATGCCCTCCAAGACCCGTCCGGTTAAGCCATCAAATACAATGAGACTTCTCAAAGTCTTTAAGACGTTTATTATTTGGTACTTGAAACCTTTCAACAATCTATGTACAACTTATTTTATCTGCCAATGTAGAAAGTTTCTATTTGCAACCAAATTTTCGGTTGTTCTCACTATTGCTCATATCATGAGTTTGTACGTGCTGGTTGGTGAAGCAATCCTGTAGTCATGCTAGGACTAATGCCATCTGTGGCATATCCTAATGAGCGATGATAACTTGATTTTTACATGTATTACACGATTCAGACAAGGGACCTCATAAATTGCTCTCGAGATCTTTCTTTATTCTAATAAAAAAAGAACTCACACTTTGTGCATGGAAAAATAAGATATTTTCTATCACGTAAAGAACGTACTATATTTATGAATTTGAGTAACTTTAGAATGTAAATTCAAATTATTATCAAACAAATAATTTCAATTAAATTCAAATTTTGAATGTGATTACCTTGTTATTTTCATTTCCAGGTTTTGTTTGAAATGTTATTCATGAAATATAGCAAGCATTGTTATTCATGAAATATCGTGAAATCACATATAACAGTGATAAGTTCATATACATGCCCTTTAGATACATTAATTAAAAGAGTAATTGACCATCTATTGACCACGTAACAAAGAGAATAGCAATAATAGATATGCTCCGCATGTACCACTGGTGTCACACCAGCAATTACCAGCAATTGCCATGAAGGCGAATTTCCTCAAATATTAGAAAGATATTTGCTCTTCTTTTTCTTTTTCTGAGTCTGAGGTTTAAGTTGGAGGGACGCGAAACTCTTCTTGCTCAATATCACGAAAAATTGGGAGGGATTGGGAGGGGTGAGGTTGTCCAAGTGGAATAGATATTGGCAATGGCAATGAGTAACATCTGGAATATGTATATTGCATACGCTAGTTGATTCAATACGATGAGTTTTACCCCATAGATGGAGATGGCACCCTAATCAAGGAGTTCCTAGAAACTTGTATAATTCTTGCTTTGCGAGAAGAAGAGCACCTCACAACCTTTTGTTAGGTCTTGGTCTTCATCTACCAATACATTAATAGAGTTGGTGGAGACAAAGTGGACGTTTTGAAATGATGGAAGAGAAAAGCCACCAATTTTCCGATTTTTTTCCACCATCGCTCTTGATCTATTGACCCGCCAGCGTCCATGGTACCACTGGAGTCCAAGTTCATTACAAGCCAATGGATCTTTATATATCAATAGGTCCAAATTATCTATGAAAAATTTAGGAATGGCGGGGTAGGGCGTGATTGCTGGAGGAATGTGCTCAACGAGCGAGAAAACGATGGCGACACTATTTCATCCGAATCATAGTGAGAGACAGGACACCAAAGACACCAAATTAATTACATATTCTCTTCTGGTGTAATTTTTGTGTAATCATTATTAGAGCACCATTATGTGTAATTTTTTTTTCATATTATGTGAAGTTGTACTTGTATTTCAAGTTGGTTTGATTAAATGGATGTTTTTCATTAAAACTCCTCAGTTATATTACTATTACTTTTAACATTTGAAAAGTTAGTTTTATTTTGTTAATTTTCTTTTTCATTGAAAAATTATAGATTAACTGTTTATAAAAACCTGGCCCGGGGTCGACATGTGGGCCGGCACGACTTAGTGCCCGGCCCTAGTGGCGTGTGTGGATTTCTATCTCCTCTGACTCTTTTTATTCATTAATAATTCATAAGTTGGAAGTGCAAATCTTTAGCCAGATATATAAAGATCATACAAAATTTAGGATCACCCAACTCTACGATAGTTTTAAGTGAGGATGTTCATATCAGTAAAATTAGCCACGCCCATGATTTCAATCATTCACCTGAATCAAATAATCTATATATTGAATTTTTAATTATTAGTTGTACATTGTATCATATGTTTGTTTTTCAATGAAAATGGGCCATGAACTTCACAATGGAAGAGCAACATGTGTCGTGGACTTAAGTAAAAGACCGGAGATATAAACATGATGACCCCACAAATCATGAATTAATTCGATGGTTAGGAGCATCGGAAGAATTGATTAGGGTGACTTACTTTAACACTTCAAAATATTTTAGCATCGATAAAGACACGATAAAAGCTAATACCTATGATATTCCTTATAAGAAGCACGTTTTACGTTGTTTTCTTGGTATAACCCCTAAGAAGGAAAGCTCTTGGAAGTGGACAGACCTTGAAAATTTCCCTATATCAACGCACTAATTTAAAGTCACTTTTCGTATAACAAACACCCAAGCATTCCTTACTCCTTCGACATTAGTTCTTATAACCATAAACCAGTTAAATAATATAATTCACAATTCTTACCATCATCTATAGTTTCATCACATCTATCAATGACTATATTTTTCACGATAATAGTCACAGAAAATATTAACTCCATGAAAATCGTAAATAATGTCTCTCTTTTTGTAAATCCTATCTATTACAATGATGATGTAAAAACTATCCCAATGAGTTAGAACCATCTATTTAGTTCGTCGTGGAAGAAACTGACTTTGATTTCTCTAGGATATGTATATAAAAAATCCTAAAACTTACCACAAAAGTATAATTAAATTTTAAAACTTTCAAAAAATGCAATTAAATCAAAGAGAGTCATCTCAAGAACTCTCACATTCATGGATTGAGCAATAAGAGAGTGAGTGTTGCTAGCCGGGTGGGTGGATGGATGTAGGTGGCGATGCCCACAAATGAATTGGTCGAACTACCTAAGGCAGCAGTAGTTGTGTCGGAGATTGAGGTTGATTCCAGTCGCAGCGACAACCACCACCACCATCACCCCCTGGACTCTCGCGACTCGCAAAGTTGTCAAGTGAGTCTTTCCTTTAAACTCCATTTGCAATTCAGTAGATGACATGCAAAGTTGGAAATGTTTACTTGGAGTTAGGAAATCTCATGGTTAGCTATTTAGGGCATGCATGGTAATTGGCCAAACAGTGATAATTTCTATTTTTTTGTTCCCGAGAGTAGATTTGGAACAGAAATTCATTTGTGTTTTTGTTTCCGGAAACAAATTTGTTCCCAGAAATAGATTTGGAACGAAATCAAGAATAAAAAAAAAGTTGCTTATTGTTCCCGGAAACAACTTCTTCTTTTTTCCTTTCTTTCTTTTCTCTTCTCTTTCTCTTTCCTTTTCTTCTTCCTCCCTCAACCTACTGCCGCCCATCGCTACCGTCACTAACACTGGCCACCATCGGCGAGTGGCTAGGTGAGGTTCGACGAGCTTGCTAGAGGCTTGCCTAGCCACTAGTGAGCTCGGCCGAGCCTTGTCGGTGGCTAGCCATCGGCGAGGTTGGCCTCACAGGCCCATCGCCAAGGTGGCGTCGACTTGGCTGGGTGAGCTTGGCCTCATTGTGGTTGGGCGAGTTGGCCTCGGCCAGATCTGGAGAGGCTGAGCTCACCTAGCCACCGACGAGGCTCGACCTCACTGGCCTACTGCTAGGCCAATGTCACCCAGCCAAGCCGACACCACTCTGGCAGTGGGCCAGCGAGGCCAAGCCTCATTGGTGTTTGGGCTAGCTTGGCCTTACCTAGCCAAGGCGAGGCTGAGCCTTGCCCAGCTCATGGCAAGGCTGGGCATCGTGCGGCCCTCATCTGGCCAGCTGCCGACAATCTATTAAGGAAAAATAACGTGAAAATGAAAAGGTAAAAATAGAAAATTGTATTTAAATCATTAAAAAATTAAAAGAAATTATTTTGGACTAGAAATTTTTAGGTTTTACCAAACGCATTTCTGTCCTGGGAATAAAAATTTTGGACAGTTACAAAACACTTTCAAATGCTTAGAAATTGTTCCCAGGAGCAGAATAAAAAATACTCATTTTTGAGCAAAAACTATTCCCGAGCATAGAATCATTACCAAATAAGCCCTTAGTCAAATAATTAGATAGGAAGTTACATACATCTTAATTTTTCAACAAAGGGACTATCAATGGATGAAAAGTAAAATGAGTTAATTCAGGGCAAATCTATGTAAAAAGTAACTATCTCAAGTAACATAAGCACTTCACTCGCTAGGAGATGGAATTTGAAGTAATTCGGGATATATAAAAATATTTCTACTGAAAAGTTATACGAAAAAAATACACGCTATACAATTTCTCTTGGAATTCCATGGAATTCCAATGACATGTCCACGGTGGCGCAGCAAATTTTTTGCAGAAGCTCTTCGTCTCTTACTTTCTGCGGTGCTTCTTTCTTATATTCTTGGTCAAAATGACGAAAGGAGCATCCATTTCGGCCAAAGTTAATATCTCACGAATACTAGATCTCTTATTCTAAAATAGTGGAAAGATGATGAAAAAAGAAACCAAGAACAGAAGATGCCTCTTCAAGCAACTCCATTCATTCCTTCGTCTTCTAAAGTTCGATGCCTTTTTTCTCTTGAAGTTCAAAAAGAACTTATTCCTAAGTTCTTCTCTTTGCTAAAAATGAAGGAATGAAGAACTTAGAACTTAATCTTCAAGCAACTCCATTCATTCTTCATCTTCTAGAGTCTGCTGCTTTTTGTCTCATTTTTGCTAGCATTTCTTACTGTACAAACGGAAGAGCAAATTCTTGGTCCAAAAAGGAAAGAACTATTTGCTATTGATGGGGAACCAAGGATAAAATATCATGCGAAACGACCACTGCTGTAATGGGCCAATTAAACAGAGAACCACCCTTTTACCTCGGCAATTTTTATCTAGCAGAACCCCAACTTTCTCTAGCTGTCACTTTGATTTAACATCCTCCTCCTATGTTGGTGCTGGGCATCATCTGTCGCTCGGGGGACGGTGTATCCCGCAGCTAACAGAAACTTCTCACTCGACGTGGGTAATTCCACCAAGTGGGGGGACAGGCAGATGAGAGAATCTGATCTGCTGAAAGATGAGAAAGGAATTGACTGGTCTTGCAAGTGTGCGATTCCGTCCGAATGCAACCCGCCTGTTGGTGATGGACCTAAGCCAGATCTTTGTATTGAAGTAACAAATCAAAAGGGAAACAATCAGAGTTGTGACAGTACAGAATATTCTATAAATCAGCATATAGATAATACATACATTGCCATTATTAAGATTTCTTCCCTTTTAATTTCTTACTTCAATACTTTGGCGGTCCACCCGTGGTGATCTGATCGACCTTTGACCAATCGAGAAGCAAGATCTTTGACAGGTGGATTGCACTTCCGGCCGCCCTTTCGGTAGTTCGAAGGTTGAACCTTTTACCACAATGTCAAACTGGAGGTGACACGCGGCAATCTCACGTTTGTAACCACCTAGCGTAGATGTCCTATGCCTGCACTGTATGGATTTGTGCAGATCGCGTGATTCCAAGAATCTTGCTTTTCGCTTCTATTTTAGATCCTTATTTTATTTTATTTTGCCTTTTCCGATTCTGAAATGATACTCTCGCATTCATAAGAAGGTCCATGTCTCGATATTTGCGGGGTATCAAAATAGAGTAGGTATGGTTTGGTTTCTACAAGCTTTTAAATGAACAGATAAAGTTTAGACCAAAAAAAAACATTTCAATATTTAATAGGGTTATAAAAAACCCCAAACTAATACACATATGTTAAATTTATTTCAAACTAATTTTTGACAACTTTAAACTAGTACACATATGACAAATTTATCCCAGATTAAATTTTTAACCAATAAATACCACAAAAGACCCTAAACGTTAAAATCCCAAGTTAGTACACCCATTAATTGATACTTCCATGGGCCACTTATTTTGGACTAATTCTCATCTCACGAAAAGTTCCAAACCAGTACCCACTATCACATTCACTCCATACTAATAATTTTCATCTCATCAGGAATCTCGAACCAAGACCCCTAACCCAAATTTGCCCTCCATGAGCATTGCATACAATATCCCATCAAGAAATGAATATGTATCACACAAATGTGACAGGAGATTGCAATACGGATCGACATATAGAATGGTAGCATCACATTTTAAAAGGATACTAGATGAAATGCCAACGGATGGCAGATTTAGGTCAGGTTGTGTCGATTGGGAAATTTTTGTTGGACGAGGAGCAATTCAAGGTCAATGCATCATTGAGATATTAATTTAAAAGTTATTTTAGATGAAAATTTATTTAAGATAAAGGCTTAATACCACAAAAAACCTCGAACTATATCAACTGTGACACAAATATCTTGAACTTTTGTTGCAAAGACCCAAACTTACCTATTATGACACAAAGATCTCGTATTTTTTATCGTGTTAGAAAAAATCTTGAACTTATACTAGCGTGACAAATATATTTAGGATAAAACTATAATAAATGGTATATATATCACACATGTAAATGTTTTGATTTTTTTATATAAAAAAAATTGGAGAAGTTATGTCACAATGAACATAATTTAGATTTTCTTGTGGTATTTGCCTTAAAATTAATGTGTCCAGTTGACACCAATTTGAAATTTTTAGTGTTAATCAACAATTGTAATACTAGGGAAGCTTATATCATGCGGGAAGGTGGGCCTTGAAAAACATTCATCAATAACATTCATATTTTATTGACAATATGGGCTTTCCTCTAAATTATGGAGATGAAACCGTCATGCAATCAAAATACTCACGTGATGTAGTACTAGGAGATATACACATTAATTTGCATGATTATTTCATGGATTACGCTAGTGATTATTGCAATAATAATCATTTTCATTTTTAGGACGTGTCACTATATACCTGATTTTTATTTTTATTTTTATCGATAAAACTTCTCTCATTACTCATTAGTAAATTCCCAGGAGCAGTGTCCCATGTCTTTACATAACAAAGAAAAAGACAATCAGGAATAGTAGACAGCTAGTTCATAGGTAAAGACTTGTTCCAGCGAGCCTTCGCTACCGAATTTGCAGGGCAGTTTGCTTCTCTGGGACAAAAAGTATTGAGACACCACCTGAGCAATCCAGGAGCTGTGTACAATCTCTGATTTAAAATGGGTAAAATACACATAAGCATGCTAGATGTTGATTACAATTATATATGAAGTCAAAAAAATTACCATTACGGAGATTGTTTTAAAAATCTTTAGTCCTCTGAATGTGATAGATAAGTGTGGAATGTCTACATCTTTTGATATTGATATAAATTAAGGGAAATTTTCAAAAAAGAAAAAAGAAAAACCCCACTGAAGTGAGACAACCTTTTTTTCCTTGCAAAATAGGGTATACGATAAAGGGGCAATCTTTTCATGCCGCTTTGCCAGGGAAAGATAGAAGGTTAGGGTCGTAAAAGGACGATAAAGGTATCCCTTTATCGTCCACATGTGCTTTTCCCATCACATATGCTTGTCAACCGAAACAGCTATCATATGTGATGAGAAAAGCCTTTCTAAGTCCAGCAAATGAACAAACCCACTTGTTTTGGTGGAGAATTCAAGCCCTGAACTCCGAATTTCCTCGTGACGCTCTTCCAAAAATGAAAATAGAAAATCACTGTGAATTTGATACCACAGAATTCACTTTCAACCCGATCAATCTCCTACGGCGAAGAAACTGTTGGATCAATGGAGTCGATATTATGTTACTCAGAAGCAAACGGAATCAACAATAAGAAGCATTTAAAAAAAAAAGTACTCACAATTAGGTGTCGGAATTTCTGTTCAATTTATTACCTAATAAGCAATGATGAACATCCGTTCGTAAGACAATAGTGGACAACTAACTGAGATATTAAATCTAATTCAGTCGACAGACATCAGATTAATTCAGCTGACGACTGATTTAACTCATCAATGTATATTTACCTCTTAAGGACTCATATGGTAATGAGAAGTTTTGACAGATTATAAAATTTGTGCCCGTTCTATTTCCCAAATCGAAAGTAGTAATTCAACTAGCATGCGATTTGAATAGGAGGAAATTTGAGATTGGACATAGCATGGTCGATATTATGGTGGCATAAAAAATACATGAAAACTCCTCTTGTTCCAAGTAGAGAGAGGGACACTAAAGCAAGTCCCCCTCTCACTAAAGCAAGCCCTCTCTCTCTCTCTCTCTCTCTGAGGGTCCCCCCCTCTTTTCCCGAATGATGCTCCATGTCAAAAAAAATTGCCGCAATATATAAAGAGTTACGGTCCGTGATTTCTCTTCATGCAAGAACATAGCAAAGACATATAGTGCTGAAATTCTTGCCTATAATCTCCAAATAAAAGCATGGTTCACAAATCTCACGTTGCCAAGTTTGTGCCCTTGTCAATCGTGATGATGGCATGGGTGACTTTGAATGGCTTCATTCGGGAAGCGAGCGCTGATGGAGAGTGCGGGAAGAAATCGATCAGATCGGCGTTCCAAAGCCTGAATCCTTGTATGGTGGCAGCTAGAGACCCCCAGATTAAGGTCTCACCTCTCTGCTGTAAAAGAGTCAACACACTCATTCATATCAGTCCTCGCTGCCTCTACGCTGTCTTTCACTCTCCTGCAGCGAGGTTCGCCAGGATCGTTCCGGCCACGGCTATGTCAATTCCCAAGAGGTGCAACATTAGGAACAGGCCCGTAGGAAGGAATGCGGAAGTGAGTATAACTACTTTTTACGTAATAGTCTACTGAGTAGCTACTTCTAATCATAGAATGTCATCCAAAATTGGAAAAATTGGCAATGTTTTTGTCTTCTTCTTTTTCTTCATTTATTAGCTGCAGGATGCACTGTGCCCTGAGCGACAAATGATGCCCAGCTCCAACATAGGAGGAGAATGTTAAATCAAGGTGATGACTTGAGAAAGACGGAGTATAACTACTTTTTACGTAATAGTCTACTGGGTAGCTACTTCTAATAATAGAATGTCATCCAAAATTAGCAAAATTGATAATGTTTTTGTCTTCTTCTTTTTTTCTTCATTTATTAGCTGCAGGATGCACTGTGCCCTGAGCGACAAATGATGCCCAGCTCCAACATAGGAGGAGAATGTTAAATCAAGGTGATGACTTGAGAAAGATGGAGCTTTCGCTAGATAAAAATCGCCAACGTAAAAGGGCCGTTCTCTGTTTAATTGGCCCATTACGGCTTTGGTCGTTTCGCATGATATTTCATCTCTTGGTTCCCCATCAACAGCAAATAGTTGTTTCCTTTTTTGACCAATAATTTGCTCTTCCGTTTGTGCAGTAATAAGTGCTCATCTTTTTTTTTTTATATATATAACTTTCATTGAAAAATCTTCTCATCTATACGAAATTACTTAACCATTCCTTAGCGAGCGAAGTGCTTAAACCCCTTTAGAGGTAGTTACTGTTTACATAGGTTGGCCATGAATTGGCTTATTTTACTTTTTATTCAGTGATCGTCCCTTTGTTGAAACATTAAGATGTATATAACTTCTTATAATTATTTTAGAGAAATAGCTAATCATGAGAAATCCTAACTCCCAATAAACATTTCCAATTTCACGTGTCATTTGCTGAATTTCGAACGGAGTTTAAAGAAAAGATTTGTTTGAGATCAAGACAAAATATATTATAAATATGAAGTTAATACTAGTCAAAGAGCATGCGTATATTTTTAAAGGAAAAAAAAACAAGAAAAATTTGTCTCAAATACTTGAACAGAAAAAATATGTGTAGATTGGAACTAGTTTAGGAATAAATATTTAGGGACAATGTCAAATGTAGTCCCTATGCTCCTATCCAATGTTGAATTTGATCCTTAAGCTTTGACCCTGGCCAATTTTATCTTTGTTCTCTTTTAATGGCATCAGTTTTAGTCTTTGATGTCAATTCTGTCCCTCGAAAGGCTGTCAATGAATACCGGAGCCCTCGCTTTTTTGACCCTCACGACACGAGTGTCGCTTGACACACCATCGAGGGCGCGTTTTTTGCTCTTAATGAGGGCTCGTCAGCGAAGCTGGGGCGGCTCTTTCTCCGGAACCCGGGCAATGTGCATGCTCCCTTTCATGTCTTGTGCCTCTTTTTCCCTGCTTTTGCTTTTATTGCTTCTTTTCATGTTTTAATGATGTGGGCAAAGGCGTGAACGAGCACATATGCAAATGTGAGTCGCACGCATGACCGACTTGGATCGTCATGTCAAGTGCCAATCAGACCAGATCGATTTCAAGGACTAAATGATTTCATCAAACGAGCCCAATGACCAATTAGTCCATCCTTTTTGTCAAGGTCCACTCAATGCCATTGCACTAAAATAGGTTACAATTTGCGAGGAATGAGAATTTTTTGAGGAATGAGAATTTGTGAGGAACGAGATTCTCTATCGAATACAACATTCAGTGGACCTTGGCAAATTTGAAGAATATGTAAGCTATTGCCAGATTGACGTTGGCCAAAGAATAAACATAACATGTGGTCTATATGTGATTACCCAACAGGGAAAACGCTATTAAGAATTTAAATTATTCGCAGCATTTACCCCAAATTTTTTTATTTTTTGTAACACAAAACACCCAAAATTTGTGTCAACGTGACCCATCTACCCTAAACTTATATTAGTATGACATTTTTATCCCAATTTTATTATATAATACCAAAAATCCTAAAATTATATTCATGTGGTACATTTATCTCAAAATTTAAGGTAGATGTGCTACATCAGTACAAGTTTGGGATTTTTTATTTTACCAAAAAATAATTTAAAGTAAAAATTATGTGACATGAGTATAAGTTTCAGATTTTTGGTGTTATAAAAAAGTTAAAGTAAATATGTCATACAGGTATAAGTTTAAGTAAATATGTCATACAAAGAAAGTGAAGGTAAAAAAAACTAAGAATGGAATGAGTTTCCTCTATTGTCTTTACAAGTAAGGCTTAAAGGCGATCAACTCCTTCTATATGACTTTGGAAAGCGAAATGCAACATGCAGAAAGAGATCAGGGATATAATTAAAGTAAGAGGGAGATGGTTTGATTATGTCTCCGACATAGCCCGTGAGATCGAGATTTAAGAATAATAACCCACAAATCGACATGGGCGATTCCATGAGAAACGTGGGGTCATCTCTGTTATGGGGGCGATTAACGATTATGTGTATGGACTCAATTAAGTTATTGCCCTCACTAATTATATGGATATAAATTAAATTTGTTAATCACTGGACCCACTTCGGTTATTATTATTAATATTTTGGCCGGAGACCCACTTAGGCTATTGTCCTGACTAGTTAAATGGATAAAATGAGTATGTTAATTACTAAACTTTGGTTCTCTCCCAAAGCTGGTAAAGAAAGTCTTTTAAAGTGCGCAACTTTTCATACAAGTATATGGGAGTATCGCATACTGAATATACAACATTCATACATTAAAAAAAAAAAAAAAGACATCTATTAAGCGCATTATCATTCTGAAAAACAATGTCAAGTTATCAATTAATGTTTGAATCTCTTGGCACTTTTTCCCTCATTATAACACAAGCTATTTATCTAAGTCTCTACTTACTATTTGATGTAGTCGTGCCTTCACCCTTCATTCGCAACCTTTCCTAGCCACAAGCTAAACGACAGTGATTTACCATCGGTTTCTTCGCTTGCAGAGTGCATTTCGGGCATGGAAACAGGCTTGCGCATTAAGCTGTAGCAAAAAGAAAGACTCGTACATGAAGGGTAATTATCAAGAAACGTATTAGTGGAAGAAAAGAGGAGAGAAAGAAGGGATGTCTCACTTCTAGACCTTTGTATTTGCTTCATATGGACTTGTTTGGTCCATCAAAATCTTTAAATCTTGACTGTAAAAATTATTGTCTTTTGTTATAGATGATTTCTCTATACACATGAGTTTTCTTTCTTGCTAATAAAAGTGAAGCTTTTCGTGAGTCTGGAGAAAATATCTCATTTATTTCTATTCGAAGTGACCATGGCAGTCAATTTGAAAACCAACTTTATAGGAAATTTGCAGCAAAAGAACAGCGTAAGTATTAAAACTCGGCATGGAGAATCACTTAAATGTTAAAGTTATGAAAAATATATTTAAACGTCACTTTTTTTAAAACTAGGATATCTAAGTGCCAAATCTGACAAAGAGTGCTGGAAATCCAATGTAGCCTATTTTAATAATATAAATCACCCACATAGCTCATCGGAAAGCTGAGTTAGAAGAGACTTAGCCAAAACAATATCCTTTTGGCATTGACGTGGCTATTAATATAAATATTAATTGAATAATATATAAGGGAAAGGGTGAGGTTGGGTGAGGGATGTGCAGCCCTCGCCACCACAACTGCCCCACCATCACTAGGAAGCACGCAATAGTAAGGTGAGGGTCGGCCAGGATCACCAAGCCCTTTCTCAGCAATGGTGAGGTGACAGCAATAGTAGCAGCGATGAGGGCTACATAGCCCTCGCCCAACCCTCACCCCTCCCCCCCCCCCCTCTTTTGTTTTTTTTTAAATTGATTTTTTGTGTTTTTGGTTGATATTGCAATTTTTTTAAAAAAGCCAGGCAAACAATTTTTTTTTTTAAATTGCCACTTGGATAATTTCTTTTAAAGAATTGCCACATCAAAAAATAAATTTTCCTGAAAATGCCATGTAGGCAATTTGATTGAAATTTCTCGTCGTTGACATTTAAATGATCCATTATTCTCTGATTTTGACACTTAAATGTACCTTCCGAAACTTTTGATACTTAAGTGTCTTATATGCCAAGTTTTGACACTTAAGGTGTCTGGCAATCGGAAATTTGTGAAGGCCATGGTCTCGATCACAATTTTTCAACCCATAAAACTGCTCAAGAAAATGGAGTAACATAAAGGAAAAATTATGCTCTTCAAGAAATTTCGAGAACAGTACTTTGTGAAATTCTTTGCCACATTTGTTTTGACCCAAAGCTGCAAACACCGATTGTGTTTTAGTTAGACCAGTTTTGGAGAGAACCCCTTTGAACTTTTTAAAGAGAAGAAATTTAACGTTGCCTATTTTCATTCTTTTACTTGTACCTTATTTATTCTTAACAATAAGGAAAAAGCTTTGTAAGTTTGATGCTAAGAGTGACGAAGATCTGTACCTTGGTTGCAAAGTGCAACATAATGAAGAACTTTAATTATTGAGGAATATATTAATGTTATATTCGACTAATGTATTTTTATTTGTTGGAACCAAAAGGATGAAGGCACTTTGAAGGGTGTGATGGGGAGAGAATACAAATACACAAAAAAGAGATAACAGTATTCAAAATGCCTTGCGTATACTTTTATACAAAATACATACCACACTCTTACAAACTTAACAATACAAGCTTATCTAAGCTAAACTCTCTCTCTATCTCTCTATATACTTCTAAGGCTCTCACTCACTGCCCATGTTTGCACTCTTAAGCCTTATATAGGCTGAAGCCTTCACCGCCTATTGAAGTCCCACCACTTGAGGAAGCGGCAAAATTTCTTTTGTTGGTGTAAGCTATCTTCAAAATTTGAGTTAACGTAATGACATGCAAATCCTACTCATGTGTTAAATAGGGGTGTCAGTAACCGAACTGGAAACCGGAAACTAAACCGAACCGAAATTTTGTGCGTTTTCGATTCGGTTCAGTTTCCAGTTCGGTTAACCGAAAAAATCAAATTATATCTCCTAATTCAAAATCTATCCAATTCAGTTAACCGAACCAAATCGGTTAACTGAATTGAACCGATTAAATCAAAATCTTTCCCAATAGTCTCCCTCTATGTCTCTCTCTTGCTTGGTTGTTCTTGCCTCCGTCTATCACGATCCGCGTCCATCTCCGGTGCGATCAGCCTCCGCCTCCACTTTTGTCTCCAGCCGATCAGCCTCCGCCTCCATCTCTGGCACGAGCCGTCTCCGCCTCTGATTTGATCGCCTCCACCTCCACTTCCGACTTGATCCATCTTCGTCTCTCTCTCACTCGCTCGCTTGGTCGTCTTCGTCTCTCGCTTGATCCGAACGGTTCCCGTCCGTCACCCTCGCCTGGCTCTGCTCACCTTCCTCCTCTGAACCCATGTTAGATCCCACTTCTGGGTTCATCCTCCCGAAGCCAAAACCCTAACATTGAGCCCGAATCCGAGTTCGATTCAAGTACTTGACTCATAGTTTTCTATGATCCACAAGCACTGTGGTTTACTCTCTTTCGTCTCCTTCGATTCCTTTACTCTTTCAAAGATAAATTTTATGCAATTAAATTGATTTGAGTTAATGGTTACTGAGATATTGGTAATGTCACGTTCGATGCTTTTGTTTCTACCAGCTTGCTTGTATATAGTTCACTGAATGCGCCGAAAGTTCTATCAACAAGAGGGATGTAGGTCTTTAAGATGGGTGTTGCTGGTACATGATCAACGTTATTAGATGCGTGATGTTGTAATATTCTAGGGTTAGGTTGCAAGATTCCTTTTTCAGAATGTTCTTTTGTAGTCTCTGCTTACAGACTGTCTAAAAGGACTCCTCATAATTTTAGGGACTTGCCAGTTGTGGACAATTGGCATGGATTCAATGACAATGTTTGTGTTTCCCTGCATTGTGAACATGCTTAACCTGTTTAGATTAAATTGGTTTGAGATGTAATCTGGAGCTGTTTGATTTCTGTAGGTTTGATGATTGAATTTGCTAGTGGCTTATTGCTTTCAGGAATTAGATAGAATTTGAAACTCTTTCTTTTGAGTGCATGCTCCGCTTCGCATAAAGAGATATAGCAGATCATAGTGACATATCTATGCCTTGAATATTTCATCTTTATGTTTAAATGAGAGTGTTGCAAGCCCGACAATTACAATTGTAGTGAGTGGATACGGGAGGATCGAGTGATAAGATGTCAACAAAAAAATTAGCGATTAAACCATTAGGCTTTGAGGATTGAAGCTTGGATACTAGCATGGTTTAGATAGCAGATTTTACAATAAGTGGCACTTTAGATTCTGGATTGTCCTATGTATTCTTGCATGTGTTAATGGAATAGGAGATAATTACCAAAAGAATTCTGCTGTGATCTTGGCCCGCAAGAGTGCTAGATTTTTGTATTTCTGAGTGACTTCAGTTCATGACAGTGATCTGACTAATCAATTTGCTTCCACTTAGAAAGCCTTTCTTTCTCTTTTAGTATTTTCCTCTCTGGTTTTTGCTTGTCGAGTACTAAGCTCATTGAGGTGGATTCTTGGGTTCCATAAACCGGTGTCAGTTACTGACCTTGTACTTTTAGCCATCATGCTTTCAAATATGTGCAGATATAATGACTCCAATGCCATTGAAGTAATCTCGAACTTATGGCTTTTAACACATATTTTTGTAACTTGTTATGTTAAAATCTATTACCATCAGTAAGATTAAAGCTTGTATCTCTCTGTCCATTCCAGTTTTGAACAGCTTAAAGCAGGAATTAGAGGCTCTAGGAGCTCTTGATTTTCGGATGGCTTGGAAGCAGATTAACAAGGAGTTGAAGGACCTGTAGAAGGACCCTCCTGTTTCTNAGAATCCACGTCAGCGCAAAAACGACGTCGTTTTGCGCTGATTTTCGTCGTTTCACTTTCCGGCGAGCCACGTAGACAAAAAAATTAATAAAAAATTGCCACGTAGGATTTCCGGCAGAACTCCGGCGACTTGGCACTTAAGTGATCCACTTTTTTTAAAAAGTGGCACTTAAGTGTACCGTTTGTAACTTTTGGCACTTAAGTGCCCCTTTGTGCCAAGTTATGGCACTCCCGCTGTACTTTTGCCACAAAAAAATTAGCGATTAAACCATTAGGCTTTGAGGATTGAAGCTTGGATACTAGCATGGTTTAGATAGCAAATTTTACAATAAGTGGCACTTTAGATTCTGGATTGTCCTATGTATTCTTGCATGTGTTAATGGAATAGGAGATAATTACCAAAAGAATTCTGCTGTGATCTTGGCCCGCAAGAGTGCTAGATTTTTTTATTTCTGAGTGACTTCAGTTCATGACAGTAATCTGACTAATCAATTTGCTTCCACTTAGAAAGCCTTTCTTTCTCTTTTAGTATTTTCCTCTCTGGTTTTTGCTTGTCGAGTACTAAGCTCATTGAGGTGGATTCTTGGGTTCCATAAACCGGTGTCAGTTACTGACCTTGTACTTTTAGCCATCATGCTTTCAAATATGTGCAGATATAATGACTCCAATGCCATTGAAGTAATCTCGAACTTATGGCTTTTAACACATATTTTTGTAACTTGTTATGTTAAAATCTATTACCATCAGTAAGATTAAAGCTTGTATCTCTCTGTCCATTCCAGTTTTGAACAGCTTAAAGCAGGAATTAGAGGCTCTAGGAGCTCTTGATTTTCGGATGGCTTGGAAGCAGATTAACAAGGAGTTGAAGGACCTGTAGAAGGACCCTCCTGTTTCTTGCAGTGCTGGTTTATATTTTGAAGCTGCTGAGTATTTTTCTTTGATTGATTAAAACGATAAGCTGTTGGTTTGGACTTCCGAAATTCATTAGTGTAACTTTTCTTTGATTGATTAAAATGTGATTTCCAGATGTAATGATTGATTCGAAACTTAAAGATGGACATGTAAAGAGCGGATTTTGTTATTGATGTGAAATTCCTATAATTAATGAGGACAAATGGAGAAAAGAGAAGTTCCCATAATTAATATTATATTTTAAAAAAAATCAGGAAAAACCGAAAAACTGAATCGAACCGAAATTTTCGGTTCAGTTCGGTTCGGTTCGGTTTGGTTTGGATTTTGCTTCGGTTCATTGCACATCCTTATCGGTTCAGTTCGGTTCGATTTTCTCATAAAACCGAACCGAATCGAACCACTTACACCCCTAGTGTTAAATGTTGGGCCCACACGCTTGTCTTCGTGCATGCTATATTCTCCTTTGTTTTGACAGCTCCTTTTATTGTCAACGTGTGGCTTTTTGAAGACCACCATGGAAGAGTCTTCTTTATTCGACAGATCAAAAGTGAGGAGTTGACGTGCGTGCATCAACAAACCCAAAATCAAATTTTCTATTTTCTACGCTATTTAACAAAGTTGTGATGATCATATAGATCATTTGGAGTATGGCTCTATGGATGTCCCGATCTACATCAAGAGATTTGCCTAAAGATTGGAGGTATGTGAATTATCATCCAAAAGATCTTATTATTAGAGATCCATCAAATGGGGTAGCTACTAAAAACTCTTTCAATGTTTGTCGGTACTTTTTATTTCAGAAAGAGAACCTAAAATTGTTAGTGAAGCCCTAGATGATGGTGATTAGTGGATTATGGCTACGCAAGAAGGGCTGCTTGGTTCCTATACCTACGAATCATTTGATTAGATCTAAATGGGTCAATAAGAACAAACTAGATGATTATGGCAATGGGATTAGAAAGAGGTACGGATCTCTGGAGTGCCAAAAGTTGGCACAAAAGGACACTTAAGTGCCAAAAGTTACAAAATGTACACTTAAGTGCCAAAATCGGAGCAAAATGGATCATTTAAGTGCCAACGGTGAAAAATTCCAGCCAAATTGCCACGTGTCCATTTTTCAACGACTTCATTTGCTGACGGAGCATTTTTTTCAAAATAAAAAATCCACGTGGCAATTTTTTTTTAAAAAATTGTCCACGTCAGATTTTTAAAAAAATTAAAATCGAATTTATTAAAAAAAAAGAAAAATAGAAGGGGAGGAGGGGATCGGCGAGGGTTGTGCAGCCCTCGCCGCCACCGCCGCCCTTGCCGCCCCACCTCGCCGGGAAGGGCCGGCGACCCCAGTCGGCCAGTGGCTGGGGCCCGGCGACCCCGGCCGACCCTCCCCCACCGTCGCCGGCCCTTCCCGGCGAGGTGGGGCGGCGATGGCGACGGCGGCAAGGGCTACCCTCGCCGATCACCTCCCCCCCTTTTTATAAATAAAATTGATTTTATAATAATATATTTTTGATTATTTAATATTATTTAATTAATAATTTTTAAATCCACGTCAGCCAAAACGACATCGTTTTGGCTGATTTTTGGCTGATTCAGTTTCCGGCGAGCCACGTAGGCAAGAAAATTAATAAAAAATTGCCACGTAGGATTTCCGACAGGGTTCCGGCGACTTGGCACTTAAGTGATCCATTTTTTTTAAAAAGTGCCACTTAAGTGTACCTTTTGTAACTTTTGGCACTTAAATGTCCATTCGTGCCAACTTTTGGCACTCCTGCTGTACTTAAGCCGGATTAGAAATAAGGCTGGGCCAATTAGTAAGGGGCCACATGAGAACATTTCAATTTCTCTATTTCTCTATTTTTCTGTTTTCGGAAATAGATTTAGAATAGAAATATTTTGGTATCATAATTTCATTTTTTTATTTCTAGAAAAAATTTCTACTCCGTAAATAGATTTGAAATATAAATCAAAAGTTAAAATTTTTCACTTCTCTATTTTTAGAACAAAAGTGAGAAATAAAACATCTTCTCATCACTCGCTCTCATCAACAATCGCCACCTGCTTACCCCCTGCCGACCGTTGCCACTATCGGCCACCTGCCATAGCTAGTTGCCTCTTGCCACCACTTGGGAATGAGAACTATTATGTCATTATTAAATGAATTTTTATTATTCTAGGAGCAAAAATTTTATATTAGTATAAACTGCTCATTTCACTTAGAAATTCATCAGAGAAATAAAAATGGAAAAATCAATTTCTAGCAAGAAATTGATTTCTAGAATAGATATTTTATCATTCAGGTAAGGGACTCTCTCAAGAGGATGGAATTGATTTTGATGTGAGAATTAACGCTAATTTGTTGCTTGGTTTGAATGTTTTAAAAAAATTTAAACTTTACCATATAGATGATAAAAGTGTATTTTTGAGTGATTATATTCAAGAAGAGGTTTATGTTGAACCTCCCAAGTTTTGGAATCCAAAATTTCCTAATCATGTTTTCAAGCTTTTTTTTATTGCCCGAAGGGAAATTTTTATTTCATATAACAGAGAGATACATTACTTTAAGATAAAACAAATTCCAAAAAATTACAGTCTAGTGCAAATCTAAAAAATGAAACAACTTAATATGGTTTGCAGAAACTCGTTTATTCCATAATAACGGATTTGTCATTACTTCAAAGCACAACCAAAGACCAATTAGCGAAGCTCACATCATAATCATCAATGATGAGCACATGCCGAGATTTCCTTCTCTATAGCTACAACTTTGCCAAAAGGCAATGCGTGCCTAGTTTTAGCATCCCTAGCATCATCACCATATAGAGACAACAACACCAACATGTTTCAAGTTTGAAAAGGCACTTTATGGTTTGAAACGAACATCCTACACTTGGTATAATGATGTCATCTCTTTTCTCATTTAAAATGTTTTTACTAAAGGAAGGTTGATACTACTTTCTTTGTCAAATTCTAAGACAAGGATATATTGATTGTACAAATATATAGAGACAGACAATTTTTTTGTTTTACTAAAGAGTTCAGGTGTGAAGAATTTGCTAAACTTATATAAAATGAATTTGAAATGAACATAATAGGAGAACTCAACAATTTTGTTGGTCTACAAATCAAACAAGCAAAGAAGGGATTCTTATTCATCAATCCGAGTATGTCAAAACTTCTCATGAAGTGTGAGACGAAGAACTCTATAGCCGTGGAAACTCTCATGAGCACATTGGTAAAACTAGAAAAAATAAGACATGAGAGTCTATTATAATAGTGGAATAGTTATTTACTACTAGAACCATAGTTTTATTTAAATAACACGTAAGGATGTTTTTCTATAAGTACATTGAAACAAACTGTCATGTCAATTGATATCATGTGCTTCGTGACACTGTTAGTCTTGCCTTTACGTCATCAACTGATTAAACTACTCAGTCTAATGTCTTCAATAAAACATATTCACTCATGTTTTCTTTTTTTTCTTTTTTGGACTTTTTAACAAGAGCATTAATAAAAGAGCTAGTAAAAGATAAAGTTACTCAATACAAGTGGGGCAAACAATATAACATTATTATGAAGTCCCAGGATAGCAAAACTCATGAGCTAAGTTTAATATGAGTCCAATTTCTCTTCTAAAATACTAATCTACTAAATCTAAACGATATCAATGGTACTCACTAAAATCCCTAAATTATAACTAAATGAAATTTAGCTAAATCTAGCGCTAAAACTTAACAACCTAATCAAGAGGTCTTGCTAGCCATTTTCCCTTTTCTCTATTTTTTAATTTTACATTAATTTATATAATTTATTTTTTAATTCCGAAAGTGGGGATTCGGGCTGAGCCCTTGGGCCCGGTCTGGATAATGGGTTGACATGGTCTCCCGGGTTTGGGCCGTGGGCAAGATTGGGCTTGCTTTAATAGACAAGCCCACCTCGAATAGAAAACTCATCAAACCATTTTGAAGCTGATTACAAGATTGGGCAGGAAGGTTCGTACCTGGACATAAAGGAGACCGCGGTCACGATCAGCCGTAGAATGGAGAAACAAAATCTTGGAAATGTCGTTGCTATCGGTCAACAACATCGAAGAAGTTTTGAGCAAAAATCCAGGCCATTCACACTTCCTGGATTAAGAAACAGAGTCTAATAGAGCTTCCTGGCATGGCGATGAAGTCACGAATGGAAACTTTCGCGATGGTTATCACTAGTGTAGAATCATCAACCGGAGAAAAGAAAGCCCAAGAAAAAAACCATCTCTAAAAGATTCTTGCTTGCACTGATTGTGTCAAAGTCGCGCTCTGTTTTCAGTCTTCACCTCAAGACCAACGCAAAACGGGAATTTATGGCGGCGACTGAGAATGATGGATCTAGAGGCCTCCAGCCAACTAGGGAGATTTTTAGGTATTCTTCAGACGTGCATAAAAGAAATGAGCCCCCAAAATCCTCTTTCTTTTTCATCACGTCCTGCTCTCTAAACGAACGAATCCTCCCTTTTGTCCAATGCCTACACCTCTCTCTTGCCCTTTTCTCGAATGGCCCAGTGGCGGCAAGAGAGCGAGACTAAACAAATCAGGAATCGATGGGTTATTGTGTGTGATATATGGGCATTCTTTATTTTTCACTTGGATGGGCCTTTTTTGTTGAAATTCCAAGTCAGAGTTCAAATGGGCTTTGGACTCAATTGAGCCTTTCTTTTGGACCAAACGGACTGAGCCCATTTAAACCTCAAACTATTTGGGCCTGAGTGGTATGGGCCGTCTGAGCTAATTCAAAGTCACTTTGTCCAGCAAAAAGCCAGCCTCCTCTTTGAAAGGAATTCCTCTTTTCAAGGACAAAAGATACCCAGAATTTATTGACAAGTATGCGAAATGTAAGCGCAAATATTTTTGACATAGGAAAATTGTTTAGGGATATACCAATGTACGCTCACTTCGATCCTCTATATCATCTGACGCACTAGCGAATACCTTATTGGAGGTTTAACTTTTCTTTTTCTTTTTTTCTTTTTATGGATTTTTTCAATTTTCAATTTTCAATTTTTTTATTCTTTTTTTACTTTTTTTTTCTCAATTTTCTTTTTACAAAAAACAAGCTTGATGTTTCCATGGAAACTTTAGGTGTCAATAGAGTTACCAATCAAAATTTTGTTGCTAACATGTTTTGATTGTTATCAACGCTTTTCATGTTACTAGCACGAAACGGTATGGAATCGTAGACATGTCCAATTCCACAAAGTCCACTCATTTCACATTACAAATTATTTTATAGGACAAAAGCAAGACATTTTTTTTTTTATCACCAAATGGAAAGAAAGAGAGAAATGTTGGAGAATATGAGCACAACTTCTTTATAACTTGAAACTTCATCAGCAATCTTCCATCATGAAGAAAGGAACTATGAGCCCCATAGCAATTGCAGTGGTACACGTTCGTGATTGGATATTCAATTTGTACTTTCATGTTGGGTACCCCTGCATTATAGGTGTGAGGACAAATGCTAGAAACAATTAGCACCATCTATCAACAAAATAATTGAGTATGAGAAAAAGAAACTATGGATCATGAGATAGAGAGCGAGAGAGATTGACTTTACTTACTAAATAACCTCTTCTTTGTGCAACTGAAATGGAAAAGCTCTCTTGAACCAAGCCATGATAATCATCCTCCTAGTTGATAATTTTTCGACAATCCTATCCACTATTTGAAAATAGGAGGTCCTCCAAGATTGATTGACGTGTAATATGCCACAAAATCCCATCAATGCCGCCGCAAAACCCCATCCCAATCCTGAGTAAAACCAATAAACAAAAAAATTACCTTCTTTAGATTCATCTTCACTTGAATTGTGACCATATGGTTTGTCCATATTATTATTCTCATCTTCCAGACAAACTTTCAAAAGAGGAGCTCCGCAAAGTCCATCATTGCCATGATAAATAGATTGATCATCCAAAGTTCTTAGATGATTGCCTAATGGAACATGACCAGTTAAATTGTTGAAGGAAAGATCCAAACAACTTAGAAAGTCTAAATTGGATATGCTAGGAGGGATTTCACCCGATAGCATGTTATTGGATAGATCAAGTGATTCTAAATATCTCACGTTGCCAATATCTAAAGGGATTTTTCCAATCAACTTATTTTGGGAGAGATTCAAATTTTGAAGTTGAGCAAGCCTAGTCAACCCTTATGGTATTTGTCCACCTAATGCGTTGCATGAAAGGTCGATGGAAAATAAATATAGGAGCGTCTTGGTGAATTCTAGGCTTCTTCCTTTTACATTAGCCATGATAGAAACTCCTAACATGAATCCCCCATACGGGTTAAAAGTGGAATTGGCCCACATTTGCGAGAAGTTGTTGAAACAATGAGGGATGCCTCCGGAAATGTTGTTATGCGCTAGGCTTAAGTATTGAAGATTAACAAGATGGCATAGCTGAAAAGGAATACCGTGAGTGAAGTAATTTTTCTTGAGATCAATTATCCTAAATGAGTGAGACTGTTGTCCAAACAGAGGTATCCTGCCAGTGAATTGATTATTACTGAGATCGAGGATTTCCAAATGGAGATCTAATAGACATTTTGGAATCACTCCATTCAAGCCATTTTCATGGAGGCTTAGAACTCCTAATTCCTTCAAATAGCATAGAGAGTTTGGAATTTGACCTTTTAACATGTTATCTCCCAATAAAATCCACTTTAAATATGCTTGTGACTTCCTCCAACACCCCGGAAGTCTCCCAGACAATTGGTTCTTAGAGAGATCAAGAAAAGACAAAAAATCTGACATGCATAATGAATTTGGAATGCCACCAGTAAGGTTACTTCCAGAAAGTGACACTAGCATTAATGATGGCATCTTTTTCCCTATAATTTGGGAAATGTTTCCTCTAAGCATATTACCCGAGAGATTCAACTCTTCAATGTTAGATAAAACATTAGATAGCCAATAGGGAACTTGATCTGAGATGCTAGCATTTGACAAGTCTAATGCCACAATGGTCCTCTGTGTTCGAAGCCAATTTGGGAATTCTGGTCCCACTTTGCAACTTGCCATGAAAGCTACTTGAATTTGAAAAGGAGGAACCCAAGATGCGCTAAGATTTACAACAAGCTCATTCCTTGAAAAGAACAACTTGATCAAGTTGGTGAGACTTGCAAAGTGAAGCTTGTCAACAACTCCGTCCAATTGATTATCACTAACATCCATCACCTCTAGATTGGATAGTTGCTCAATGCTCTCTGGAATAGGACTTGAAATTGAGTTCCACGAAAGATCAAGGAATTCAAGATTTTTGAAATTCTCAAATTGATTAGGCAAGTGACCACTGAAATTGTTGCAAGAAACATCAAGAATCTTCAAGTTATTTTGTCCACAAATCAAAGCACCGTCTTTGGTGTCAAAAATCCTCCCAGTAAATTTGTTAATACGCAATCTTAGTACTTGTAGATTGCAAAAAATGCTCAAGTTTTTCAATAGTTCACCTTCCAACTTATTTTCAGAGACATTGAGGAATCTAAGCCATGGATTATTTTCAAGGATGACAGTAGGGAATATATGTTGGAGATCATTATCACTTAAATCAAGATGTTCAAGTTTGCTAAAATTTTGAAACCAAGGAGGAATAGATAAATTCAAGGAGTTGTGACTCAAATCAAGGCCTCTAAGAGAAGTCAAATTGACATGTAGAGAGGCTGGAACATATTTCAAATAACATTGACTCAATATTAAAAATTCGAGAGAGGAAAGCATGTTGATAGGGCTTAGCCATTCTTTGGTATCTAGATTGTAAGTACCAGAGAGATCCAAGTACTTCAAGTTAGAAAATGTGGATAGCCATCGAGGATTCCTTATTTTTAAAGAGTGCAGCCATCACCCACTACTAAGATCCAAGTACTATAACTTGGAAAGGTTACTCAACCGATGAGGAATATCTCCATAGAAACCTCCATTTGAGAGATTGAGATACTCCAATTTTTTAAGAGAAGCTAAGGATTCTGGAACTTTTTGGGTGGAAAAATTATTGAAGCTGAGGTCTAGATACTTCGAATGCTCTAGTTTGTTTAGAGCAATATGTATCTTACCTTCGAGACTACAGTTCTCTGAGTCATCACAGGGATCACGGAGATCAAGCTTCAAGACATGACTGGTCTTTTTGTTGCATGTGACTCCTTCCCACTCGTAACAATCCTCAGCAGTCCACGACCATAGACGTTTGGAAGGATTGGTGAGATCCTGCTTTAACTTGAGAAGAGCTCCTCTCTCAAAGCCAATGCAAGTTACATTTGTTAAGACTTTGGAATGACTGAACTCCAAGACTTGAATGACAAAGAGTGCACACAAAAATTGGGGCATGAAGCTAATGTAGAAGTAGGACGCCATTGTTGTTAAAAATCAACTTGAGAAGTTCCATTTATATAATGGCAGAAAAAGCACTATTCCTTAGGAAGATGCAATTTTTTTATATATATTTTTGTTATGCAAACTTTGATCTTGATTTTTATTTTTTAAAAGGAACAAAAAAGAGGACGTTAACATCTGTTCAAAGTCCTTTTTTCCAATCGCTGGAAATTTCAAGTCATGCCTTGTAAGACCCGTGATCAAAAGGTCAAGAACATCAACTGTAACTAATAATCCATCACGTTGGGAGCACAAAGGCAGCGTAAATGCAAATTTACTTCCTTGGTTTGACGGTAAGATGGAAAGGCTTAATTGATTTTCACCAAGAAAAGGACATTAATCATTTTCTACTTACCGTGCGAACGGGTTTAAATACCCATTCTTCTTCCTCCCTCTAATATTCTCTTTTCTACGGCCCTTCCTTTGTACAGCTCCAAGTAACAACTTCTAAAATAGTCTTTTATATACAGAGTCACTGAACGGTC
The DNA here is from genome assembly GCA_014858505.1 of Corymbia citriodora subsp. variegata. Classification (NCBI taxonomy): domain Eukaryota; kingdom Viridiplantae; phylum Streptophyta; class Magnoliopsida; order Myrtales; family Myrtaceae; genus Corymbia; species Corymbia citriodora. The sequence continues at coordinate 111,388 of MU089587.1, read as the reverse complement.
AGAAGAAATTATGAAAATTAGAGTATGCAACTATGTTATTTTCTTACTTATTCATATATGCAGATATATATACATACATATATATAAATATATATATATATATGCAATTTTTATTGCGAATAAATTGTTTATGAAGTTGGTTTTATAATCTTCTTTTTAGTCATGTTAGCTCGTTTTTTTCTTTTATGCTTTATTTTTGCTCGTTTAGAAAGGAAATGCTATGGAGAAAAACCAATTCTTTTTTTGCTTTATTATGAAAAAAGAGAGAGATAGGAGTAAATGTCCTACTCAAATTTAAATATATTCCATCTAATATAGAACATGTAACATTCAATAGATTAATATAAAGCTAGACATGAAGCACACAAATACTCCTTCGCTCTATCTAAAAAACTTAATTACGTAATTCTTCAAACAACAGAGAAGTTAATAACCCCAAACAAATTTGACTATTATCAAAGATGATAACCTTCAGAAATTTATAATTGCAACAATGCCAACAAAAGGGTAAATGAAAATAGCCAATAATTTTCAACAATCAGCGAGGAGTATACTGTTTTGTCTCTAAGAGAGTAAAGATGTTAAAGAGTTCCCACTCAACTAATTTCACAGCAAATGAAATTATGTGCTTTCTTATTAACAATTAGCTATTACATATAACTTTCAGAAGCAAATTGAAGCTGCTTCTACTTATTAAAAAACAAAAAAGAACGTTTAAGCTTCTCCTAATCGGTTCTCTTCCAGGAAACTAATGCATACTTTAAGGTGTCTTGTTTTTCCTACTAAAGTCAATTCCACAAGCTCAAAATACGTCACTCAGTTGCTAATATCTATCAAATTTAGCATCTTGTATAGAATATAATTTATCCCACTTATAAACTACAAGGACATTTTACTATAAGTTATTAGGGCTGTTAACGATTTATTTTTCTCGCTTCCAGAGACGAGCAATAAAGTGAAAGTGATTGAAGTTGATTTTAAGCAACTTCGAAGAATATTACCAAAAGGCTCAATTTACCCCGGCCTTTATTGACTTACGTCTCGAAGATGGCATGTATCGTGCTTCGGTACAAATCGTATGTCATAATGACGAATATACCATTCACCCCTGGAGTTGTCTAGCCTAAAAGAGAGAAGAAAACAGAAGCTAAAGAAGCGGCTAGACATGGCGTCCGGCGACTGGAATGACCGTACGGTGTTGGCATTTATGCTGTAAATTATAGTGAAATGCAACTGTCATCGTCTTACTGCTGAATGGAACTTCAAGCTATGCAGGACGAACTTCAGAGAAATCAGGCAACAAAATCAGTTCGTCGGGGATGAGAACGTGGAAGACTAAACATGTTGCATGAGCTATGGCGTTTCTTTCAAGGGGATCACGAGATGTAAATATGCACTGTTCCCAACTGTGGGTGATGTCGGGGATGAGGTGGATGATGTTTACGATATACAATAAAACACGACACCATGTAATGTGAATACGATATGTACTTTAGTATGATCAATATGTGTTATTTGTAAATATGATGTTTTTATACTGACTTAAGGGATATTTCAAATCAGAGCTGTTCGTTTATGTAACTTGATAGAACGATTAAATATTAAACCACATCTTCCACAAAATCTAACATAATATCAGAGTTGGAGGTCCTGACTTCAAATCTTTCCAGGTCCTATTTGCCTCCCCAACTAAATATGTAATACTTATTATTAGGCAAAAAAGATCAAATTAAGTGTGAAAAAGAGTAATAGATCAAAAATATTAAACCACATTTTCATCTAACAGCTTAAATTTTTAAAATAATTAGCAGTAATCTTACAAAATCTAACATAACTATACAGGAAGGGAAGAGAATAATCTAACCAATATAGTTCATTAAGTCTGGCTTTGATCTTATCCTTAAAGTATAATAGAAAAAAATTACAATCCGTTGGGAAAAACTGAAGAAATTTCTATCCTCCCACCTTGTTAGGAGTCGCTATCAACTTTAAAGTCTGAAATGTTGGACAAATGCCAGATTCATTCCGGCAAGTAAAAGAATGACTAATTAATGTAATAGAATATTCCGACCAAAAAAAAAATGTAATAGAATAAAAGAAGATGTACTCTTGGTCATTGCCGTAAGCAAGACAACTAAAGAATTAATTTGAAATTATTACTGGACGTAAAATGTTAATAATGTATGAATTTGGAATGTGAAGACTATATAGATTGCTCGTAAATTATCTTGATATTTTCAATTCAAAAGGTTTTGTCGGTAATTTTAAAATTTGTATTAAAATACATATAGAAAGCATTGGTGTTCATGAGATTTTTGTGCAAAAATATGTTGTTGAAATTACTCATTGAATTTGCCTCACATATAACAGATACGTTTAGCCATGAGCCATTCGAATAAATCAACTAAAAGGGTAACTAATTGTCATTGACCACATAATGAAGAAAATAACTAAGAAAATATACTCTATATAAGTAGCACTAGCATCACATTAGTAGTGGCTTTATGCGAGCCCCTCCTTGAGTGGATTCCTCCTAACATCTCATAAAGGGCATAAGTACAGCGGGAGTGCCACAACTTGGCACGAATGGACACTTAAGTGCCATAACTTACAAACGATACATGGAGTAAGTACACTAGGAGTGCCATAACTTTCGTATGGCGCTCACTTTGGTGCCAAAACTTTTTTTTCGCTCACTTGAGTGCCACAAGTTTTAAAAAACGTTCACTTGAGTGCCACAAGTTTTAAAAAACGTTCACTTGAGTGCCAATTCTGACGTGGCCACCGGAAAAACTGACGTGGCCACCGGAAAAGCTGACTTGGCCGCCGGAAAAGCTGACGTAGTGCCGGTGAACAATATTTTAATATATTTATTAATTTTTTTGATTTTTTTTTCTTTAATGCCGGTGAGGGCCGGTGAGGGTCACCAGTGGCCCTCGCCGGCCCTAACAAAAAAAAAAGCAAAAAAAAACTGAAATTTTTTTAAAAAGAGTAGAAACGACGTCGTTTTGCCTGAAAAGTCCATGTCGGCGTCAAAATTTATTAAAAAAAAAGAGAAATCATTAAAAAATTCCACGTATGCATTTTGGCACTTAACTGAACTATTTTTGGCCGGAAGTGGCACTTAACTGAACGATTTCACTCCGATGTGGCACTCAAGTGAGCGAAAAAAAAGTTTTTGCACCAAAGTGAGCGCCGTACGAAAGTTATGGCACTCCTAGTGTCCTAACCCCACAATACACTTAAGTGTCACTTTAAAAAATAAATGGATCACTTTAGTGCTAAGTGGTCGGAACCTTGCCGGGAATCCTATGTGGCATTTTTTTATTAATTTTCTTGCCTACGTGGCTCGCCGGAAACACTAAATCAGTGAAAAATCAGCCAAAACGATGTCGTTTTGGCTGACGTAGATTTATAAAAATGTATTAATTAAATAATATAAAATAATAATAAAAATATTATTATAAAATCGATTTAAAAAAAAAATGAGAAGAAGGGGATCAGCTAGGGCTACACAACCCTTGCTGCTACTGCCGTCGCCGCCCCACCCTCGCTGGGAAGGGCTGGCAATGATGGGGAGGGTTGGCCGAGGTTGCCGGGCCCCGGCCAGTGGCCGACGACCTTGGTCGACCCTCGGCGCGAGCCGGCGACCCTGGCCAACCCTCCCCACCGTCGCCAACCCTTCTCGGCAAGAGTGGGGTGGCGATAGTGGCGGCGGCGACAGCTCTCACCGATCCCCTTCTTCTCTTTCTCTTTTTTTATTTATTTATGAAATCAATTTTAAATTTTTTAAAATCTGACATAGATAATTTTTTTTCATTAAAATTGCCACGTGGATTTTTTTATTTTGAAAAAAATGCTCCGTCAGAAAATGAAACTGCCGGAAAACGGACACATGGCAATTTGGCTGGATTTTCTTGCCGTTGACACTTAAGTGATCCATTTTGCTTTGATTTTAGCACTTAAGTGTACCATTTGTAAGTTATGACATTTAAGTATCCCTCTCTGCCAAGTTATGGCACTTTTGAGGTCCATATGTCCCTCATAAAGGGTAACACCATATGTGTCATCCCATCTGTTGGTCACCCATTCTCTTTAAGTTCTACCATATTTAATATACACTAAAGAATGATATATGGTTCCAATGAACCCACATATGTCTTATCTCTATGGTTAACCATTCTACTATTTTATGTGTAATCAAAACATATGTACAAGGCTAATAACTGAATGCCCTAGCCTTCACTCAAGGCTTACACAATACTTTGATATTTTCATTAGATATGTGTATTCAACTCGACAACCGTGCATGCAAAATGAGTTGACATATAGCAACATGTTACCAAATGTAACAAAAAGACAGATGTATACTTTATTATATCAAATCACAAGCAACTCCCACGAAACGACAACATCCGAAGATGCTCCCAATCCCGTGTTTATAACATGTCACTCAAATACACAAGGGTGAATACCTTTTATTAATGGATCTACTATCATATCATATGTAGGAATATGTTCTATTATAATGTCACATTTCTGTACAATTTCCTTTATGGTCAAAAACTTAACCTCCATATGCTTAGAATCCTTAACACCTCTGTTGTTGTTGATAAACAACACTGCAGAGTTATTATCATAATATAACTATATGAGTTTATCTATGAAGTTAAATATGGTAAAATCCCTAATGAGATTCCAAAGCCAAATAACTTGAGTAGTTGTCAAAAAACATGTTATAAACTCCGCTTGCATGGTAGAGGAAGATATAGATTTCTATTTCTCGCTTTTCCAAGACACTACAACACCTGCTAACATAAAGATTTATCCAGTTGTCGACTTTCAGTCATCCTAACAATTAGCAAAATCTGCATCCAAATACCCTACTAGCTATAGATCCTGAACATATTTGTAAATTAGTATATAGTCCTTTGTTCTCTTTAAATACCTCAAAACCTTCTTGGCAACAACCTAGTGATCATGGTCAATATTTGACTAATATCTGCCTAGAAGTCTAGTCACAGAAGGAATATTTAGTCTAGTGCAAACAAAAGCATATATAATACTTCCAAGTGCACTAGCATAAGGTATACCCTTCATTTAGGCTTTCTCAACATCCGACTGAGGACATTGTGACAAATTCAATTTATCACCATTAATGACAGGAGCAACTCCTAGTTTGCAATGCTACATATTAAAATTTCTAAAATATTATCAACGTATACCCTCTGCGATAAACCCAATATACAGTGAGAATGATCCATATAGATCTCAATGACAAGAACTAAAGATGCCTCACTAAGGTCTTTCTTGTCAAAAAAATTTGACAATATTTCCTTTGTCTCATGTAGTAATCCTATATCACTACTTGCAAGCAAAATGTAATCTACATAAAGTATGAGAAAAATAAATTTCCTTCCACTAACCTTGCAATATATGTACTGATCTATTTTGTTATAAGCAAAACCAAAAGAAGTAACAACAATATGAAACTTCAAGTACCATTATCTAAAAGCTTGTTTAAAACCATATATAGCCTTTTTCAATTCACATACAAGCTTACTTGGATCACCTGTTGCAAAACTTTCAAGTTGCATCATATAGATTTCCTCATCAAGATCTCCATTCAGAAAGGCAGTTTTAACATCCATTTGGTATAACTTCATATCAAAATGAGCTACTAACGCCATGATCACTTTAAAGAAACCTTTAGAAGAGACTGGAGAATGTTGCTTCATAATAATCCTTCTCTTTGGGTGAAGCCCTTGGCCATTAGTCTAGCCTTAAAATTCTCAATCTTTCCTTTGAAATCCTTTTTAGTCTTATAAACTCACTTACAACCTATAGGCTTGTAATTTATTGGTAATTCAACAAGCTCTCAAACACCATATGTTTCATAGATTGCATCTTGTCTTTCATTGCATCCAACTACAAATCTAATTGAGGACAAGAAACAACATTTGTATAAGTTACTCGACCTTTAATGCAGTCGATATCATAGTCATGTTCTCCTAAATAGACTATATAGTAAGGTGGAATATTTAACAACTTTCTCTAGTGGACCTTCTAAGTAAAGCTACTACAATCTCATTTTGAATCTGAGGAACTTGAGGTACTTCATTAAAAATTGTTTCAACAACAGGTTCTTAGGCTCCAACAAGTTTAGCCTATGGCATAGTAGACTCCATAATTATCTGATCAGGTAGAGAAAATGACATAGTAGGCCCCATCATATTATTGTTGTGACGTCCTGAATTTCAACCCATTTCTAGATATATGAAGTAATTATTTTATCAATGCCCTATTATTCACATTTACTCTAAGCTGGCCACCCATTTTGGAAAGGCAATTAAGGATCGATACACGTACGACTAGTGAACTCAATTAGGGATAGATCGCTAGACCATAAGGATCAAAGAGAAACGATAATACATTGTTACAAGCTAGTTAGGAATGGAAATAAATTGATTTGATAGAAGTATGTGGTTGGATTTTGGGTGATTCTGCACAACGATGATACTAACTGCAAATGACATTAAACCGATTTCCTTTTTGGCTTTGTATTCAAAAAAAGCAATCGAACTGTCACGATTACATGATAACCACAGGTTGCCCATGATTTGAAGAGGTATAAACATGGATTGAAAAGTTATCAACTACTGGTCAAACACACGAAAATTCTCAAACGTCGTCCGATAGCATAGACTGTGCTAAAGTCGCGTTTGATTAAATTTAACCATGAATTTCAATTTGGTTTCAGGCATAGAATTTTTAAAGACTTCATGATTAAATTATTAGATGTCACCTCATTGCACCACCTAAGCTCGTTAATTTAGGAATTTGTGCTTCAGGGGTAAGAAAACCAAAATGCCCTTTCTAGAAGTGTGAGTTTTTCCCTTTTTCTTTCTCTCTCCTCTTCTATTTTCCTCTTTTCTTCTTTTTTGGCCGCCCCTTCCCCATGTGACTTGTCCCATCAGCCTTCCTTTTTTACTTTTCTTTCCCCATTTCTCTTCTCTTTTCCGAACGCCCTTTTCTTCCTCTTATTTCCTCTCTTTTTCTTCTTCTACTTCCTTGCAATCACGATCGCTACTACTGCTTTGCTTATGTTCTGACTTGACCGGCAATTGTCCCCACCATCGACTGGCCTCAACCGTCCTGCCATCTTGCCATTGGACTACTGGCTGCTCACTATTCGCCAGTCTCGCCCAAGCTAGCTGCTCTTCTTTGGCTTTGTCCCAGTCGAACTAGATCTGGTCCTTGCCGTTCTTGGCACGACCACCACCATCTCACCGTCTTTCACCTAGCTGGAGTCGCCGTCCGTCCACCATTGCGACCGTCACCAACCTGCACCTAAAAACTAGCTACCTCCTCTGTAACATCTTGAAAATCGACCCCATTTTGGGATTTTATAAAATTGCAATGTTAATCGAATGCCTAGTCAATAGAAATATTCCAAGCTATTTGTTCTTGGGAAAACGGATTCTAGGGAGGCGCTGATAGGAAGCGATACGCATATGACTTGCAATTCCGATTGGGAACGAACCCTTCGACCATGAGAACTTAGGCAGGAATAATATCATCTAGTACTAAACTATTAGGGAAATGAAAATAAATCGATTCGGCAAAAGTACGAAGTAGGATTGCGGGTGATTTCCGCATAACTTTGATACGAACTACGAACGATGCTAAACCGAATCATTTTAATCTTGTACTCAGGATTATCAATTGAGCCATCGAGATCATGTGACAATCGAGGGACATCCCTAACTCGAGAATTGACATAAACATGGATCAAAGGATGTTGACCACGGGTCAAATGTGAGGAAAATTCCTAAAGGGGCACCTGATATTCCAAGTTGTACTACAATCACAATCGACTTAACTTGGCCTCGAATTTAATCTGATTTTTGGGAACCGACTTCTCAACGATGTCAGGACTTAATATTTGGGCTTCGCTTCATTTAATTTTGGATTTTTCGTTGGGCTTGGAAGTGTTGGAAAAGGAAAATTGGACCGAGTTTTGGGCTTGTAAGTGGGTTAACCCAAGACTGGCAGTCCAATGGGCCTTGCGCCCATCCAGCCTAGCCCAAGAGGGGCATAAATTGGCCCAATTTACCCTCCCTTCACAACCCATGGGCTTCTCTTTTGGCCTTTTTCCTTTTGTCCCAAGTTGGCTTCGTTTACACTTTATTTTGGCTTATTTTTTATTGGTTCTTGAAGCAAGTGGCTAGCTCACTTGCCTTAGCTTCTTGATCAACTCTCCAGCCCTCTCTCTCCTCTTTTCTCTCTCTTCAGCTGCCCTTACCCTAACTTCTCTCTCTCTTCCTTTTCTGCTGCCCTTGTTGTCCACCGCCAGAATCCAGCCTTGTTGTCACCATCAGAGTTGCTACCACCACCCAACGTAGAGCCATCGCTGTCTAGAAGCTGGCCACTCACTGCTGACCACCCCTGGTCACTACTGACAGCCCGTCCAACCATTTCCACCCATGTTGCTTCTTTCTGTCAGAACAATGCACTGGCATTGCTTTGGCCGGTTTCGACTACTGTCCATCATCAGTTACCGCCCCCGAGCTAACCCCGCATAGCCCTTGCTCTTACCTTCATGCCAATGTCACCGAATTCCCGACCCAAGTGAGTTAATTTTATAATCCTTGTTTAAGAGTTAATCTTGCTTAGGTGGTTAGTTAGTTTAAATTTGTGTTTGATTAATTATGGATTAGTTGGTTAATTGTGCTTATTAGTTTAGGGCTGACTAGGGTTAGTTAAGTGACTATAGTTAGTAATAAAGTAACTATGGTTAATTAATTAAAGTAACTAGGGTTAGTTTATAAAGTAACTAAGGTTAGTAGTTAATCATGGTTAGGTTAATTGACCCTAGTTAGGTAAATTTAGTAATCATTGTTAAGTTTAATAATTTTTATTATTTAATTAATTTTTGGACGAGTTACTGTTCACGAATTATTGTTCACATGGCACCATTCACACAGAAGCGAAAAATAGTTAGAATTCAACGCATTCTTGATTTTTATGATATCTTGAAATATTAATTGTCAATTATTCCCGAGCATTATGGGGAAATACGTGATTGTCAATTGCTGCCGCATTTCATTATACATGTACCAATTGTAATAGTATGTTGTGTGAGCATGATTTATGTTGCATTGACGACAAAGCAAAAGCAAAGATAAGAATGAACTGCTTGATGATGTATTGCCTGGTTAAATTAAAGTTGATAGCTCGGTATAGTCAGATGACCACCAATCCTTCGGGGTTGTGTCACTTAACTTTAGTTGGATACCTAAAGGGAGTCAGTTACGGGGCTATAGTAGTAGGCGGGCCCTATGCTCTTTTGGAAATGCCGTTGGTGGAGGATAGTCTATGACGTCACCGTGCCTGAGAGAAGAGGATGATACTTGGTTTACGATCAATTGAATGCCAACCATAAGGTTGTATCGTGGCCTTGAGGGTCGTAATAATCAGAGTACGTGTAAACATTGAGATATGAGAACATTTTGTGCATTGCTCTGATTATTTGCATGTCTCCTGCTATTATTGTGAGATGATTGACAGTTTCTACAGGTCACGTGTGCCAATGCCAGGTAGGATTGTCTGGTAGTTGTGTCTGCTTATTAAACTGCCTCCTGCTTTTGTTTCTCTAAAGTATGGTGATTGATGGTTGATAGATTATGTTGTATGTTAGACTCTTGAGATGAGCAAAGTTCCTAATCGGGGCTTAGGACTTTAACTTACCGAGTTTATCTCAACCCGTTGTGGTTAACTTTTTTAGGCCCTAGATGACATAGTACCCGGTACACTTCGGCGTCCCGATGGACATAAGTACCATTGTTACTACGCAACTAGCCCCGGGCCACAATTTTGTGTACAAGCACCACGTTACCACGGTTTGGGTGGATGATGGGTCGAGAGACCATTATGTACAGTCCTCTCTGAGGATTTGATGGACCGGTCCCTCCTATGGGGTCGACATATGAGGTTTGGGATCCTATGGACTTAGATCCCCCTGATGGCAAGATCCGACCTGAAGACCGAGGAGAGTGATCCCTCTGAGGCCAACAAGTAGGCAATTGTGGCCTATTTCCCCTTCTTTATGAGCCCCTCCCTCACTTATACAGCATAGCTTAGCTAGGCCGATTCCTTTTTGAGTAGGCCTCAACTTCTCGTTTGTAGTAAGGCATGTATATATTTGTTGGTGTGTATGCTAACTTTTAGATAAATAAGATAGTGTTTGTCTTTCCTCTGCTGTTATTGCTAATATCCCTGTTGTTTCTATTTTGTGAGTTATTCGTTTTTCGCATGTGCTTAACTATAAGATAAAATGAATTGGTCAACAACAATGCCTAAGACATCATACAGTTAGACCTAAGTGAAATGGGGTTGTAGCGAGCTCGAAAGTCGGGGTGGGATATCCTCCTTCTTCTTTTGCTACTATCTAGGCCAACCTACATCTACTATCGATTTCTAGTTGTGCACGATCAGATGCTATCGTAGCTTAGTTGACTATCAGCTACATGCTGGACCATCGCAAAGCGTCAAGCTGTCTCAAGCTTCCCTTGAAACACTGCCCATGTCCCCATTTTTCTCTCTTCTTTCGCCGTTCAAGTGTAGCTACTACTGCCTTGCTTTGGTTCGGACTAATCTTACAACCACCACTGTAGATCACTTGTGCCAACTATCATCATTGGAAGCCAGTCGACTGGCCAACTGAGCCCACCCAGCTACCGAACCCCTGAACTGCTGCTCCCTCCTCTTTCATCTGCCCCTTTTCTATTCTAGTTTAGGGCTGAGACGGCCACCATCACCAGCCAACTACCCCTTGCCATTGTCCAACCCCCTTGGGCCACCGCTAAGAGCTGTCCACAAGCCACCCTAACAGCCATTACCGTCATCGTACCCTCTATTCTCTCGGGCGTTCCTTGGCCGAACCCTCCCTTGACTAAGAATTATTTTTGTTGCCACTCATCTCGACACACCAGAGGTACCTAAGCATTCCCCTCACCACCGCCGTCACGTTTATGTCACCAAAATAGGAAACTGGTAGGTCATTTACTTGATCCGTTGATTAGGGAACAATCTTACTTTATGGAGTCTAATTAGTTTTAAGTGTGATTAGTGACTAATGGGGATTATTTATACTTGATTGTGTTTTATATGCCCTAAGTGATATTAAGATAAGCTAATGATAGCTAATTAAATCAAATTATGGTTAATTAGTACTATTTTATGATACTAATCCTTTTTTTTTTGAATTTATGTGGTTAATTAAGGATTATTTTTTATTTAATTATGATTAATTATTTATGAGAATAATTAATTGTAATTATATTATTTTATTGAAATTATTTTATTTATGGAAATGTTAAATTATTTTGTGAAAATTAATTAATTAATTATAATATTAATTAATTTCGAATTATTGGTTATTTTTGGATAATTAATTATTTTGGAGAAATAATTAATTATGATTATTTGTTGAATATTGATTACATCAAGCAATATTTATACTTACTTGGTTATTGCTTATTTATGAAAATTTGATAGTTATATATATATATATATATATGATAATATTATATAGCCTTAAATATTCATGGAATATTTTATAAAAGTAAATTACTTATTGTTAAGTAATTATTTATGGAAATGATAAATAGTTATGACTATTTTGTGTGAGAGTTAGTTATTTATCAGGATAATTTACTAAAGTATTTTCTTGGATATTAAGATGCATTATGAGAATCATGGGAAATCCTAATTATTTTGTTATAGTCAATTATTTATGGGAATAATTGGCTATGATTAAATAATTGAGGTATGCAATTGTTTATTGAAGTAAATACTTATGAACAAGTTACTTGTATCTGTTGTGTATTACCATAATAGTTACTACTAATTGCTATATTGAGTACCACGTGAATATTATCACTTTCATTGGTTGAGACTGATGATTGAAATATGACTTGAACTGATGTTGTTGATTATATTTGGAATTGTTGAATTATGCAAGTTTATGTGACCATTGAATAGCATGACATTGCATTGTACGTGTGATTAATTGTAATAACATGTTTTGTGAACACGAACCATGATTGCATTAGCAATGAAGAAAGATGATGAAATGAGCATGAATAATTGGTGTATTCACGTGGTCACATAAAAGCCATCACCCGGTGGGGATCAAGTTCGTTTTATCGCAGATGTGAGTTGCAGTAGAGGCCGAGCCTATACTCCTTTGGGAATGCCATCCGAGTGAGTGATCCAAACGTAACCATGCCCAATGGGGTGGGGCGATGCTTTGTTTTTGGACCAGTAGACCGCTAACCATAAGGTTTTACTATGGTCAAGGGATCATAATAATCTAAACACGTGTGGATGCTAATGCATGGAAAAGTTTGATGTGTGTTCTGATTATGTGAACTGCTTATTGAAATTGCTATGGCTTGAGTTATATTGTATCATGTAGGGTATGCATGCCAAGATGAGGTGAGATCGCCTGTAATAGCATTTGATGGCTGTTGATATATGCTGTGATTGAGGTTTATTGCACATTATAAACAAAACAAAGAGGTGGTTGCTTTGCATCTAATTTGCCATCATTAATAGGTTGCATGATTAAGCTGCATCCGAGGCAAGCGAATTTCCTAACTGAGGCTTAGAATTATAGCTTATTGAGATTTTATTTCACTGATTATTGTATAACCATTTTTAGATGAGAAATTGGTACGTATTGCAATTCGTGGCTGTATTTGAAGGAAGTAGATTAACCATGACCCTATTGGTTTCATTGGCTCGATAGGAAGATGTTCATGGTAAAGGCTGGTACTTGTAAACTTCATAGGGTTAATCAATAAATAAATAAAGCGATATTTTTGAATGTGTTTCTAATTGGGTTTTCTTGCTATCCCTATTTTTATAATTTACTAGGTGGTTGTGATTCGCTTCTGCATGTGTTTAACTAAAAGATAAAAATAATGGTCGACGACGCACCTTGGGACATCCCATTCAAGTAACCATAAGTGAAATAGGGGTTGTTGCATGCTTAAGGGTTGGGGTGTGACAATTATTCTCAATAGTCTATGAGCAATTACATTCTTCGACCACTGTCAAATTCCAGAAACTTTGTAGTTTGCGACTCCACAATTCTTGTGCCTCCATTATGATCATTAAACCGATATCCCTTTGAATGATTAGGGTAAGATACGAAGTAGCATCGAGTGGTTTTTGAGTCCAACTTACTTAATGCCAAATTGTATAATCTCATTTTTGCAAGACACCCCAAACCTTAAGATGGTTCAAACTCAGTTTACAACAGCTTTAGTAGGGATACGGTTTAGTATATAAAGGGTAGTTTTTAAAGCTGGTAAATTAGTCATACTAATCATATACCTCACCATATCCATAAGTGTGCAATTACGCCTTTTGGCCACGTCATTCTATTCAGAACTTCCAAGTATAGTAAACTGAGGTATTATCTCAAAATCCTTCGAGTATTTGGCAAATGGCCACCATTCTTGCCAAAATACTCACCACCACAATCAGATCTGACAACATTTATAACATTTCCCAATTGCTTCTCAACTTCAGTCCAAAAAATTTTAAACTTGTCAAGAGACTCAAACTCTTCCTTAATCAAATACAAATAATCAGATCTAAAATAATCATCAATAAACTTAATGAAATAGTAATTTCTACACAATATTGCCATGTAGGGTCCACTAATATCAGTATGAATGACTTCCAACAAGTCAGAACTATAAATTGTGGTTTTCTTTCTTACCTTGGTCATTTTTCCACTACAATAGTCTACACAATTCTTTAAGTCTCCTTTAAGAGTGGCTAGTATATTTGCCTTAACCAGCCTTTCTACTCTTTCTTTTGAGATGTGACTAAGACGTTTATGCCACAAGCTTGGTAAATTAATCCTACACAAGGTTACCGTATCTGGATGCAGATTTTGTTAGTTGTCAAGATGATCGGAAGTCAACAACTAGATATATCTTTATGTTAGCAGGTGATGCAATGTCCTAGAAAAGCAAGAAACAAAAATATATATCTTCTACTACCATGCAAGTGGAGTTTACAGCATGTTTTTCATGACAACCGAAGCTATTTAACTTTGGAATCTCATTAGAGTTAATTGTATTTAACTTTTTAGATAGACCCACACGATTATATTGTGCTAATAATTATGTAGTGTTGTTTATCAACAATAGCAAAGGTCTAAGCATATGAAGGTTAAGTTTTTTACCATAAAGGAAATAATACAAAAAAGGTAACATTATAGTAGAGCATATTCCCATAGATAATATGATAGTAGATCCAATAATGAAAGGCCTTTACTGTTATGTATTTGAGTGACATGTTATGAACATGGGCTTGGGAGTATCTTTGGATGCTGTTGTTTAGTGGGAGCTATTTGTGATTTGCTCTAGCTCTAATAAAGTATACCTCTGTGTTTTTGTTGCTTTTGGTAACATATACATAAGTTGTCGAGTTGAATAAATATATCTAAAGAAAATCTCAAGGTATTGTGTAATCTTTGAGTGAAGGCTAAGTGCATTTAGTTATTAGCCTTGTACATATGTCTTGACTACACATAAAAGAGTAGAATGGTTAACCATGGAGATAAGACATATGTGGATTCATCGGAACGATATAACATTCTCTAGTGTATATCAAATATGGTAGCACTTAGGAGAATATGCGACCAACAAATAAGATGACACATATGATGTTACCCTTTATGACGTGTTATCTATTTACCACATAACTATATTGAATCCATATCAGTAGAGTTGAAGGCACTTGTGACCATGGAAGGCTCGGCGCGACTACATGTAGTTACTGCTATTATTCAGTATTTAAGACTCTATGGAACCGAATTTGCTATTAAGAATTATCTAATGACTAACATGAACATACGTACCTATAATACAATTTCAATTAATATAAGCCAAGTGGGCAAATGTAAGAATTTTCCTAATGTGGGTTACATTAATTGAGATTATAATTTACCTTTTTACAGGGTTGGTTTGTTAAAATAAGATATAAGTTTTTCTTAATAGGTTAATATGGGCATGGTTTGTGTGGACGGAATTGAACTCAGCCTGTGATGAGAGGGTCGGCTAAAAACTCTATAAATAGCACTAAAGGTCCCTTCTCTAGCCCTAGTTGAAAACGTGCGTTGAAATCCTCGCATAAGGAATTAGCGAGGGGCGATTAAAGGGTAGTTTCATTGAGCTAGGATTCTGAGGGTAATAGAAGAAAAGATCATTGGCATTTGAGGATCCGATTAACATCATTTCGCATAAAGATCGATGGATTTAAATACAGGTATGCAAATCTCTTCTTTCTTAGCTATTGTGTTCAAGTTTTTAGTTATTTTGATCCTGGGAATGCTATTAGAATGGCCGAGTTCCTCTATTCTTTTATTACTTAGGAGCCATGCAAGATGAAAGTCTCATGCACAGTTTTGAATGAGAGAAAGAAGCAAGGAATCCTCTTTTCGACTCTGACTATCCCGCTCTAGTCGTTGCTTTTCTTTTTGTTACTTTGAAAGTGAGGAAGTTCTTGTGATTCCTCTCGATTTGTAATCCAATACACAAATTAATGAGTTCCGTTAGATTAGCTATTTACTGTATGTTATCAATGATTTCCATAGAAGTCGGTAAGAAGACTTGAAAGCTGCTTTAGAATCAATCCATTTTTTCTATAGGATAAAGCATCGAATCCTCTCTTTTCATGAATCTGCAGCATTAAGGCGTAGATGTTTTCATGAAAAATGCAATAACTTGGTGTATCTACGATACAACCATTAACTAAAAAATGTTTATGGTTAACTAATTGGTGGACTTGAGGAATAGTCGAAGCGAAGCCCTTTCTGTTCTTGTAGCAGGGCATTGTCCTAATTAATTGTTTCAACAATCTTTTGTGTATTTTTTCAATAGTAATTTTAGGTACTATCACATGTAATGTAGGCTTAGTAGTTCTAGAACTATTAATGATTGGTGAACCCACCGATCCATTTGCAACTCCCTTGGAAATATTACCCAAATGGTATTTCTTTCCTATATTTCAAATACTTCATACAGTACCTAATAAGTTATTGATGTGGGTGGGAAGAAGAGATGGGCTTTCTTTCATTGAAATGAACATCTTATAAGGAGAGAAGGCTTGGCTAGGGCAGCAAAAGGCCTATATTTGAGCTTTCCTCTTCTATTCTTTCATGAAGCTACTTAGTGGTCCAAATGCATGTGAGATTTCGAGCCAAGTCCATTATCAATTCTAATGGGGATAGGATGCAAGCGAAATTTCCACCAATAACTAAGATGTTCAGTCGACTCCTTCCCCCTTTGTGGGAGTATGAACCCACCCTATGAGTGAGCAGAAAAGAGTGGAGTAACTCATTTCATTTGAGTAGTTTAGCAAAATGATTAAAAAAATGTCTCACTCATTAGCAAGCATTTGCAATTCGATTAAGTCATGCGAATGTAGCGCTCATCCCTTGTTCGCTCTTTCCAATATTTGACATACCACAACTCTTTAGAAGATTTATCTTGTGTTTGGTATTGAATGGTTCTACTCTGCACGAACTTTAAGCAGAATAAAGAGTGACTTTGGAACTTTCATATTCATTCATTCGACCTAAGACAAAAGAGAAATTTTCTCTATCGAATTTGAATATCATAATAATTGAAAGAGTCATGATTCAATGTGATTAGAATCATATACAGCCCAGTATTACCAGTAAGAAGTTTGACATTGCTTTACACCCAGAAAGAGGCGAGGTTTTTGTTTGAGCTGTACAAGATGAAATTCTCATATACAATTCTTCAAGGGGGAGTACTATTGGTTTACCTATCTCAATAAAGTTGTCGAAATACTCGATATTAGCATGTTAGCATGATTAATTGCTTGTTCAATCACTCTACCGTAAAGACCAAGGCAAATTTCATTATTGATCTTAAGTTCTAGTAAAGGGGATGTAAGAGTGAGTTTTCGACTTAATACCCACATTAATAGTAAGTCAGATTCCAGCATTGAATAGATCGGCTTATTAGAATATTTGTCCATCTGTAATGGAAATTACTTTTAGTGTAACACGCGTTTTTCTTGGTTGATAGATGAGATAAATGTTTTTTCTATTTTTTAGACATCCACTATTTTATATGTAAAGTTCAAGTTTGTTTGGATTTTGTGTCGAAAACAAGAACACGTACATAAGTAAATTGAAGCAAAAGATGATTCGCGACAGTAGTAAAACGCCCATACAAGTATTTCCTTGACAATGTTCGTGCATTTTAATAAGAAGTACACAGAAGTGATAAAAGGGTTAAGCACATTACCTTTGTATTGTGCTTAAAGTTAAGTTTTGCCATTCTTCATGTTCTGACCATAAACGTCTAATGTCCTCCCGTTATTGGTTTTGGTGTTCTTTGTATTCTGACTACAAATGTTTCCTAGTAACACCGATTCTGACATTCTTGGAATTCTGACCACAAACATCTGATGTCTTATTGTCTAGTAACACCGATTCTATGGTTTTCCCCACACTTAACTATAATATCATGGTCAGGCTGGAGACTTGACTCTATATCAGGATTTGACTCCGGGTCACTCACGACATTGTTGGGGACATCCACCACCATGGGGTCCCAAATGGCTTCCCTAGGACCACCAAGTGGTCTGTCAAATCCTCCAAGTGGTCTGAAGAGATCCCCGCTGAACCATACATACTATGCTATAAAGTGGTGGGGCACCAAATTTGCAAACCCCTTTTCAACCCAAATCATCGTCGCATACTTCTCATATACGATATCACTTTTCTCAATTGGAAACGGGGTTATACTATATCTTAGTCTACAGGCACCTCAAAACATATGTGACAAAATTCCAAATATGAGGGCCTGAAATAAGTTAAACAACAACGAATAAAGTATACTCAGTATATAGACCCCTAAACCTCTCGTAGTATGATAAATCGTCTCAGGGATGCACCAAACAAGTGACTTGACAAGTTGATAATAGATCAATAACAAAAGCTTTTCTTTGCTTTATCTATAAATAGGAGAAATAATCTAAATTTTTTAACATGCTAAAAATACACTCAAATAATCACACGTGTGTTCTTATCTCTCGTTGGCACCTAAAACTAACATAAATAGTTACACGTGAAACTGCGTTTTCAAGAACACTTCCTATTGATTTCTAGGCACAATGTATCCATATGTGTTTTGATTATTACGACCACTCAAGACCATGATCAAACTCCTACTGGTGGTCTTCCGGTATAACCAGGTGTCATCCCGTGCCACCAGGGTTGAAGCTTTGCTGGTGTTTTTGCTATTAAGCTAATGTTTCGATTTGACTATAAATGACCCACTACTTCACTAAATAGAGCATTTGGAGGCTAAACAACAGAAAAGAAAAAGGCTTTAGCCAGAAAATCTTGTTTTCTATTTGTTTTCATGTCCAAAATAATAATAAAATAAAGAGTATTGATTTAAGTTCATGTCCGATATGGAATTTTAGCACCTTTTATTTTATTTCTTTGAGAAAATACCATCAAAGACTCTAAACTATATGCTATTATACTAATATCTGAACTTTTTTTGTATCATGAAAACTCCTAAATTTATACCAGCATGATAAAAATTCCTAAACTTCACCTATTGTGACATCAATATCCCAAACTTTTTTTGCGTTATTGATATCCCAACCTTATACTAGTATAACAATATTAGGATTCTTTTGTCATACTAGGACAATCTTAGAGGATTTAATGGTACTAAAAAAATTTGAGATATTGATGTCATAGTGACTATGGTGTAAAAATTTTTGTAACACAATAAAAAATTTGGGTATAGAATTAGTCTTTTTTCTCTGGATATTGAAATTTTTGTGACTTGACTTTTATCTGTCACATATATGGTTACTATTAATATGTTATTTTAATATAAATATTTTCATAATTTTTCAAACTAATTGTAATCTTCTCCATATTTGAATTTTCTAAAAATTATATAGAAGATTACTTCTCTCTTTCGAGAAAATCCAAACCAACACCTTAATCAAAAACCAGTCTCGCCCCAATAAAACGGCTCGTATCTTTTAAATTCAAAACTGAACTCGAAAGTTCTCATAAAAAACAAATCTCACATTTGAAAATATATTCTCAAGATAGACTACTGTGGAAATTATTTTCATAGTTAGGCTCCGACATCACAAGGTCATTTATCATCACTTATTAGGACTTTGGCTCAAAAATGGTCGTCCCCCACGACATGTATCCAAATTAATTAGACACATGACACATGTCCAATTGTAATTCCATATCCACTTGTGGAACTTTGGCCTGCACATTTGAGGTGTTTTAGGTATACATGGGCATTAAATGGAATATTAAGTGATTTGAATTTTTGTTGAAAAAGCAACATAAGCAAAACCTTAGGAGATCATGTAAGAAATGACCAAGATTTGGTACTTCACGGGGGCACTTCAAATTGCCACAAAAGATCGCTTAATGCATCTAATTATAGCTATCATCATAATTGGCATCCGTCATATGTCGCGTATGGCCAATTTTTGTCGTAATGATTTATGTAATCTCCCTATGTGCACCGTACTTCAACAAATTTTCACTATGGGGTCGAAAAGCAAGATTATTCAACCTTCCAAACCAAGATTTGTTGAACCATTAAGATTTGTAACCTCAGTAGGAAGACTCATCCACGACAAAGTTGGTCTTTTGATAAACCTTTTGACGTCTTTTGACGGAGCTTCCTGCTCGGTTCACAGTACCTCCAAAGTCCTAAATATCATGGGCTTGTGCTCCTAGATGCTGTGAATATTCTAACAAATGTGGAATGTTTCGAGTCCCCGGAAAAGTAAAGACTCAACAAGTAGAAGCTTCCTTCGATTTTAAATGCCCCACCCAAAAGGAGCTTTTTTAGGGTAAAATGGGAAAAAAGAAAGAAAGGAAAAGGCTCTACCTAGAAAATCTTGTATTTCATTTTTTTTCAAGTGAAAAATAAAAATAGAAACAAGTAGCCATGTAAGTTTGTAACCTTTTGTTATAAGTTTTTATCATTTTTTTTCTTTTTTTGGAATTCCTATCAACAACTGAATTTGTCAACCGAACTGTCATTGTCTATTTTGCCAACCACCATCCCATCACCATCACTGACCTCAACGGGGGCCTCTTCCAAGGTCATAGCAGCTATGGGTGACCTCGATCAAGGAGTTCGCGGCAACGGCGATGGCGACCGCGTCACCATGCTAGATGGATAAAATCTGGGCTACTTCTACTTCATTTTTATTTACTTATTTTTTTATTATTTTTCCTAGAGAGAGGGTCACAAGAAGGAAAAATTCTCTATTTATATATAATTTCCAAAACATGAAAATCGCACATCTATCGAAATTGTTTCATTTGGCAATTTGAATGCTATAGTGTCTCCAACGACAATACATGACACATCTACTAACACCAAGAGAATGTATTTCCTGGCTTAGATTTTGCTCGCTAGGTCCTCGCTCACTTCAGCTTCAGTTCTATCCAAACTGTAAGCACCAAAAGGCGTGTCCGGTCATTAGTGCTAGTGAACAGGGAAAAAAAAACTGGTGTCCAAAGTTATTTCTGAAAAGAAGAAAAACAAAAAAGTCTAGGCTTCGTCTCAATGTACTGACAAGTTTTGCAAAGTAACATATTTTATGCATGGGTGAAGATCATCCGATCCCACTCTCAAGTCTCAATTGCCTCTTCATCGATCTGGTATCGACACATGTCCGATTTCATCTTTTCTGTGCAGTACACAATAATAACAACGCAATCCCTTCAAAAAGTATTCCAAGAACCTAATACACGTACTAAACTAACTCGGAATCCTAGTGGGATTCACACGCATGAAGCTATACCTCCATCTACTAAACTACATCATGGATATAGCATATTTCAATGTCTCTACTGTCGCAAAAGCTATGCAAAAAGAAAATAAGTACATGTATCTAACGTCAGTGTACGATTTTGCTTGTTTTCGCTCACAAACTTGTCCCCAGTTCCATTCACTAATTCTAATAGGATTTTGTTCACATTTATCTTTAAAGCACATATTAAGTCATACACAATGATTCATTTTGAAGATTTAAAAAAAGGGTGTTTTTGCATGTTTATTTTTCTAGAGACGTTCAAACATCTATTGCACTCTTTCACCCAATTTTTGGATTTTTGAAAATGGTATAATGCTGCATCTTGCACATCAATGACATGAGTCACTGTCTGCCTAAAGTTACTGATCAAATGGAATATTTCAACTTTTACTCTATAATTAAAAGGTCAAACAAATCAACTTTCTCTATGAAAAAGATATGCCACAATTATACCATTAATTAAGCAATGTCACGCGTGGTTGTCTAAACAAATGAGTAAATGGGGGCATTTTGAGTAAGTCTCCCCACACAAAGTCAAATTATTCTTTTGATCTACTTTTCTCGTAAAGTGACAATTGGTCTGCGTTACGCATCTTCCTCAGAACTCACCAACCCTCTTCATTAATGGATAGGAATTCAAGCTCATATCTAATGTGTGTGTATTCCATCCCCACCACTGGCTTTGCACCTCAACGTTCGACCCCTGCCTATGCCTATGCCTCTGCCTCCGCAACCACTCACGCCGTCGCTTGCTCTCTTCTACGAGTGTTGGTAAATAATGTTTGGAATGCGAAGAAATGGAATCAAACTTTGAAGTGTGATAATACTTTTCTTAAAGAAATTTTTGCCCCACCAGTGTCGCTAATGGTTACTAGCAAAAATCTTTTGGGATTAAAAAAAGTCAATATACCAGCAAACAATTATGACGGAAAAATGTCATAAAAGTCTTAAACCTATTACATTAGTGCCAATTTACTCTTAAACATTTTAATAGTACCAATTTAGTTTTAAACTTTTTGATCTAGACCTAATCTAGTCCTTCCAACTAATTTTTGAGGAAATTATTTTGCGATTTATGCTCGGATGTTACAAAAGATCATACCATGAGTGCCCTATATAATAAATAAAATAGCTATACTTTGCAAGTGTAATTCAATTTGACAAATGCTTCTATGATTGTTTTATCTACTATGATATTAACAGCCTATTTTGGGTCATAAAAACATAATTTAGAATTATTGTGGGGGTCCATTTCAACAATTTGTGACTCATAATATGCTGAATCTCTCAAAATTGGTCATAAACTCATTTCTTAATACATGGGTGTTGACCATTGCCTCAATGATTACTTTTCTCAAATGAGAAAAGGGAGATGAGGGATTCGAATCACTATTTTCTCGATGGAATTGGGACAAAGACGATTTAATTTCAAAAGTGAGTTTCAATTCTTATGCCATTTCACATCGAAAATCACTTGTCAGGACCTTGATGTGCTCCGGGCTTACATGTGCATTTGCTTTGCATGGAAACACTAGGCAGATTTGGATTGCGTAGAGTTCTCATGGGCTGTCGGGCGGCCCAGGGCAGCAATGGTGGTGGAGACGGCTGTGACGGAGATCCGGGTCAATTCTGGTGGCAGCAACGGCCGCCGCCTCCACCGTCACCGTCTGGATGAGGTACTGCATGTGTTTGTACGGACGGTTTTTCTTAAATATGGGTGTCTTTGTCTTCGTCTCATCTCGTCTCGTCTCTTCTCTGTGGGAATATATAAAGCTCGAGTCTTTCCGGTTCCGAGTGGGATTGCCGTGGAGAAAAGACGAGGTCTTTGCGATTTTTCATCGTTCGTTGTCGATTGTGAATGCTTTGGTTTCTGAAAGTCATTAGTTGGGTCGGACTGAGCTTCGTTTTGTTTTTCTCATTTTGATAGTGATTTCCAAGTGGGTGTTTACAATGAATAATGCACGTCAGTTTTTTTTTTTGTCAGAGAATAACGCATGTCGGTTGAATGTTTAAAAAATTAGAACTCTTTCGGTGTTTATTTCAGCTCTCTTTGTTCTGAAAGAAAACATTATGTACATCAAGCATAATTGTGAGAAATCCTCCTCTTGCGAACGCGGGGCATTACATGTGTATGTGCACATCAAAGAGACTCCGGGCAGAAGCTAATAACATAAGAAATATAAGCAGAATAACCAGATCAGAGATTGTTAAGGACCGAAAACTCGACTCCAAGCTTAGACATCACGTGGAACAACTGTTCGTGTTGAAAATGTCAATTGTTAGTGCATCAATCATGACACCCTTTGCTGTGTGACAGCTAATGAGAACGTAACCATGTCTTTGGCCACGAAAGTTGCTGCAATTGAACCTTGTTTACCGCTTTCCTTCCTGATTTTCGTCTTTTATACATCTTGGAATTTGTAATTGCACTATTTCAATTTTACGTTGACATTTTAAAGATCAATCAGATGTTCTTGTTGGAAACTCCTAGTTTTGATGTTAACAAATCATTTTATGTAAGTATTTATACATATTTCTAGAAGAAATAAACCACAGGGTGGTGTATGTTTTTGAGTCTGCAAGTGGCAGAAGAAAAACATATGGTGTTTCTGAGTCTGACCGTACCAGACGGAAGACTTGAAGAAACACAGATTTTGAGTCTGACCGTACCAAACTGAAATCTTGAGCAGACTCATAACTTGAGTCAGTCAGACTCAGATCGAAACTTCAGGAACTGATCACCAACGGTCAAGTATTTCACTTACCTTGTTTACATTGATTCTATTATATTGATTCGATTGTAGGATCAATTAAAGAACAACTTCCAAAGAAGAATGGAGTACTTATGGAAGCCCGGATTCTGATTGTATGGACGAGCAGAATCTAAGGGGATCTGATCTACTTCCAATGGTCAAAAAGACTTGCCTTATAAAGTCTGTCCAGGAAAGGGAAGACTAAACTCTCAAGGGAAGAGCCAACGGTCGAGTGTGGCTTGGAGAGTATATAAAGATAGGATGAGACCTAGGAGATAGTAAGGATAAACAAATTCTAAAGTGCGATTATGTTCTTTAGTTGTCTAAAAGTGCGATTTTGAGAGGTCATAGTGAATTACCAGAAAGAGTGACTCAGTGAGATTCATCATCACCGGGTGTTAACACTCAAGAGTGTGTAATCACCTTTGATCTTATAGTGGAATCCAGCCAATTGGCTAATCGCCTGAAGAGTGGACGTAGGCTTGTCTAAAGCCGAACCACTATAAATCGTGTTTGCATTCTTCTCTACTCTCTCTATTTAATTTCAGTTTATAGATTGCTAAGATTTTGCTTGAATCGTGCGTAAAATTCCTTGACACCTATTCACCCCCCCTCTAGGTGTTAATACTAGTTCTAACAATTGGTATCAGAGCCCTGTGCTCAGTATTTTGAAGTGTTTATTACTTCGGAGTTAAAGATCCTCTATGGCTAGTATTCTTGCACCAGGTCTGATCAAGGGACAGAGTAATACGCGACCACCCTACTTTGATGGCAAAGAGTACAATATATGGAAGAACAAGATGAAGGCCTTCCTCAGATCAAAGGATCCACTGGAGTGGGATGTAGGAGCTAGAGGAATTGACCCAAATGCTGAGACCAAAGGAACTTCAAAGAAAGATGATGGGAAAGCAACAGAAACATTAGCTACCACTTCTCCAGAAGAGCTGACCAAGAGACAAACTCTTGATGCTAAGGCCATCTATTCCCTTTACTGTGCTTTATCACCTAATGACTATAATTGAATATCTTCTTGTGATATAGCAAAGGAAGTATGGGATAGACTGCACGTAACCTATGAAGGAACTAATCGTGTCAAGGAGACCAAAGTAAACATATTACTTGGTCAATACGAATCTTTTAAGATGAAGCATGGAGAATCCATAGGAGATATGTTCAGTCGTTTTACAGAAATTGTAAACGGATTGGCATATCAAGGACAGCCTGTTCCTGGACCCATGAAAGTCAATAAACTTTTGAGAGGACTATCAAAAGATTGGAACAATGTGAAGACATCTATCAGAGAAACTCTGCGAATTTCACCTCTAACAATCGATGAACTCATTGGTACTCTGCAGTCCTATGAGGCAGAACAAATGAACGAGGAAGTGGAATCCAGAGGTAAAAAGTCAATTGCTCTTAAGTCTAACACTGATTCTGATGATACAGATTCTGAGGAAGAGTTAGACGACGAGGAACTTGCATTGCTGATCAGAAAGGTAAAAAATTAAACAAGAAGGGCAAGAGATTCAACAACAGGAAACAAAATAGACAATCTGGACAACGCAGAACTGATGACGAGGATGATTATGCCAAAGATGTAATTTGCTTTAAGTGTAAGAAAAAGGGACATATTAAACAGAATTGTCCCAAACTCAAAAAGAACAAAGGGAAATTCGATAAGTACAAGAAGGCTCTCAAAGCTGAAACATGGAGTGACACAAAAGTTGAGGATAGTGAAGACGAATATGGAAACATCTGTCTTATGGCACACTCAGACTCAGACTCTGAAACAAATTCAGACTCAGACAGAGAAATCGAGGTAAATCATTCTGATATTCCTACAAAGTTTTAGATTATATAAATGAGCTTTGTTCTAATCTAAAATCCACTCTGAAAAGGATCTCCATATTAAAAAAGGAAAATTACAAGTTGAATCAACAAAACGCTTCTTTGAAAGGAAAAGTGGATGATTTCAAAAAGGAATTTTTGGAAATAAAGGAAAATCGAGATTTTCTCTTTAATGAAAGTGAATCTCATAAAAAGGAAATCTTGGAGACAAAAGAAAATAGAAATTATTTACTAAATGAAAATGAGTCTCTCAGAAAAGAAATTTTGAACATTACCACAAAATTTTCAAAAGGATCGAAAACCCTGCAGCATATACTTTCTATTCGGATTCCCTATTATGATAAGTCAGGACTTGGGTTTTATAAGGAAAGTGATTTGTTAATTGATTTTCCTAAAGTCAAGGAGAGAATTAGGAAGAAACCTCCTCAACAGGCCTATAGAAATCATTTCAAAAAGACTTTCATGAAACCTATTGGTCGGGATCATCTCAGATGCTCTAACTGTGGAGAAAAAGAACATTTTGAAAACAAATGTCTTAAAGTCTGGAGACCTGTTCAGAAGAAATTGGTAGACAAAGCATACACTAACACTGAAGGACCCAAGAAAATCTGGGTACCAAAAAGGAAGTGAATTTGCATGTCGTTTGCAGGTAAGTTTCAAGAGAAAGAAGAAATGGTATTTGGATAGTGGATGTTCAAGACACATGACTGGAGATTCAAGAATGTTTGTTGTTTTAGAAAAGGTTAAAGGAGGGACAGTCTCTTTTGGAGGAAACACCAAGGAAAACATTGTTGGATCAGGAACAGTCAAGATTGGAAGTTTAATCATCAACAATGTATCTCTGGTTAAAGGACTGAACTACAACCTTCTGAGCATCAGCCAACTATGTCATGCTGGATTCATAATTAACTTCAAGGAAAATTTATGTTCTGGAACTAGCAATGATTCTTCTCAGTCATTCACTGGACGAAGACATGGGAACATCTATCTTCTAGACATAAATGAAGACACTGCCAAATGTCTAATTTCAGTCCATGATGAAGCAAACATCTGGCATCGAAAACTTGGACATGTCAGTATGAATCAAATCTCCATGCTACACAACAAAAAACTTGTTCGAGGATTGCCCTCATTAACCTATAAAAAGACAGAGCTTTGTTCCGCATGCACCTTGGGAAAACAGGTTAGAAATTCTTTTAAATCTATGAGACAGGTTTCTACTAAACGTGTACTGCAACTGCTTCATATGGATCTGTTTGGCCCAACTAGAACTCAAAGCATTAGAGGTAAGAAATACTATTTGGTAATTATAGATGACTACTCTCATTTTACATGGGTGTTCTTTCTTGCTAATAAAAGTGAAACTTTTTCTTATTTTTCGTTATTTACAAAAAGGGTTCAAAACGAGAAAGGTTATTCTATTTCCAGCATTAAAACAGATCATGGAGGAGAATTTGAAAATCAGAACTTTGTAGACTTTTGTAACGAAAATGGTATACAGCATACGTTCTCCTCTCCCTACACTTCATAACAAAATGGAGTTGTAGAAAGGAAGAATAGATCTTTACAAGAAATGGCTAGAACTTTGCTTATTGAAAGTAAAGTGGCAACTAGTTTCTGGGCAGAAGCAGTTTCCACGTCTTGTCATATCATTAATAGAGTCTTTCTGAGACAAATTCTTGAGAAGACTCCTTATGAGATTTTCAAAGGAAGAAAACCAATTGTTTCCTACTTCAAGATTTTTGGTTGTAAATGTTTCATTCTTAAAAATGCTAACAATCTTCCAAGCAAGTTTGAGGAGAGATCAGATGAAGGTATATTTCTGGGTTATTCAGCAACCAGTAAAACATACCAAGTGTTCAACAAGAACACTCAGAAAGTGGAAGAATCTATGAATGTGAAGTTCCTAGAGCAAGACCCATCCAACGAGAACATAATAGAAATTGAAGATCCAGAAATAACTGCTACTCCTGAGAATTCAACTCTCAACAAAGAAGCTGAATCATCTCAGAAAATTGACACTGAGGGAACTCATGAACAAAGATTGACTCAGCTAGATACTACTCAGTTACAAGAAGATGCTGATAACAGCATGGTACAAAGCAAAAACTGGAAGCATAAGTCCAACCACCCTCAAGAGCTTGTCATTGGAAATATCAGTGAAGGAATTTGAACCAGATCGAAGAATAAAAAGGAAACAAGTAATGTGGCACGAATCTCTGAGATTGAACCCAAAGGAATAGACAAGGCCCTTACAAATGAAAGTTGGATAGAAGCAATGCAAGAAGAACTTCAGCAGTTTAAAAGGAATGATGTATGGGAATTGGTTCCCAAACCCAAAGAAAGAACCATCATAGGTACCAAGTGGGTATTCAGAAATAAAATGAATGAACTTGGTAAAGTAACCAGAAACAAAGCAAGACTTGTAGCCAAAGGCTATTCACAGTCAGAAGGAATAGATTATGATGAAACATATGCACCAGTAGCAAGATTGGAAGCTATCAGACTATTACTTGCCTATACTTGCTATCAAAACTTCAAGTTATTTCAGATGGATGTAAAGAGCGCCTTTCTAAATGGGTTTATCAAAGAAGAAGTCTATGTGGAACAACCTCCTGGGTTCGAGGAACTAAGAAAGCCAGATCATGTATACAGACTGAAAAAGGCTCTGTATGGATTGAAACAAGTGCCTCGAGCCTGGTATGAACGACTTAGTAAGTTCCTACTAGACAACAAATTCAAGAAAGGTATGGTTGATACAACTTTATTTATCAAGAAGGAAAGTAAAGACATTCATCTAGTACAAATATATGTAGATGATATTATCTTCGGTTCTTCTAATAAACGATTGTGCAAGAACTTTTCAAAGTCCATGCAGGAGGAATTTGAGATGAGCATGATAGGAGAACTTACATTCTTCCTAAGACTTCAAATCAACCAATCAAAACAAGGAACTTTCATCCATCAAGAAAAATATACCAAAGACTTGATCAAGAAGTTTGGAATGGAGAACTGCAAGGAGATTGAAACTCCGATATCAACGTCCATCAAACTTGATCAGGATGAATCAGGGAAGAAAGTTAACCAGAAGACTTATAGAAGCATGATTGGGTCTCTTCTCTATCTTACTGCATCTAGACCAGATATTATATATAGTGTGTGTTTATGTGCTCGATTTCAAGCAGATCCTAGAGAATCTCATCTTACAGCAATTAAGCGCATTATTAAGTACATAGCTACTTATTCATCTCTGGGTCTGTAGTATCCTAAAGGAACAGACTTTACTCTTTTTGGTTACTCAGATGCTGACTTAACAGGATGTAAAGTAGACAGAAAGAGCACATCTGGAACATGTCAATTACTAGGATAGATGCTGGTGTCATGGTCTTCTAAAAAGCAAAACACCGTGGCTCTATCAACTGCAGAAGCAGAATACGTTGCCCTTGGAAGCTGCTGCTCTCATATTTTATGGATGAAACAGCAACTACGGGATTATGGAAAGGAAGAGGCCAGCACTGAAATAAGGTGTGACAATACTAATGCAATAAATCTCACCAAAAACCCAATTCTACATTCCAGGGCAAAACATATTGAGATCAGGCATCATTTCATCAGAGATCACGTACAAAATGGGGATGTATTTGTGGAATATATTGATTCGAAAAATCAATTGGCAGACATCTTCACAAAACCGCTGGACAAAGGTACATTTGATTCAATATGTAGTAGATTAAATATAATTACTCCTTTTGTATAAAATTCTTCAAGACAGGATATAGTCTGGGAGAAGCATTTGAACCAATCTTCTACATAGCTCCGAGAAGAAATTGATGGTATGTTTAATTTCTGGCGCTTAAATTTTTGTCTGATTAATCCTGGTAAGATATTATTAGCAAAATAATTGATTTGCACAATTTTTTCGTACTTGCCTAAGTTATCTACATATATTATCATTTTCGAAAAACTGCTATTCTTAGCCAAAAGTCACGTCTTTTCATTTTCAAAGAGTTTATAAACCCCAAAAAGGGCAAACTCTTCACGACATTCTTCACAAATCATCCTTCAGAAACCCTAAAAGAACAATTTTTCTCTCTCTAAAACAAACCAAACCCTCTCCGAACACTGGCTTCGAGATCCTCCATGTCCAGATCAAGGTCTCTGTCCCCATCTCCCAGAAGAAGATCCAACAGGATTGCTGGCAGAGGACAAAGGAATGTAGAGGGAGGACAGACACATTTCGATCTGACGCAAACTTCTGACGATTCCTAAGAACAATCTCAAAATGCTTCGATTCAAAGGGATGCAACTAAAAATCTGGAGTCTCAGAGAAATTCTCCATCAGATTCTGAGTGAAGAAATGTCTCCAGTAGAGGTACGTCTGGTTTAATCCTGCCTACACCAGAAAACCCTCATTCTGTTATGAGAATGTATCAACGCTTAGTGCGAAATAATGCTACGGAGCAGATAAAACTTTATATGTTGAGAGAAAAAGGGTATGCGAATGAACTTCGTCTGGTTCAGGCTATGCAATCTACAGAACCACCTTCCAGACAAAGTGCACAGGGAAGTGAAGTGAGTAGGGAAAATGCCATGGTAGAAAAGGAAGATGATGAACGACTCTATAGAAATTTTGAAATCAGAATGGGAGTTGCAGCAGTGGTTAGAAATACCACTGGGAAACTATTCCGGTTGAAAGAACATAAGAACTCCTATAATAGATTGCTGGAACGAGGAATTATGCATCACCGGATCATAGACTTTGATTTCTTGGATGTTGCTGATGTGAACCTGCGAGAACATTTTGAAATGTTGCAGATGGACCAATTTTGCACTGAATCTACTGTTGTTTACACTCAACTAACAGCTTACTTTTACTCAAATTTGACATTCTTGTCTCCAGATAAAATGCAATTCAGTGTGTACGATAGGTTTTACGATGTGAGTATAGATGTTCTGGCTGACATAATGAAAGTTGAAAGGAGACCTTTCATGCCAATAGAAGTCACCTATGAGACTGTTTGTAAGTATCTTACAAAGTCTGTTAGGCCTACTATTACCTATCATTTCTTAACTTCAGCAAGAACTATTCTGCATAAAATCATCATAAGTTGCATTCGTCCCAAGGCTTCATCAAAAACTGATGTGTCAAGATTTGAGGCCAAACTAATGTGGGCAATTGAGAAGGGAGTTCTATTCTCACTTCCTCACACCGTTCTTTTACACATGTATCGAACAATTTTGAAAGATAAAGGACAGTTGCCTTTTGGAGCTTTAGTGACCAAAATCTTTGAATATCACAAGATTGATATACCAGGCAAACTCTGCACTATAGAACTTTCAACCATGGCTATCAATCTTAAAATGATAAATAAGATGAGGCTAAGGGATGTTGTAGAGACATGGAGAAGAAAAGAAAAGGAATTAGCAAAGGCATCAACCACATCAAAGCGAAAGGAAAAAGAGATGGCTGCTACTGAACCTAGTTCCAAGAAAAGAAGACAACTGTTACTGCATGATGAAGATGATGAAGAGGAGACAATTTCTGAAATCCTGGTGAAAATGGGTCAGACTGTACACAGAACGACAGGACCAGAACTGCCTCCACTAACAGTGACAAAAGAAACTCTTCCTAGTGCAGCACCTCAAATTGATGAGCATGTGGAAATGTCAGAACCAGAGGAAGTTGAGTTTGATAAAGGTGAACCAGAAGAAAGGGAAAATATAGAAGAAGAAGAAATTCGAACAAATGAGGGTGCTATTCCTGATGCTGAAGAGGATAGAAATATATTAGGATAGCCAGAAGCATCAACTCAGGGGGAGCATATGTTTCAGACTGGTATTACAGATATCCCTACAACTTCATCTGATCGTGCCGATTCTCAAAGATATTGGCTTTGCTTATGGAAATAAGAGATCGACAAGTTGCTATGGAAAGCTCTCTCAACTCCAGACTAGAGACTCTCGAGCATACAGTTCATCAATGTATCAACAGAATCGAAGAGTCTGCCACGGATATGAAGGATTTCACCCTTGTTCAGACCCCCAAGAAAAAATCTTCTTAAAGAAATCATCTTCTGGTTTACATTATTTGAACCAATATCAATTCTTTTTTTCAGATTTTTTCTTAACTTTTAGGATAGACTTTTTGATTGTGACAAAAAGGGGGAGTAAGACCTGAAGACCTGGATTGGATGGATGATTTTGGGATTTTGAACCTGCATTGGATGTTTGTGTTTGAACTTTTTGCTGAACTTTGCAGTTTGTTGCTTGTGCTTGTAAACTGAATTATTGTTTGCTGCTTAGTCTATTTTAATTAATGCGTGAAGCATGAATTATCTGATGTAAGCATGTGAGCATCACTACTCCTGTTATATTTGGAAGTATGTGTTGTTAATCATATTTTGCAGGGGACAACAAACAAGAAGCATAAAAAGTTTTGTCACCATCAAAAAGGGGGAGATTGTTGGAAACTCCTAGTTTTGATGTTAACAAATCATTTTATGTAAGTATTTATACATATCTCCAGAAGGAATAAACCACAGGGTGGTGTATGTTTTTGAGTCTGCAAGTGGCAGAAGAAAAACATACGGTGTTTCTGAGTCTGACCGTACCAGACGAAAGACTTGAAGAAACACAGATTCTGAGTCTGACCGTACCAGACTGAAATCTTGAGCAGACTCAGAACTTGAGTCAGTTAGACTCAGATCGAAACTTCAGGAACTGATCACCAACGGTCAAGTATTTCACTTACCTTGTTTACATTGATTTTGTTATATTGATTCGATTGTAGGATCAATTAAAGAACAACTTCCAAAGAAGAATGGAGTACTTATGGAAGCCCGGATTCTAATTGTATGGGCGAGCAGAATCCAAGGGGATCTGATCTACTTCTAACGGTCAAAAAGACTTGCCTTATAAAGTCTGTCCAAGAAAGGGAAGACTAAACTCTCAAGGGAAGAGCCAACGATCGAGTGTGGCTTGGAGAGTATATAAGGATAGGATGAGACCTAGGAGATAGTAAGGATAAACAAATTCTAAATTGCGATTCTGTTCTTCAGTTGTCTAAAAGTGCGATTTTGAGAGGTCATAGTGAATTACCAGAAAGAGTGACTCAGTGAGATTCATCATCACTGGGTGTTAACACTCAAGAGTGTGTAATCACCTTTGATCTTATAGTGGAATCCAGCCAATTGGCTGATCGCCTGAAGAGTGAACGTAGGCTTGTCTAAAGCCGAACCACTATAAACTGTGTTTGCATTCTTCTCTACTCTTTCTATTTAATTTCAGTTTATAGATTGCTAAGATTTTGCTTGAATCGTGCGTAAAATTCCTTGACACCTATTCATCCCCCCTCTAGGTGTTAATACTAGTTCTAACAGTTCTGAGTAAAGAAAGTGTTTGAAACAGGGGAAGGTGAGAGGGGCTACTCTAGTACTTGCCTACCAGACAGTTGGGGTCGACCAGACAGTTGGGGTCGTGTTTGGAGGACTAGTAATATCTACCCTATATGTGTACCCATTAATGCCACTAAAGTCTCCAACAGAAGAAGACTGCTTAGGGATCTACAGTATCATGTTTTGGACGCTCACCCTAATTGGTGTTGTATCCTAGTATATTCAAGGCCTTGTCACCACACTACATTGTCCATTTCTTCTAGACAAATGGCAAGGAAGGTTGGCTATCACTTGTTGGAACTGTGCTTTGTATACAGGTCAGCTTACTGTTATTTCACATTCTATGAGCTCCAAGACTGACAGATCGCATGCTTGTGACTTGTATAGAAGTGTGGATCCTTTTTCATTTGAACTGTGTACACAGTAAGTATAGGAGTCATTATGGAAATTTTGACTGACTTTTACGGGTACTTCCAGGTTGTCAGGTTATATGAGGGTATTTCTGTAATTCTTAGCATTTTGTCAGGTTTTGCTGCTAAATTTAAAATGTTCGTTGATCAGATGTATTACAAACAAATGTGCTTCAAGCTTTACAAAATAATTCCTGAATCATTTGCTTGTTCCTGCAATTTACTTTGAGAAATAAACTTTGATAGGCGAAAGGAGTGTTACTAATATAATGCCCTGATGGATTACTTAACAGTATTTGGAGTATCCTTAGTCTTTACTGTTTAAATTTTGCCGCAGTTTTATATTATGTACTGAAATAACTAGTATAAACACCTAGAGGGGGGGTGAATAGGTGTAGAGATTAATCGATCAAATATATACTACTTTTTCGAATCAACAAACTAAAATCAAGTAGAGGGAGTTAGAGAAGATTGCAAACACTGTTTATAGTGGTTTGGCTTTTGATAAGCCTACGTCCACTCTCCGAGCGACCAGCCAATCGGTTGTATTTCACTATATGATCAACGGTGATTACACACTCTCGAGTGTTTGTACTCGGTGATGATCTGTCTCACTAAGTCACTATCTTTTTGTAAAACACCTAGATCACTCAAATGTGCACTATGAACAACAATTGAAGAATTGAATCATCTTTGGAATAATGTTCATCTGTCCTTCCCCTAAGTCTCAACCTACCCTTAAATACTCTCCAAGTCACACTTCGACCATTGGCTCTTTCCTTGAGAGTTTAGTCTTCCCTTTCTTGGATAGATTTTATAAGGCAAGTCTTTTTGACCGTTGAGGGTAGATCAGATCCCCTTAAATTCTGTTCGCCCATACAACCAGAATCTAGGCTTCCATAAATACTCTATTCTTCATTGGAATTTGCTCATTAATTGATCATGTCAATCAGCTTAGTATAACGGAATCAACATAAATAAGGTAAGTGAAATACTCTACCGTTGGTGATCTTATCGTGTAGGTTCATCTTAAGTCTAATGGTCTTAAGTTCTGAATCTACCTAGATTTTCAGTCTGGTTCGTTCAGACTTAAAATCTCAGTCTGGTTCATTCAGACTTAAAACTCGGTCTAGTACGGTCAGACTTAAAACTCAGTCTGGATGAGTCTTTCCGTCTGGTACGGTCAGACTCTTAGACATCTTATGCTTTATCTTCTGCAACAAGCAGACTTTAAAGTCTATGTCATTCTGTGTTCTTTTCCTTCAAGAGATTGATATATAAATATCATTCATAAGCTGTTTTGTTAGCATCAAAACTAGGAGTTTTCTCAACAATCTCCCCCTTTTTGATGGTGACAAAACATCTTATACATATGGCTTAATGTCCCTGCAAAATATGGTTAAATAGAGCATGTTTCCAACTATTCTGCTCAACTCATAAGTATAGCTCATATCAACCCTGTATAGACAATTCAGCGGCAACATAATTTCATATTATAGCTCAACAAGATTAAGACTTTATCAGTACTGTGTGATCAGCCTATAAGAAAATATCATCAGTCATTCATAATCAGAACTTTCATATCACAGTATCATGCATTAACACAATGATAAAGCCAATTGTCATGCATCAACACAATGATAAATCCATCAAAAATCTAAAAGTGAAAGCAATCAAAAATCAAAAGCCATATCTACTCCCCCTTTTTGTCAACTTCAAAAAGAGTTAGTCAATTCAAAAAGATGTTTTTAAGAGGTTTTCTTGTTTGGGGTCCGAACAAGGATGAAATCCTCCATATCTGATGCAGACTTCTCAATCATATCAATACACTGATTAACTGTCTTCTCGAGAGTTTCCAGTTTGTTATTGAAGGAGGTTTCCATATGTACTTGCCAATCCCTGATCTCTGTTAAAAGTCCTAAGATCTTCTGATAATCAGCATTCCCAGATGAAGTTGCAGGAACTTGAATGTCAATATTTTCATAATTATGCTCCCCCCCCTGAGTTGATGCTTCATTTTGTCCTTGTTGCCTCTCTTTTTCTCTGTCCTCATCTCCTTCTTCTTCTTCTACTGCTTCTACTTCTTCTTCTTCTTCTGGATCATCCATTGATTCATATTATGCATTCTTCTCATGTTCTGTGCGGAGAATGTGTTCTGCATGTGTTTTTGCCTCTGGTTCAGACATTCTCTGAGAGTTTTGACGCATATTTGCCAGAATTGCGAAGATGCTTTCTTATTTATCTTCTTCATCTACCAGTACGAGTTGTCTTCTCTTTTTAGAACTTGGCTCAACAGCAGCTGATTCTTTGCCTTTTCGTTTTGCTGTCTCTGCTCTAGCCAATTCCTTTTCTTTTCGTCTCCATGTCTCTACAACATCCTTCAGTCTCATTTTATTGATCATTTTCATATCAATGATCATTGTGGGAAGAGTTTTAGTACTAAATCTTCTAGGTATATCTATCTTAAGATGATCAAAGATCCTTGTCACTAAAGCTCCATAGGGTAGCAGTCCTTTGTCCTTTGAGACTGTTCGATACATATGCAATATGATTGTGTGAGGCAGTGAGAACAGTACTCATTTTTCAATTGCCCACATCAGTTTGGCCTCAAATTTGGATACATCAGTCTTGGATGATGCTTTTGGACCAATGCAGCTGATAATGATTTTGTGCAAAATAGTTCTTGCAGACGTTAGAAGAGGATAAGTTATAGTGGCCCTTACAAACTTTGTGAGAAACTTACAGACTGTTTCATAAGGGACATCTATTGACCTGAATGCTCCTCTCTCAACTTTTATAATGTCAGCAAGAGTATCTGAACTAACATCATAGAACCTGTCATTCACACTGAATTGCATTCTGTCTGGAGATAGAAATGTCAAATTCGAGTAAAAATATGCTGTTAATTCAGGATAAACAGCAGCAGAATCAGTGCAAAATTGGTCCATCTGAATTTTTTCAAAGCATTCTTGCAGATTCACGTCAGCAGCATCCAAATAATCAAAATCAACAATTCTATGGTTCATGACTCCTTGATCCAACAGTTTGTTAAAGAAAGTCTTGTGTTCTTTGGATCGAAATAATTTCCCAATTGTGTTCCGGACTACAGCAGCTATTCCCATTCTTACTTCAAAATTTATGTAGATCGTCTCATCATCTTCCTTCACCTTATCTTTGCTTTTCCCTATATCACTAACTCGTTCTCTACGAGTAGATGACGATTCTACAACCTGTACTGCTTGAATGAGACGGAGTTCATTCGCAAACCCATTCTGTCTCAAGAAAAACAGTTTGACGTCTTCCCTGACATTTCTCCGAACTACCTTCTCATATCTCCTCATAATTACATGAGGACTTTCAGTGGGTGTCGGTAGAGTTAATCCAGACGTACCTCTACGTGAGACATTCCTTTCTTCAGATTGTGATCGGAGAGTTCTTGGAGATTCCTCATTATCATCTTGATTTCTTTGAGGAGAAACTCTTGGAGATTGTCCTTGAGTATCTTCGAAAGTCTATGTTAGGTCAAAATGCGTCTGTCCTCCGTCGATTCTCTTTCCTCCTCTTCCAGCAATCCTGTTTGATCTTCTTCTAGGAGATGGAGATCTTGATCTGGATATGGAGGATCTCGAGGCCATGTTCGGTGAAGATTGGTTTTGACGAAGATTGATTTAGAAAGCGTTTTTCTCTGTTAGGGTTTGTAAACAAACGTTTTGGAGAGTGGTGAGGAAAAAACCCAACTTTTGGATGTTTTTATACCCTTGTTAGGAGAAAAAGTGAACAGTCGCAACCCAAAACAAATTAAAATGGCAGTTATTCTAAATTTAACAAGAATATTCAATCATCATAGACATATGCCAGAAAATATGCAAATCAATCATTCAAATCAAAAACTTATTAAAATAATTACCAGATTTCAGTAAGGAAATAACACACCATATCCTTATTTCCTTTTTCAATCTTCTTCTAAGAGTGATATGACCCGACGATTGCTTCTATCAAACTTTGTCCTGTTCTCATAGAATTTATAAGAAAGGGTTAATAATATTTAAACACCCACATATTGAATCGAATGTACCTTTGTCCAGCGGCTTTGTGAAGATATCTGCTAATTGATTCTTAGAATCAATGAATTCTACATATATATCTCCATTTTGCACATGGTCTCTAATAAAGTGATGTTTGATCTCAATGTGCTTTGCCCTGAAATGTAAAATTGGATTCTTGGTGAGGTTTATGGCACTCGTATTATCACATCTTATTTCTGTGCAGGATTCTTCCTTCCCATAGTCTCTTAGTTGCTGTCTCATCCACAGAATCTGTGAACAACAATTTCCAAGTGCTACATATTCTGCTTCTGCTGTTGATAGAGCCACAATATTCTGCTTTTTGGAAAACCATGAAACTAGCATTTTTCCCAGAAGTTGGCATGTTCCTGAAGTACTCTTCCTGTCTACTTTGCATCCTGCTAAATCTGCATCTGAGTAGCTAAGAAGAGTAAAATCTGTTTCTTTTGGATACCATAGCCTTAAGTTTGGATAAGTGGCTATATACTTAATTATACGTTTAACAGCAGAAATATGTGATTCTCTAGGATCTACTTGAAACCTCACACAAAGACAAACACTATATAGAATATCTGGTCTAGATGTAGTAAGGTAGAGAAGAGAACCGATCATGCTTCTATAATTCTTCTGATCAACCTTCTTCCCATTTTCATCCTGATGGAGGTTGCCATTGGAGTTTCTGTCCTCTTGTAGTTCTCCATTCCAAATTTTTTAATCAAGTTTTTGGCATACTTCTCTTGATTGATAAAAGTTCCACATTTCGTTTGATTGACTTGGAGTCCTAGGAAGAATGTCAGTTCTCCCAACATGCTCATTTCAAATTCTTCCTACATAGACTTTGAGAAGATCTTGCACAAGTGCTCATTAGATGAACCAAAAATAATATCATCTACATAGATTTGTACCAGCAGTATATCTTTACCTTCTTTCCTAATGAACAAGGTTGTATCTACCATACCTTTTCTGAATTTGTTGTCTAGTAGAAACTTGCTCAATCGTTCATACCAAGCTCGAGGAGCCTGTTTCAGACCGTAAAATGTCTTTTTTAATTTGTAGACATGGTCAGGCTTTCTTGATTCCTCGAATCCAGGAGGCTGTTCTACAAACACTTCTTCTTTGATAAATCCATTCAGAAAAGCACTTTTCACGTCCATTTGATATAGCTTGAAATTTTGATAGCAAGCATAAGCAAGTAATAGTATGATTGCTTCTAGTCTTGCAACTGGGGCATAGGTTTCATCATAGTCTATTCCTTCAGATTGAGAATAACATTTTGCCACGAGCCTTGCCTTGTTTCTGGTGACTTTTCCAAGTTCATTGACTTTGTTTCTGAAAATCCATTTGGTTCCAATGACTGTTCGTCCTTTTGGTTTGGGTACCAATTCCCATACATCATTTCTCTTGAACTGTTGAAGCTCTTCTTGCATTGCTTCTATCCAGCTTTTATTTTCCAGTGCTTCATCAATTCCTTTGGGTTCAATTTCAAAGATCAGTGCAACAATACCTGTGTCCTTTTTGTTTCTTGATCTGGTTTGAATCCCTTCGTTGATGTTTCCAATCACAAGCTCCTTGGGATGACTGGACTTATGCTTCCAGTTTCTGTTTGGAACTCATTATTATCAGAATCTTCTGCTGATGCAGGAGTATCAAGCTTAGTTAGTCGTTCTTCATGAGTTGCTTCTTTGACTGTTTCCTGGGAAGATTCTGCTTCTTTGTTGAGACCAGATCTTTCAGTAGTTGCATTTGATTTTGATTCTTCATTTATTGAACTGCTCTATTTTGAAATTTCTTTCTCCAGAAACTTTACATTCATGTATTCTTCCACTGTCTGAGTGTTATTATTGAACACTCTGTATGATTTACTAGAGTTTGAATAGCCTAGAAACATACCTTCATCTGACCTTTCTTCAAACTTACTAGGTTGATGATTAACATTTTTAAGGATATAGCATAGACAACCAAAGATTCGAAAGTAGGAAACAATAGGTTTTCTTTCTTTGAAAATCTCATAGGGGGTTTTCTCAAGAATTGGTCTAAGAAATACTCTGTTAATAATATGGCAAGAAGTAGAAATTGCTTCTGCCCAGAACCGAGTTGCCACCTTGCTTTCTATAAGCAATGTTCTGGCCATTTCCTGCAAAGACCTATTCTTTCTTTCCACAACTCTATTTTGTTCTAGAGTGTAAGGAGATGAAAATGTATGCTGTATGCCATTTTTGTCACAAAAGTTTGAGAAGTCTTGATTCTCAAATTCTCCCCCATGATCTGTTTTGATACTTGAAATAGAGTAACCTTTTTCATTTTGGATCCTCTTAGCAAATGTTGAGAAATATGAGAAGGTAT
Source organism: Corymbia citriodora subsp. variegata (assembly GCA_014858505.1). Taxonomy (NCBI): domain Eukaryota; kingdom Viridiplantae; phylum Streptophyta; class Magnoliopsida; order Myrtales; family Myrtaceae; genus Corymbia; species Corymbia citriodora. Next base: position 71,630 of record MU089587.1, on the reverse strand, counting down.
CTCCTTTATTTGCTAGAAAATATACCCATGTGAATCAAGAGTAATCATCTACTATCATAAGACAGTATTTCTTACCTCCAATGCTTTGGGTTCTGGTTGGTCCAAATAAGTCCATGTGAAGAAGTTGTAACACACGATTAGTAGAAATTTGTTTTATAGATTTGAAAGAGCTTCTTACCTGTTTTCCCAGTATACATGCAGAGCAATGCTCTGTTTTCTTGTAACTTAGTGAAGGCAAGCCACGAACAAGCTTTTTACTGGCAAGCTTGGAGATTTGTTTCATGCTGACATGCCCAAGTTTGCGGTGCCACATATCTACTTTATCTTGGACTGATAATAGACATTTCGCAGTATCTTCATTTATATCCAGAAGATAAATGTTCCCATGTCTTCGTCCAGTAAAAGTCTGTGAAGAGTCATTGCTTGTTCCAAAACATAGGTTCTCTTTGAAGTTTATTCTGAAGCCGGCATCACATAACTGGCTGATGCTTAGAAGATTGTAATTTAATCCTTTGACTAGAGAAACGTTGTTGATGATTAAGCTACCGATCTTGACAGTTCCCAGTCCTATAATGTTTCCTTTGGTGTTTCCTCCAAAAGAAACTGTTCCTCCCTTGATTCTTTCATATCCAATGAACATCTTTGAATTTCCTGTCATATGTCTTGAACATCCACTGTCCAAATACCATTTCTTCTTACTTTTGAAGCTTACCTGCAATGTTTACAAATACTCATTTTTTCTTTGGTACCCAAATTTTCTTGGGTCCATTGAAGTTAGTAGTATAAGCTTGTTCTATCCATTTCTTTTGAACAGGTCTCCAGACTTTAGGACATTTGTTTTCAAAATGTTCTCTTTCTCCACAGTTAGAACATTTGAGATTGTTTCTACCAATAGGTCTTACAAAATTGTTTTTGAAATGATTTCTATAAGCTTGTCGAGGAGGTCTTTGTCTTATTATTTCCTTGACTTTAGGAAAATCAATCAGGGAATCATTTTCCTTATAAAAACCAAGTCCAAACTTATCATAATAAGGAATTTGAATGGAAAGTATATGTTGTAGAGTTTTTGATCCTTTAGAAAATTTTGTGGTAATATCTAAGAATTCCTTTTTGAAAGAATTATTTTCCTTTTGCAAAGAATTTCGATTTTCCTTCGTTTCCAAAAGTTCCTTTTTAATAGATTCATTCTCATTTAATAGAAACTCTTGAATTTTCCTTTATTTCCAAAAATTCCTTTTTGAAATCATCCATTTTTCCTTTCAAAGAAACGTTCTGTTGATTCAACTTGTAATTTTCCTTTTTTAATTTGGAGATCCTTTTTAGAGTAGATTTTAGATTAGAACAAAGCTCATTTATATAATGTGAAACTTCTATAGGAATCTCAGAATGATTTACCTCGATCTCTCTATCTGAGTCTGAGCCTGAATCAGTTTCAGAGTCTGAGTCTGAGTGTGCCATAAGACAGATGTTTCCATATTCGTCTTCATTATTCTTGACTTCTGTGTCACTCCATGTTTCAGCTTTGAGAGCCTTCTTGTACTTCTCGAATTTCCCTTTGTTCTTTTTGAGTTTGGGACAATTCTGTTTAATATGTCCATTTTTCTTACACTCAAAGCAAATTACATCTTTGGCATAATCATCCTCGTCATCAGTTCTGCGTTGTCCAAATTGTCTGTTTTGTTTCTTGTTGTTGAACTTCCTGCCTTTTCTGTTTAATTTCTTTACCTTTTTGATCAGCAGTGCAAGTTCCTCGTCATCCAGTTCTTCCTCAGAATCTATATCATCAGAATCAGTGTTAGACTTAAAAGCAAGGGACTTTTTACCTCTAGATTCCACTTCCTCGTTCATTTGTTCTGCCTCATAGGACTGCAGAGTACCAACGAGCTCATCGACTGTTAGAGGTGAAATTCGCAGAGTTTCTCTGATAGATGTCTTCACATTGTTCCATTCTTTTGACAGTCCTCTCAGAAGTTTGTTGACCTTCCTTGGTCCAGGAACAGGCTGTCCTTGATATGCCAATCCGTTTACAATTTCTGTAAAACGACTGAACATATCTCCTATGGATTTTCCATGCTTCATCTTAAAAGATTCGTATTGACCAAGTAATATGTTTACTTTGGTCTCCTTGACTCGATCAGTTCCTTCATATGTCACATGTAGTCTGTCCCATACTTCTTTTGTTGTATCACAAGAAGATATACGATTATATTCATTAGGTGATAAAGCAAAATATAGAGAGTAAATAGCCTTTGCATCAATAGTTTGTCTCTTTGTTATCTCTTCTGGAGAGGGAGTGGCTGATGGTTCTGTTTCTTTCCCATCGGTACTCTTTGACGTCTTTCTAGCGTTATCAGTGGGCTCAATTCCCCTATTAACCACATCCCATTCCAGTGGATCTTTCGACCTGAGAAAATCCTTCATTTTATTCTTCCAGATATTGTAATCCTTGCCGTCGAAGTATGATGGACGAGTGTTGCTCTGCCTCTCAATTAAACCTGGTGCAAGAATACTAGCCATAGAGGATCTTTAACTCAGAAGTAACAAACACTTCAAGATCTCGAGCACGAAGCTCTGATACCAATTAAAATAACTAGTATAAACACCTAGAGGGGGGGTGAATAGATGTAGAGATTAATCGATCAAATATATACTACTTTTCGAATCAACGAACTGAAATCAAGTAGAGGGAGTTAGAGAAGATTGCAAACACTGTTTATGGTGGTTCGGCTTTTGATAAGCCTACGTCCACTCTCCGAGCGACCAGCCAATCGACTGTATTTCACTATATGATCAACGGTGATTACACACTCTCAAGTGTTTGTACTCGGTGATAATCTGTCTCACTAAGTCACTCTCTTTTTGTAAAACACCTAGATCACTCAAATGTGCACTATGAACAACAATTGAAAAATTGAATCAGCTTTAGAATAATGTTCATCTGTCCTTCCCCTAAGTCTCAACCTACCCTTAAATACTCTCCAAGCCACACTTCGACCATTGGCTCTTTCCTTGAGAGTTTAGTCTTCCCTTTCTTGGATAGACTTTATAAGGCAAGTCTTTTTGACCGTTAAGGGTAGATCATATCCCCTTAGATTATGTTTGCCCATACAACCAGAATCCGAGCTTCCATAAGTACTCTATTCTTCATTGGAAGTTGCTCATTAATTGATCCTATCAATCAGATTAGTATAATGGAATCAACATAAATAAGGTAAGTGAAATACTCTACCGTTGGTGATCTTATCGTGTAGGTTCATCTTAAGTCTGATGGTCTTAAGTTCTGAATCTGCCTAGATTTTCAGTCTGGTTCGTTCAGACTTAAAATCTCAGTCTGGTTCATTCAGACTTAAAACTCGATCTGGTACGGTCAGACTTAAAACTCAGTTTGGTACGGTCAGACTTAAAACTCAGTCTGGATGAGTCTTTCCGTCTGGTACGGTCAGACTCTTAAACATCTTATGCTTTATCTTCTGCAACAAGCAGACTTTAAAGCCTATGTCATTCTGTGTCATTTTCCTTCAAGAGATTGATATATAAATATCATTCATAAGCTGTTTTGTTAGCATCAAAACTAGGAGTTTTCTCAACATGTACAAGGATGAATTATGTCATGACACCATCTGAAATACCTATTCCAGTTGGTGTTCCAGTAGTTAGAGTTCAGAGTCCAAAGGATTTTGTGTCATATTATATTTCAAGCAATCGTAGAGAATCTCCCCTTTTTCTCTTTTTTTTTGGGTCGGAGTGGAGGATCTCCTATTTTAGGGCAATGGATAGGAGTATCGAAAAATTTGGCAAAGGATGATTATCATATTTTGGTTCAAGAGAGCTTTCTAATTCCAACTATGCAATTAAAAGATTATTTTATTTGGACACATCATTTTCTATATATGTAAAAAAAAAAAGTGCAAAATGTTCATATGGGTTTAAACTCCTTTAGATTCAAGAATCAATTCAGTGAGATAAAATCAACAATCTCAATTGCTCATCGATTCTGAAGTTCAACAACAAATCTTCTGTCCTTATTTTTGCCTTCACAGACCAACCACTCACATTTTCCGCATCTTCCCAAAAGAAGCCTATTGTTAGAGCACGCAGAAATGAAGAAGCAAAGATGTTGGCTTTGATGATCAATAACGTGATCTTTCTAAAACTCCGCAAGAAGCTAAAAAGTCATTTCCTCTCTCTTCTCTTTTCATTGTCTTCTTCAACCTTCAACCATGGGGAGGGCCCCCCTCCATCTGTTTTGATTTTCTTTTTGTATTTTTCGTATTTTTCCTCTTTTTTCTCTCCCAATCTAGATCTAGGAGTTGTGCTCTCCTGATCTAGTTCTAGGTTTGAGAGTTTGAACTCTCCGAATCTAACCTAGGAGTTTTTCTCTCCTAATTTAGATTTGAGAGTTTAATAATGTTTTTGGGGACCTTACTATGTCCATGTATAGGTTCTCTGTCTCCAATCTAAATGATGATCGCAAAAGCTCAAACATCTCGCTAAACTTTGAAGATTTGCTTTTCAAAAGATTAGGTCTGTGTTTATTCAACCTATTTTGGTTGTTTTTGTATGGTGATGGTGTAGAGGAAGTCGAATCTAAGCGCACACAGCCAACTGACAACGCCGTAGTTATTAGAGAAGGAACTTTCAGCATGTGTTATCACTAATGATGATATAAGATGCAGTGATTGGCTTCCCAAAGAGTCTGTTTATTCATAAGCATTCTTTGGCTGAGTTCTCTTTGCTTTACAGGTAAGCTCAATTTATTTAGCAAAAAATGACCATTTGCAAAACCTTTTTTTTTAATAAAGCTAAGAGAACTTGGGCAAAGAATGCTTATGAATAAACAAACTCTATGGGAAGCCATGTTTGTGACCTTCTCTTCTCACACTTCTTCAAGCTATGATAGGATGGTGTGATTGGTTGTGGAAAAATAAAACACAAGATTTCTACATACATACAGAAAAATCAGATTTGAAAATTTCGTTTTCTATATAGAAAATAACAAATATAAAGTAGGATAATGCTCCGTGATTCTAAATACAAACAGTGGCCGATAAGTTTCAAATTGTGCTAGTAAGGACAATGTGATCAGAAAACTATTTAGCTAGCCAGTTTGTCATTAGCCAGTAAAGGATACTGATTTTATCAATGTCAAATTCAATAGTAATTTATTAACTGCATTGTTAGTAAAATACTAAGAAAATAATGAATTTACCGATGTTTAATTCAATAGTGGATAAACTACTTTCGAAGTTTCAAAAGGGGCTCAATTGGTAAATGGTAAGTTATCAACGAGATAATGATTTTACTACTAGGAATTCCAATAGTAGATTATCGATCATTTTCATGTGTGACATCATCTGCTTGGTTAGTTTTTTTGAAAATTATTATTGTCAAATTCAGTAGTAGATTATTAATTGCTTTTAAAATTTGAGTGGACCCAGTTACATGTTATTAAGTAAATAATATCACCATCAAATTCAATTATAGATTATGAACCCCTTTTATTGTCCAATGTTTGCCCATTTAGCTGTTAGTGGGGATGATCATTAAATAGGCCTAGCTAGGACCTCAATTGGGCCTAAGTTTCTGCTCAAGCCTACCCACCAAAATATTTATGCACAAATCTTCTGATCAAGGTTCGGCCAGGCTTTCTCACTAAATGCCATTGCCCAAGCCTAACCAAAAAGTCTCCATGCCCTCATGGATGATACCAGGCTGACTTGGGCAGGCCCGTGGGCAGCCAGGCAAATGATCGGGGTAAGTTTTCGGTAAAGAATCAACAAAATAATCATTCTCCCGTATGGAACATCACTAAATACGTTATTATTGACTGATAAAATTTAACAAGTGGCATAAAAAAACTTGCCTTGGAATTTCGTAACTTATATATGAAAAATAGAAATGTGGGATAAATCACCAGCAAGCATGACAATTCACCAAAAGTTGGCATGGATATCGTCCATTCCTAGAGTTATCAATGCAAAAGATAACTAGCAAGATAACCACGTAGTGTGATGTGGATAAAATTTCATTAGATGGCCAAAAAATAGAATAGGGTATTAAGTTCTATTTCTTATAACTTGACAAATGCAGCTACGATACATGGATCCTGAGTCAGTCGAACTAGAATTTTGGCTCATCAAGATGGACCATGCATCATTTTCCATTAAACATATAGTTGATCTTGTATGACAGTAGAAAAGAGAAGAACAATGGAGTACAACTCCTTTGTTAATTACTCGAAGCTTCTATAGCAATCTTCCACCATCATGAAGAGCGGAACAAGACCCCTTTGGACGGACGAGTGAAATGCCGCAAAGTCCCTTCAATGAGGAACAAAGCAGGTTTTGAGCTAAAAGAGTGCGAAAGAAAAATTGATAAATACCAAGTCTACTATGTGCACAAATAAAATGCCACCATGATATTCAAAAAACCGTCTCTAATTGTTTTTCAAATAAACAAGTTTACTTGTGACACAAATAAATTGCCTAGGTGATGACAAAAAATGTCATCAATTTTTGTTGACAGAAGTGATGTAAGTAGATACATCAAGATGATTTAACAATGACCTAAATTAAATACCTTATAGGGGCATTTCAAAGTGCCACAAAAGATCACTAGATGCATCTTGCAACAGAAGTCTCATAAGGGACAGTAGTCCTATGTTGCAAATGGCCAATCTTGTTGAAGTTATATGTAAAGAATTATGCATACCATGCCTTAACAGATTTCGACTATTGGGTCAAAATTAAAATATCACAACTATCCAAGTCGAGACATTTTCTTTGCCATACTCTAACTCTTCTCTCTTTGACATTCACTTTGTCTCTTCTGCAGAACGTGGGAGTCGAATCTAATATCCAAAATTAAATGTCTTCACCTTAAACCAAAATTCGTAGGACAATTAAGGTTTATGACACCTCAATTAAACAGTAAAAGATTAAGAGGGCACATGTACCTGCAGGAAACCTTTGGTTGACCCAGGACGAAATTGGCCTCTTGATAAGCCTTTTGATCTCTTTTGACAAAGTTGGTCTCAGCCTTATCCATCATCCATACCTCCTAAGCCCTAACTATCATAGGGTTGCGGAAAATTTGCAGGTCGGTCAAAGTCCTAAAAGGTGGCTCATGTATATTCCACTTTATAAGAAGATTCCTACTACCACCAGCGCAAAGGAAGAAAAGCATTAACAAAGTCTCTGTCCTATCTAATATGACTTGTCGACACCTTTTATTTAAGGGAAAAGTACACCAAAAATCCCAAACTATGCCCCTCAGGATAATTTTACCCTGAACTTTTTTTTTTGTCATAAAAAACCCCAAACTATGCCACTTGGGACAATTTTACCCTAATCTTTTTTTGTGCCACCAAAAATCCTAAACTATGTCACTTGGGACAATTTTACCTTGAACTTTTTCTTATGCCACGAAAAACCATAAACTAGGCCACTTGGGATACATTTACCCCAGACTTTTTAACTGAAGGGCATTTTTGTCTTTTCACGTTTTTCTTTTCTTTTCTTTTCTTTTTTTCCTCTTCCTCTTCCCGGCAAGAGAAGCTAGTGAGGGCCCTCGCCGGCGGCGCCATCCGGCTAGGGGGCACTCCCTGGCGCGGGGCGAGGGCGGCTCTCCCCGATGTCGAGGGAGGGACGCCCTCACCGGATTGCGCAAGGGCGACCCTCGCCTGGCTTAGGCAGGGCGAGGGTCGCCCCCGCCGGATCGGGGAGGGCCGCCCTCGCCCCGGCTGGATCGAGGAGGGCCACCCTCGCCCTTGGCAGATTTGGCGAGGGTAACCCTCCCCGGCGTCGGGCGAGGGTTTCCCCCGCCTAGAGCGAGGACCGCCCTAGCCAAAAGGAGAGGGTCGCCCCCGCCGAATCAGGGAGGACCGCCCTCGCCCCCGTCGGATCTGGCAAGGGCGACCCTCGCCTGACCGAGGGCGGCTCTCGCCGGCTTCCCTCTGCCATGGCCAGTAGAGGGGAAGAAAAAAAGATTAAAAAAAGAAGAAGTAAAAATACAAAAATGCCCTTCAGTTAAAAAGTCTAGAGTAAATGTGTTTCAAGTGGCATAATTTAAGATTTTTCGTGGCATATAAAAAAGTTCATGGTAAAATTGTCCCAAGTAGCATAATTTAGGGTTTTTGGTGGTACAAAAAAAAGTTTAGGATAAAATTGTCCCAAGTAGCGTAGTTTAGAGTTTTTTATGACCAAAAAAAAAGTTCAGGGTAAAATTGTCCCAAAAGGCATAGTTTGGGGTTTTTGGTGTCATTTTCCCTTTATTTAATTTTTTTTTTATCTTTTCCACGTTTCAGAACTCTAAGTTCCGTGACTTGACTTTTATTTGACGCGAATATAGATATTGATATGTAGATTCATATATAATATACGTTATTTTTTAAACTTCTTTATAAAAAATTATAAGATTACCATTTTTAAGTAAATCCAAGCAAATACTTGAACCAAAAAGCAATCACTCACCAAATTTATAAAACCTCATGTGTCTTTCAAATTTATGATGGTCCTTGAGAGGTCTCGTCCAGAAAGTCGGAAAAGATCATTTAACAAAGGCCTAAATAAAGTACTTTTACAGGACATCTCAAAGTGCCCACAAAAGATCACCCGATGCATCTTAGATTCTATTAGTTTTGCGAAATATAATATTTTAAAAAAATATTTTCTAGAAAACCTTTTTCCAAGAAAATATAATTATCTTATGGTGTTGGACTGAAACTTGAAAATGAAGTTTTCGCTATTTGGTAAGGAAAATATTTTCCTTCGTACACTCTTTTTTAATAATTATTTATTTTATTTTTAAATCAATTTCTTTATTTTTAATTTTTTTAATATCATTTTTAATGATCTTTTCTTCTTCTTTTTTCATTTTTTAATCTTCTTCTTTATTGACCCATCGCTGGCCATGGCAATAGTTGGCAACCAGCCACATGCTGGCAAGACTCGAACTTGCCAAATCTCGATGAGGTTGAACTCACCCAACGCTAGCAAGCTCAAGCCCCACTTGCTAGCGACCTCAAGTGAGGCTCGAGCCCCACTTGGGTCACCAGATCTAGCAAGGCAAGGTTTTGGCAACCTTAGGTGAGGCTCGAGCCCCACCTAAGTTGCCAGATTTCAACGAGACCCCTCATTGGCCTATGGTAAGGCTTTAGCTTGCTTGCAGCCAGTCGTCGGCCACTACCAAGGCTAGTGACTGACCTATGAAGAAGAAGATGAAAAAGAAATAAAAGGAAAAAAGAAAGAGAAAAGGATTAAAAAATCATTTTAAAAATCAATTTTATTTTTTTTTTATAAAAAAAACAAAAACAAAAAAGGAGAAGGTGTTTGGTAAAATCAAATGAGGTGAATGAAGATATGGAAAATGTTTTCTTCTTTCTCAAAAGTGGAAAGTATTCTTTCCATTTAGAAGACTTTTTTATTTTAATAAAAAATATTTTCCTCAACTAATTCATTTTATATTAAACGAACGGAATCTTGCAAGCGGTGTCATTCATATATCATGACCCATTTTGTTAAAGTGATTTATGGTCTCTCTTGCACATCGTGTTTCAATAGATTTTAATCATCTATTTCAAAAGCAAATTATTATACTCAAATCTGTCGAACGATATGAGACTTATGGCATGTCAATCCAAAGACAAAAGATTGCGTGAGATCGGATGGCCAGGGGAAACCATAGACTCACCCAGGATGAAGTTGGTCATTTTATGAACTTTTGGATATCTTTTTACCAGTCTTCCTGCTGGGGTCACAATCTCTCACATCATGTGTACCTCCTGAATCCTAAATGTCATGGCTCATGGTGGAACATTTTGAGCCGCCGAGGTTGAAGCCTTGCTCGTGTTTTTGTTATTAAGCTCATGTTTGTTGTAATTTATGAATGTCACGTAGGGGAGCTAAAGAGGAAAGGCTTTGCCCAGAAAATCTTCAATTTTATCTGTTTTCACGTCCAAAATAATATTAAAATAAAGAATCTAGGTTTAAGTTAGTGTGGATATGAACTTTTAGCACCATTTCTTTTAGAAAACATCAACAAAAACTCTAAAGTATATATTATGATATCAATATCCAAACTTGTTTTTATCATCGAAACTCCCAAACTTGTATAGACGTGACAAAAACGCCTCTATTTATCACAAAAATCCCAAAACCTTGTTCACGGTGAAACAATACCCAAACTTTTCTTATGCGTCATCAATATCCTAAATTTGTAATAATATGGCAAAAATTTAGGATTCTTTTGTTGGACAAGATTGATTTAAAATTTGTTGTGACACGGTAGATTTTTTGGGTATTAATATTATATAGTTTAGAGTTTTTTTATAATATTAATCTCTCCTTCTTCTTCTTTTTCCAAATATCAGAACTCCTAGCTCTAGGAGTTGACTTTTATTTGCCGCGGATATAGTCACTTTTAACATATAGTTTTACACATAACATTTTCATAATTTTTCAAACTTGTTGTAATCTTCTCCATTTTCGAATGTTTAAAACAATATATAAGATTGCTCTTTTTTGAGTAAATCCAAACGAACACTTTAATCAAAAACCAGTCTCGCCCCAATAAAACTGCACATCTTTCAAATTCATGATAGAACTGAAAAGATCTCGTTCGATACAAATCTCACATTCGAAAATGTAATCCCAAGATGGATCTGAAGAAGGCTTAACGCTCAACTTTTCTAAAGCCCAACAACGGGTTTGCCTGTGCAAGATGATTGGAGGAGGGAGTCGCCAAGGTCGCCAAGATTTGAAGACTTAGCCAAGTCTGTTGCAGCCATGGCTTCACAGCTCTAAATGTGGATGTGGCCAAGCGACACCAGAAGCGATGGGGATGATGGTCAGACGGGTTGTGCTATGTAATAGAAGAAGATGAAGAGAAAAAAAAGTACTTAATTTTTTTTATTTCACTTCAGCTCAATTGACATGTGAAAGATCGCTCCATGCATCTTATTATTGCCGTCATCATAAGTGGACATCTGTCACATGTGGCCAACTTTATTGTAGTGATAATAATCCCCTCTGCACGGGAAAATTTCAAAAAAAAAATCGAAATAAGCATATTTTCTTAAATAAAGACCCAAAGTGACCGTTGTCTTAAATGAGGATCCCAAGTAGCCAAACCAGTTTCAAATAAGGACCTCAAATCGCCGGCCGGCCAAATATTCACCAACCGGCAAGCGTGTGGCAATTCTGATGATCGAAATAAGGGCAATTTTGTAAAAAAAGAATATTGATAGAAATTAACAAACCCTAAAAACAAAACCCCTAAACTCTTATTCATGTTCTTCTTTTGTAATTTTCTAGGTTTCTTGTCCCCTCTTGCTTAAAGAACTCAAAATCTTTGTTAATGGAGCAAGATCCCTAATTCCCTGAGTTCCAAACAAACGTGTCAACACTCCCCCTTAGTGCTCTCTCTCTCTCTCTCTCTCTCTCTCTCTCTCTCTCTCTCTCTCTCTCCGTGAAAGTAGATTCGAATTGTGCTCGAGATGTGGTTCCTCGACATCGAGATGTTCTCTGTCTCTCCGTTGGGAAAAGATGATGAAGAATCGAGGCTCTCGTATTACATACAAGTGTCTGAATAATAAAGAGGTGGTTTTACTCGAGATTTGTCTTCTTTATTGGAAAGAAATGAAGACAAAAAAAAGAAAGGAAGAAAATGTGAAAAAATGAAGGTAGGGGTTTTTTGTTGTGCTTCAATTTGTGCTCCATTAATAGAAAATTTGGGTGCTCCAAGCAAGAGAGGACAGAGAACAAAGAAGATGAAGAGCATAAGAAGAAAACGTGAGAACGTAAAGAGTTCATGGGTTTTGTTTTTAGAGTTTGTTGATTTCTATCAATATTGTTTTTTGACAAAATTGTCCTTATTCTGGCCATCAGAAATGCCACATGCTTGCAGGCCGGTGAACATTTGGATGGCCGACGATTTAAGATCCTTATTTGAGACTGGTTTAGCCACTTCGGGTCATAATTTAAGACAATTGTCACTTTGGGTCTTTATTTGAGAAAATAGACTCACTTTGAGTCCTTTTTTGAAATTTTCCCTTTATCAAATAATGTTAACCAACATATTTACTTAAATATGAATTTAAAAAATAAAGTGCACATGGCACATTTAATATGCAAACGAGTTGATTTATTTATGATACACACAATGAATTTTATACCGGATATTCTTGAATAGGTGGTCATGTTACAAGTTATCACTTCTATATTAGAATCATTGAGCTAAATTTTTAATATGATGAATAAAACCATTGAATTTTTTTTTTTAATTCCACCACGGCACCGGATTTCCTTGATGGAGCCAAAATCTAGGTTCACCTTGGCGAAGAAAAAATGAAACCACGTATCAAAATAAACAAGAGGTAAAAAAAGAAAAATGACAAGATTCTTAAACACAAATTCAAGTGCGAGATGTGTCCTTATTCATGATGCGAACATAGGGAGAAAGTCAAAATGAACATTTGTCAACACTCTCGAAGCGCCCTTCCTGGACCTAGAATTCACAAACCTCCACTCTCCTTGAACAAAACAGCAACAGCAGTCCGAACCGAATGCTGGGCAGAGACCCAGGTGATTGCCCCCTGAGCAGTCACGGCCTGCGGAGAAGCTTTCCTTGTAAACTTAACCGTATAACTTGTTGTCTCGTTCGCCTTCGTGAATACCAGTTCTCGCGGGGACACGTCGATTGAGCCAATACCCACGATGGGTTCAATCACCGACTTGTAACGTGAATTCGCAGGTCCGACGTTTCTCACTGTCCTCTTTACACTCACATTAGTCCCCAAACGTACAAAATCCACAGTGATTGATGGATAGTTGAGTTGGTAATCAGGTATGCTCTCTATGCTCGAGCACGAGACTTCTTTTCCAACTATGAGAGAGACATTCTTGTCGTTGTAGTTGAGCCCACAAAGGTAAGGAATGTAATCTGTCAATTCGGTGTCGTAAATGAGACCCGGGTCGACAGCATTTGATACGTTGACATGTCCTGCGCCAGTGGCGAAGATGCTAGCTGGTCGGTGTGCCTCGTCCATGATGGGTTGGCCCTTCGCGTTGGAGGTGGCTGCCGTGGTCATGATGGCGGACTTGATGGCCGCTGGCGACCAGTCGGGGTGCGCGCTCTTGAGCAGCGCCACCACCCCACTGAGGTGGGGGCAGGACATGGAGGTCCCGGAGATCACGTTGAATGCGCGCTTCTTGTCCTTAGAATTGTCTATAGGAGATATCCAACCGGCGAGAATGTTCAAGCCCGGGCCAATGATGTCCGGTTTGAGGATGCCTGGGCTATTGCTGTTGGGGCCACGGGAAGAAAAGTATGCCACAGCCGGGGCAAAGCTCCCGTTGAATTGCGTGCCTTTGAATAGGATCGCGGCCGTCGGTGCTGACGCTGTCTTAATGTATTTCTTGATCTCTGTCCCAGCCACAGAACTCACATGGGCGGCGGGCAGAACATGCGGATCGGCAAATGTGGTGTATCCCAAAAGGGGATCGTTGGTGAGGATCATGGCCACACCACCTGCATCCTTGACCTCTCGACCCTGCTCTACTCGGTTGTCCGCACCGTAGAGCACGTTCACTTTCCCTGGGAAGTAATCTCCGTATTGTTCCGAAAAAGCAAGGGGATGCTGTGCCGGTTCGAAGTCGCGCGGTTGGTACAAGGTCTCCCCATCAAACTCCTGCCCATTCCCTAGGCGAGCCGTGGCCTTTATTGTGCGGTCGGTGTTGCTCGCTCCCACGGTGAGAACCCACGGTGCCCCGTTTGACACTGTGTTGCTGGATGGCCCGTTATTCCCTGCGGAGCAGCTGACGAAGATGCCCTTTTGGGTGGCGGCAAATGCACCCCTTGCGATCGGGTCTGATGGGAACTGCGATGGGTTTTTGGATCCCAAAGAGACAGAAAGCACATCGACGCCATCCTCGATGGCTGCGTCGAACCCAGCTAATATGCCGCTCTCAGAGCACCCATTTAGCACGCAAACCTTGTACACTGCCAAATGCGCGAGAGGCGCTATGCCTACGGCCGTGCCATTGGCAAGACCGAACACGCTGGCATCTTTCACAAAAGCACCGGCAGCTGTGCTGGCGGTGTGTGTGCCATGGCCTTCATCGTCATATGGCGCAGCGCTGCTGCTTGAGTCAGTGAAAGACCTCGCTCCGATGAGCTTGTTGTTGCAGGACGTGCGGTTGAAGTTGCAGCGGCCTTTCCATTTGGCAGGGGGCGGAGGCACCCCCTCGTCGCTGAAGGAAAGGTGCTCGGGCAAGATCCCCGTGTCCAGCAACCCGATGATCACGCCCTTGCCATAGTTCGAGTCCTCCCAGAGCCCGACTCCTCGGCGCAATCCCAAGTACTGGGAGGTGTGAGTTGTGTGTAAAGAGAGCACCGTCTCCGGACGCACGTCCAAAACACCGTCCTTCTCTCCAATGGCTTTAGCTTCCTCAGCCGTCAGTTTGGCCGCGAACCCCGATAGCACGTGTCGGTATGAGTGAACCATTCTTTGCTCTTGGTTAGAGCCGGCTGTTGTGGCGGGTAAAAATGACTGATAAAAAGTATCGAGATCTTCTATGGTAGCAAGATGTTTGTCCATCGGCTTTCGTACTTCAATGACATAAGTGGACAACGAGCTACTTGCATCAGCTCCTGCACTAGCACCATCAGCAGGGCAAACGCCTAGAATGCAAATGAGATTGAGAATGACAATGGTCCAGGTGGTCGGAGATGATCTGCATTTCCGGTCTTCCATCTCGAATGCGCAGAAGGAGCAGAAAATTGCTTTTTCGCTTCCGAGTTCTGTGTTGATAGTTGAACTTGGACGCATATAGATATAGGAGAAGCGAAATGAAGAAATGGCCTAGCTCTCCTGACCCTCTGGAGGCGAACGTTGATACTTTTTTTCTCTTTTAAAGACAGGATTTTTATTTCCTAACTTGCGTATAATGACCATGTAAGAATTGGCTATAATCCCAAGAATAGGGGCACCGTCCTCGCAAATTTTCTAAAATAGACTAATTCATTAAAGGAAACATGAATATTGAGATTAAACATGCCATACAAAGACGCCCCCTAAATAATATGTATGGTAAACAATCTTTAAAAAAGGGTAAATAAATAAATATTCATTTAAGCTATTATAGTACCACATTACATACAATTCAGTCTAGATTCAGTTAAATCTACAAATTCATATTGAATCTAAATTACTGATTTGACCACATAGGGAGAAAAGTCAAAATAATTACTCGCCACGTCACTCCACAAGCAAAGCTTTTGTCGACTTTGTTTTCTGAACCATAGTGATCATAGACACTCCCTACCATCACTCAAACACAAATTATGAGCGAACCGTTCTTCGCTTGAGGTTAGAGCCGGTTGTTGTGGTAAATAAAAACAGGACGCGTGGACCCTTGAAGTGTCAAAACTTGACACGAGAGACACATAAATGCCAAAATCGACATAAAAAGGATCAATTAAGTGCCAACGGCAAAAAAATCTGATCAAACTGCACACGTGTCATTTTCCAACGAATTTATTTGCTGAGAGAGTAATTTTTTTCAAAACAAATATTCATGTGGCAATTTAAAAAAAAAATGAAAGAAATTGTCCACGAGGCAAAAAAAAAGTCATTCAAAAAAAAATCTAAAAAATCAATTTTATTATAAATAAATAAATAAAAGAAGAGAGAGGGACCGGGCAAGGGCTGTGCAGCCCTCATCACCGTTGCCACCTCACCATCGCCGAGAAGGACCAATGATAATGGGGTGAGGGTCGATTGGGGTCGTCGGGCCCTAACCACTGGCCAACGACTTTGTCGACCTACAACAAGGGCCTGCAGGCCCTTGCCCAGATCTAAGGCGAGGGTTGTGATCCTCCCCCAGATCTGGCGAGAGTCGCCAGCCCTCGCCCAACTAGATGACCACAACCAGCCACCGACGGCCCTTGGCCCAACTAGGCTCAGGCTTGTAGGCCCTCGGCATAGGTCAGCTAAGGTCGTTGGCCACTGGTGCTTTGCACATGTAGTGTAGGTGTTCTTCACACGCTAATAGTAGGCCTTAAAATGAAGGGATTTCTTTCTAAAATGATCCAAATCCAATCAAAGAAGGACAAAATGGAGAGTATCTATGACACTCCGCTTGATACATGTTTTCATTATGAAATGGATATGTTCCATTTCACATTTGGGTATCTATGGGACTACAATGTTTTTAGTTGCACTTTTCAGGACTCCGGACAAGTAAGTCTTTCTTAGGCTACTAGCTAGCGGATTTATTTACTGTGAATGCTCTCCCTATTGTACATTAAGATAACCAAGGCTGAGAGGGATGTCTTGCTGTCATTATTGACGAAAAAGTTGCGATGAACATTGGACCAAGCTACTATGAACCCCAAAGTGGGCCCAAAAGTGGTCTGCAGTCCTTGAGGGAAGAGATTACAAGGTTTGGGAAGCTATGTTATCATTTAGTAGCGTTCATTCCCATCTGTATGAAATCAGTAATCAGGATGTTCCTCAATGAAGTTTCCTCGAGTTTATCCTCGAGCCACTTGGAGCATATACCTGAGCACAATGAAGTGCTACTCCAATATAATTATGCACAAATTATATTGATCTATGCTCTGTCCAGCAACAAAGTAAATCAGATGTTGGAAGCAGATAGTTTAGAATTGCATGAACTCCATCACTACAGATATAGATTGTATATTGAATAACAGAGTGGCCAGGGCATTGCACCCTGGGTGACACCTGCTCTTCTCCTTACGTTATTAGCATGTAAGAATAAGCGAAGATGCTTAGGGAGCATCAACTGAACCCCGTGGAAAAATTGTCGTTCCACAATTGTACTCTGCAAAAAGCAATTATGTTGTAAAAGATACTTGTATACACTATCGATACATAAGAAGTCCGGTACAGTTCCCATGAAGTTCTCAATACTACTTGCGATTAAGCTACATTCTCGTCTTGGTGTCTCCATTTTTCATCTTGTTTGCTCTCAATCTCTCGTGTGAACGGCTACGAAAGAGGGGCATCGTTGATATTCGACTGCAAATGCCCTTACTGGCCATCTCACAATGCATTTTGGTTTTTTTCTTCCTTTTGGCAGCCACTACCGACTGTAATGCATACCAGTCCACTAAGTTAAAATACTAATTTCTTAGATGAATTGTATATCGTCCTCTATACCTACATCTATACCACTTGGTTATGTGACCTTCTTAACGACAAAAATCTCATCACAGCTGAGAAAATAACCTAAACTCAGAGAATTATAAAATATATATAAAAATTATTATAATTATATCCATTCAATTTTAATTTTTTTTAATCAATTCAATTTTAAATATTTTATAATTGTGTTAATTCAATTTACTCGATCAAATTTAGCCGGCTGACATTAACTTAGACACTGGGCGGTGACGACTGTCCAGCAAATGCTAACATTGTAAATTTTTAATATTTTTAATATTTGTTCATAATTTATAATATTTTTATTTATTTATTTATGTTTCTTTTTCTTTTTCCTTTTCTTCTCTCTCTTCCTTCTCTTTGCCTTCTCTTGCCCACAGTGGTTGGCGAGCGTCACAGCCGTCGCCAGACCTCTCCACCCTCACCAGCAGAGAGGGATACGTCGAACAGTTCACTTCTCCAAATCCTTCTGACCTAAAAACAACCTTTAATTACAAAACTAGTCGGACCACCAGCCCAACGCGGTTCGATGCCGCCCATCACCTTCGGCCATTGTCTCTCACCATTGAGCTCTCCCTTGCTATTCTTGCGGCTGCCGCTGCCACCTCCAACGAAGTTGCTCTCTGGACCACGCACAGCACCCGAAAACTCTACACGTCTTCTTCGATATGGTGGAGACGCCTCCAGATCCAAAGGCTCGATGGGCCATGGAAGCGTCAAGCTTCTAGACCTTCCATGGTCGTCGAGGATGGATGGCGAGGCCAACCGTCAAGCTTTGCAGCAATGCAACAAATCAAATACAAAGAGGGATGATAGGGGCCAAGGATGTCGGGGTCGGGGTTGGGGTCAGGGTCTCACCAGCAAAAGCGAGAGCTGCGTAGTGCGAAGGTCGCCATGGCTGCTAGCGTGACGGTAGAGACAGTGCACAATCAATTCGAGGGGACGCCTGAGATTTTTTGGTGGATTGATCAAGCAAAGCGGAGCTCGAAGGTGAGCCAGGTCGGTAAATGGTTTTGATGATGGATTAACATTTCAAGCGGAGCCGAGCTCCGCGGCTCCAGCGGGTTGGTGAGGAGGGGGAGGACAGAAGGCAAGAAGGGAAAAAAAGAAAAGGAAATGGAAAAATTAAAAATTAAAAAATTCGAAAAAAAATTATTAAAAAATTACAACGTCAGCATTCGTTGGACAATATACATGTCAATGCTAACCGGCCAAATTTGGCCGAATGGTCTAAATTAACATAATTGTAAAATGTTTAGAAATGAATTAGCCAAAAAAATAGTTTATAACTTAATTGACTTTTTTAGTAATTTGCCTAACAAAAAGACCTCAGCTGCAAATAAGATTTCGCTAGTTTCTAAGTTAAGGTCTTTATTTGAGATTAAATAAATCACTTAAGGCTTTCATTTGAGATAAGGTTCACTTTAGATCTTTTTTTGAAAAAAAAAATCACTTTGAGTCCTTATTTGAAATTTTCTTTATTATTACAACATTGAAACTCAAACGTGAAATTTACAACATGATATTTTATTAAAAAGAGCTCTCATGTATACATATGTAAAAATAAATAAAACTATTTAATAAAACTTTCCACAGTAACTTTTATTGTGAAAGTGGGTATTGCGGGCTCATAGGATCTTGTGCAAATACCTCCAAAGTTTTAGTTAAGAAATTGACTCACCCATACCCAACGTTAAAATTAACCAATAGCAAAACGTATAAGTTACATATATCCACTAAGTGTAGTTAAAGCACAACACTACATTGGAATCGCAAATATATCAAATCAACTCTTAATTTATCGAAGGGAAAATTTCAAAAAAGGATTCGAAATAAGCATATTTTCTCAAATAAGCACCCAAAGTTATCATTGTCTCAAATGAGAACCTCAAGTAACTAAATTAGTCTCAAATAATGACCTCAAATCGCCGGCCAGCCAAATATTCGTCGGCCGACAAGTGTGTGACAATTCCAGTGGTTGGAATAAGGGTAATTTTGTCAAAAAAAAATATCAATAGAAATTAACAAACCCTAAAAATAAAACCCCTAAACTCTTCTTCATGTTCTTCTTCTACACTTCATTTGCTAGGTTTCTTGTCTCCTCTTTTCCCAATCAAGAGACGAAGAACATCTTTATAAGGCAAGTCTTTTTGACCATTGGAGGTAGATTAGATCCTCTTTGATTCTATTCGCCCATACAATCAGAATCCGAGCTTCCATAAGTGTTCCATTCTTCTTTGGAAGTTATTTGTTAATTGATCTTGCCAATTAGTTTGATACAACAGAATTAATATAAATAAAGTAAGTGAAATACTTGACTATTGGTGATCTTATCCTGTAATTTCATTCTAAGTCTGACAGACTTATGTTCTGAGTCTACTTAAGTTTTTCGTTTGGTACGGACAGACTCAGAATTTGCTAGACTGAAGTTCTGCATTTGCTTCATCCAGACTCAGAGGCTTCCTATGCTTCTCCGTCTACTTCATCCAGACTCAGAAGATTTCCATCATTTGCATAGCGGCTTGTGCATCTTTCACCAAGTTACTCAATAAACACGTTAGTAGCTTTTAATTTATTTTGTCATCTTCAAAACATCATAAGGGATTTCCCTAACAATCTCCCCCTTTTTTTATGATGACAAAACAATATATGAATATGTAGATATGCAATTAATAAATCAAAGCATCATAAGCACATAATGCAATCTCCAAAATTTTATATATTTAATGATTGTCATTCAAAATAGGAGATTATAAAATAGAAGATAGTTGATAAATTGAGCAAAATAATATATAGAAATAATTGCAGCTCAATATTATGCACTAAATAATATAAACCAATTAGCACATGTGCATATATATATTTTCTCCCCCTTTTTGTGATAATCAAAAGGCAATAACAATGAAAAAGGGTGTCACGTGGAGAATAAATTCACATAATATCTTTAAAAATGTATTAGGCATGAAACACAAACTTTAAAGATATTATGTTGATATGAACATAAAGAATATTCAATATAGCTCATATATATCAACAAAAATCAACTTAGGTAGGACACAATTTACCTTTTCTTTCTGTAATAATCAAGGTCAAGATCAATTCAAAAAATTTATCATACTTGATCAATGCTCCCCCTCAATTTGTTGCCTTTTCAAAATGATCACGATTCTCCATTTCTTTTTATATTCACTTTCTCCCCCTGTCCTCATGACAGTATTTTGCGATAATACTTATCGCAGCTTGTGCACGTTGAATAGAATGTTATCCTTTTATTTCCTTTGTAGTAGCAACATTTGCAGCATTCATTTTCTTATGAAGTTTGAGGTAGAAGTTTGTTTTCTTCAATCAAGTTTGTCTCAAATTTAATCTACACAAACTTAATAAACTTTATGCACAAATGCATTGTTATAATATTTCGCGTAATATATAATACTCTTTCTTGCGAAATAAATTGAATAACATATATGACAATATATAAAAAAAAATCAATTCAAAACTATTCATCCTTACATATGACACAATAGGCAAAGTTTAGGAATTTTTGTCATGCTGGTATAAATTTAGGAGTTTTCATGATGCAAAAAAAGTTCAGATATTAGTATAATAGCATATAGTTCAGAGTCTTTGGTGGTATTTTCTCAAAGAAATAAAATAAAAGGTGCTAAAATTCCATACTGGACATGAACTTAAATCAATACTCTTTATTTTATTATTATTTTGGACATGAAAACAAATAGAAAACAAGATTTTCTGGCTAAAGCCTTTTTCTTTTCTGTTGTTTAGCCTCCAAATGCTCTATTTACTGAAGTAGTGGGTCATTTATAGTCAAATCGAAACATTAGCTTAATAGAAAAAACACCAGCAAAGCTTCAACCCTGGTGGCTCAAAATATTCCACCCCGAGACATGATATTCAGGACTTGGAAGCTATATAAGTCCACCGCAGGAAGACTCTTCAAAAGATATACAAAGGTTGATCAAAAGACCAACTTCAATGAGGGTAAATCTCTAATTTCCCATAGGTATCCACGACCTTGTAATCTTTCACCTTTGGGTTGAGATGCCATAAAATTTATCCAAAAAGTCCTAAATCTACAATGCTTTTACTAATTCAATTCTAATATTTTCAATTTTGCCAAGTAAGCCCTAAACCCATTCACATATTGTCAATTTGGCCAATTCTAGCCGGAAATCATTGACGTGAACATTGATTATCTTGTATGGTATGGTTGGGCCAGTGCTGAGGTGGATAATTTTATACTTTTTAAAATTTTTTTATTTTTTCTTTTATTTTTTCTTTCTTTCTTTTCCTTTTTCTCTTCCAAGCCTGGCGAGGGTTGGTTGGTGATGGCAAGGATGATTACCATGCTCTGGTGCAATAAAGCTTTTTCAATTCAAACTACGTAAATATCATGTTATTTTAGTTTAACACATCATTTCCTATATATGTAAAAAAAGTGAAAATGTTCAGATGAGTTTTTACTCCTTTAGGTTCGAGAATCAATTCAGTGAGATAATCAATAACGCCAATTGCTCATCGATTCTCAAATTCGATAGGAAATCTTCTATCCCTACTTCCTCCTTCATAGACCAACCACTCGCATTTTCTGCGTCTTCCCAAAAGAAGCCTATTGTTAGAGACGCAGAAATGTAGAAGCAAAGATGCTGGCTTTGGAAAATGGAAATTAATTGTATAATTTAATTTGTTCACTGCATAATGAATAAAAGTTGTAGCACTGTTATGAAGTACTCCTTTCAAGGTAGCAAATCTTGAAGTCATGTTGAAAGTGCCATAAGTCAAGCAAGATCAGTGAGAAGGCAATGCTTTTATTTGGAATTTTGCATATATTGTGAAATTTTTTTTCGTAAGTAGACTCTAGTTGTTTATTTATGTTGATTTATACAAGATCCGCAAGCGTTTTATATGATATGACCTCAATTTCCATATAAGATGCTTGGTATAGGGGTGCTTGAGTTGCCTATATGTATGTAGAAATCTTGTGTAATTTTTCGCAACCAATCACACCATCCTATCATAGCTTGAAGAAGAGTGAGAAGAGAAGGTCACCAGCATGGCTTCCCAAAGAGTTTGTTTATTCATAGGCATTCTTTGCTTGGTTTCACTTTGCTTTACAGGTACGGTCCATTTGTTTAACAGAAAATGAACAATTTGGAAAACCTTGTTTTTTTTTTTTATGACTTGTATTACTTGAAATGAATACTTAATCGAGAACAATTTATATCTATGCGTTTTCATTGATGATGACATTTTTATTCTTTTATTCATTTTTCTAAGCAATACGAGTGATCATTTTTAGGAGAATATTTTTCAAATGATTCATTTTCTGCAAATAAATGCACCTAAGTTTGAGTTTTATAAGCATTCATCGAGTGATTCATTTTGTTTCAGTCGGACTATGAAATTACCAAAACATGATGAGATGGTTTCATTGTAAAATTTCTTACATGATAGGACTAATAGCCAAACCTGGAAATTTCAACAGGTTTTCTGACTTAAATACTCCACATCTTGTCTAATTAGTCACCGTAGGTATCGGTTTGTTATGTGTAACCATGTTGATTGTTGAAATTTCTTGAATTCTTGTATCTCAGAAATATCAGTTGCAAGGGAGGTCAACGAAGGCACGACACAGTATACGGATATAGGGTCATGTGAGGTGTATACTAACTGCAATGATATCTGTATTGGATTCTTTCGAGCAGATGGAGGAACCTGCAAGAAGGTCACCGGTCGTTGCTTGTGTGTATATTATAATGCTGCGCCAAGGCCAAGCTAAATTATTTCTTCTCCTGGCTTAAATCAATATGAATAAAAATTCTACCTTCCATACAAATTGCCCTTCCTGTTTCGACTTTTCTTACAAAAAAACTCATGTTGCATAGGCTTGTGGATAGATGATGTTATATAGGCTTGTGGACTAGTGAAATTTCCCAATTTATTCTGATCATCTCTCTCATTAGAGAGAATATTACATGTAATGGTCATATTATGGGTCCATACTAAGGAGAGAAGCCGATCAAAGTGCAGATTTGGTTAATGTGGCGTGGCCTCCTAACTATGACTTGGCCAGGCTAGCTCAAACATGTTAATATTCAAATTGATATATATCATGGAGAGGCCCTGACAATACATTAAAACCCGATCTTTCAGTTCATTATTAGATGAATCCGTTAAGTAACTCCTACTAATGACCAGGTTGTTCACTAGCGCTTAAAGAAAAAGAAACACCGATTTAGCTAGAGTCGGTTTATGAATCACAAACATTAGCTCTTGTAATTATCATGCTTCTTGAGCATCCTTCAGTGTTCAAGTGTGACTATCACAATACATGAATGCACGTTCAATGAATGTGCATCTTCATTGATTGGTTCCTACCAACATATCCTTACATTACTTGCCATAGGACCGAAAACGAATGCAAATATAAAGGAGGACAATGTAGGTAACATGGGGGACTTTGGGCCTTGAAATCATGAAGCATCCTGATGCCAAACCTATTAACATGTCCACAAGCGAGAAAACATAACTCACCAGGAGCGATTGGATCCTGAAATCAGTAGTTTCACATCAACTAACCTAATCAACTGTGCAAACAGTAAAAGAAAAAAAGAAGAAGAAAAAAACACAACCAAGAAAAAAATGGTCGTATAAGTAACAACAATTGTCTCCTGTGATGATTGCAGCACCAGAATTTTTCTGTTGACAACCAAATTCGAAACACATGTAAATGTACGACAAAAAGCGCCAAACCAATTGATGTCCTTTGAATGTCCTTACAGTTTGCCAAGGATGACTCGAGTTCTGATCCTTGCTCTTCACTTCGAGAATGCACTCATTAGACACAAAAAGTGTTTGTTTGAGAATGGCACGGATTTTTGAATCAGATAATCCATGTAAACATTCTAGACGTGCATGCCGGAACGATTTCATTCCATGGTGATGTCAATCCAAAGCATGCCTAATGGGCACTGCATTATCGAATTAGGAACACTCTCACTTGGTCATAAGATAATTTAGCTGTCCGTCAATTTTTATTTTTTTTATCAAAACAAGAATTGTCCAGCAATATACGCCTAACTTACATGTAAAAATGGATTACTTGAAAAGCGACCGCACTTGGGAATGTCCTACCATACAATTAATAGGGTCAAGATGTTAACATTTAGATATGACTTAGAAGCAGACATAGATTACTTACCTTATTCTACTGATTTAGAAGTCATTATATCAAGACAGATTACGCAACAGCTTAAAGAGATAGAATTAGAGAGGGAAAATAAATAAATTCAAAGGCTTTGTGGGATTCCTAGACATATAACATCCAAGGGAAAGAAGTTCCACTATAAGAGAACTCATTATACAAGGATGACAAACTTTCGTAACTATTTGCATAATGAACTGCCTTATGATTCCAAGTTATGATGACAGCATCGTGCTTGGACAACAATCGACTGTGCAAGCTAGATGTCATGGTAATCCCTACTAATTCTAAAAGAGTCGTAAACTCTTCCAAATAGATGTGTCAGCATCCCCCTTGGCTCTCTTTATCTCTGTCTCTTTGAAAGTGGATTCAAATTATTCTCGAGATGTGAGTCCTCGACATCAAGATGTTCTCCGTCTCTCGATTGGGAAAAGATAATGAAGAATTGAGCCTCTCATGTTACATACGAGTGTCAGAACAATGAAGAGATGGTTTTACCCGACATTTGTCTTCTTCGTTGAAAAGAAATGAAGACAAAAAAAAGAAAGGAAGAAAATGTGAAAAAACGAAAGTAGGGTTTCTTGTTGTGCTTTAATTTGTGCTCCATTAATAGGAAATTTGGGCGCTCCAAGCGAGAGAGGACAAAGAACGGAGAAGATGAAGAGCATAAGAAGAAAACGTGAAAACATGAACAGTTCGGGGGTTTTGTTTTTAGGGTTTATTAATTTCAATCAATATTTTTTATATAAAATTGCCCTTATTCCGGCTACCGAAAATGCCACACGCTTGCTGGCCGATGAACATTTGGATGGCAAACAATTTAAGTTTCTTATTTGAGATTGATTTAGTCACTTCGGGTCTAAATTTAAGACAACGGTCATTTTGGGTCTTTATTTGAAAAAATAGACTCACTTTGAGTCTACCTCAACGCATCTTTCATTGTTGGGACGAAAAAGCAAGATAGTTCAACGTTCCAAATCGAGATCTGTTGGACCACTAGGATTCGGGGCTTTTCCATCCAACGGTGAACAACCTTCTGATATCTTTGGAAGAGTTTCCTTGCTGATGATCGTCGATGCTTGAATCTTCTTACAAAAGTGGAATATTTTGAGTCGTTGGGGAAAGCAAAGATTCGAAAAGTAGGAGAAGCTTCCTTTGGATTTGTAAAAATTTCAAGTGCTCTTATTTTTTTAAAAGAATCTAAAGTGAACTTTATTCCAAATAAAAATCCAAAATACTTTCATTTCTTAAATAAAAGTATGAAGTGGACTTTATTTTAGATAAGAATATGAAGTGATTATAACTATTTCAAAGAAAGACTTGACTTTCAAATTGGTTAATGGCATTTTCATCATATACCTTTTTTTTGAATTTTTCTTTCTCTTTTTCATTTTTCTTCCTTTTTTTCTAATGATTTTCTCTTTCAAACAGACTATTGCGCAACATCGGGAGAGAACTAGGCGAGGGTTGCCCTCATCCAATCTAGCAAGGGCCACCCTCGCCGACCACAGGAGAGGGATGGCCTTGTGAGCCATAGGCAAGAGCCACCATCACCAGTGCTTGTCAGAAAAGAAGAAAAATAGAAAATAGAAAAAGAGAAAAAATAAAAAATAATTTAAAATTAAAATTGTCTTTTGAAAAAAGATACCCTTGACTTATCGGAATATTTAGCTAGCCGATGACAGGCAATGTCATACACTTTTGGGGCCTTATTTGAGATAGAAATTGCCATTTTAGGCCCTTATTTGACACAACCTTCACTTCATGCTCTTATTTAATAAAATGAATATGTTTTAGGACTTTATTTGAGAAAATGAATGCATTTTAGGTATTTATTTGGAATTTTTCCTTTGGATTTTAAAGGCCCCCACCCTTGTTTACTGAATGAAGCTTTTGGACGGGGAAAAGGTCTAATAGAAAAGAGAACGAAAAAGGAAAAAAGCTTTACCTAGAAACTCTTGTATTTTATTTGTTTTCAAGTAAAAAATAAAAATATAAAGAGATCAATATTTAAGTTTGTGTCCCGTTTGATATGATTTCTTATCACTTTTTTTTTGTTCTTTTGTTTTTTATCCTTTATCTCGGAAAATCTGGGAAGTTATTTATAAGACACGGATAGAGCTATTAATACATAGATTTGCATATAGTATTTTCGTGATATATTGCTCTTATTGTAATATTTTCCAACTCTTCTAATTTTTTTTCAAGTACATGAAGATCACTCTTTTTAAGCAACTCCAAACAGACAAGTGCCTTTCGAATTTCCAAAGCAGCTCAAATCTCGAGATAGATTTACGGGATAATCTCTTTTCAGAAATAATTTTTCTATTTTTATTTCCTAAAATTTCTTAGTAAAAGAACACGATTAGTAACCGCACAAAAAAGTTCTACTTTTGGAATAGGAAAACAATAAGAATGTGTTTGGTATGGCCTACACAATTTTTTGTGACGTAAAATTTCTTTTAATTTTTTAATAATTTTTTTAAGATTTTTCTTTTTTCTATTTCTTTTTTCTTCTGGTTGTGGCAAAGGTGGTGGTTGGCGGCGGTGGCGGTAATTGGTTAGAAGAGGAAAAAGAAAAAAAGAAATTAACTTATTTTAAAAATTATTCTCTAAAATATGAAGTTACTTTTTATTATTTATTATTTCTATTTTAAGTATATTATCTGGAATAATATTATATTCCGGAAAATGAAAATACTAGTTGATATTAGTAAGTAGATTTTTATTTTTATTTTATATTATGATAAATAAAAGAACAAAAGAAACTCATAAATTGGAGCATTAACGATCAAGACCAAAGAACGCTAACAAACGTGCCCGTAGTGCTCTCGTGGGCCTTCGCCCTCGTCGTGACAAAAATATTAGGCGCCATGGCGGTCTCACGTCAGCCAAATATTAATCCACCCACAATGCGAGACACGTGTCTCTTCCTCTTTCTCTCTTTAAATCTTGACGGTAAAAATTATAGTCTTTTGTTAAAGATGATTTCTTTATATACACATGAGTTATAAAAGTGAAACTTTTCGTGAATCTGCCCTATATCACCAAGGTTCAAAAAGAGAAAATATCTCATTTATTTCTATTCGAAGTCACCATGGCAGTCAATTTGAAAACCAACTTTATAGGAAATTTGCAGCAAAAGAACAGCGTAAGTATTAAAACTCGGCATAGAGAACCATTTAAATGCTAAAAGTTATAAAAAGTATATTTAAATGTCATTTTTTTTAAACTAGGATATTTAAGTGCCAAATTTGACAAAGAGTGCTGAAAATCCAATGTGGCCTATTTTAATAATATAATCACCCACATAGCTTATCGGAAAGTTGAGTTAGAAAAGACTTAGCCAAAACGTCTTTTTGACATTGACGTGGCTATTAATATAAATATTAATTGAATAACATATAAGGGGAAGGGGATGAGGGTTGTTGGAACTAGTATTAACACCTAGAGGGGGGTGAATAGGTGTATAGGAATTTTATGCGCAAGCAATAACAATCTTTTGCAATCTATAAACTGAAATTAAATAGAGAGAGTAGAGAAGATTGCAAACTCAGTTTATAGTGGTTCGGCTTTAGACAAGCCTATGTCCACTCTCCGGTCGACCAGCCAATCGGCTGTATTTCACTATATGATCAACGGTGATTACACACTCTCGAGTGTTTGTACTCGGTGATGATCTGTCTCACTAAGTCACTCTCTTTCTGTAAAACACCTAGATCACTCAAATGTGCACTATGAACAACAATTGAAGAATTGAATCAGCTTTGGAATAATGTTCATCTGTCTTTCCCCTAAGTCTCAACCTACCCTTATATACTCTCCAAGCCATACTCGACCGTTGGCTCTTTCCTTGAGAGTTTCGTCTTCCCTTTCCTGGACAGACTTTATAAGGCAAGTCTTTTTGACCGTTGAGGGTAGATCAGATCCCCTTAGATTCTGTTCGCCCATACAATCAGAATCCGGGCTTCCATAAGTACTCTATTCTTCATTAGAAGTTGCTCATTAATTGATCATGTCAATCAGATTAGTATAACAGAATCAATATTAAAAAGGTAAGTGAAATACTCTACCGTTGGTGATCTTATTGTGTAGGTCCATCTTAAGTCTGATGGTCTTAAGTATTGAATCAACCTAGATTTTCAGTCTGGTTCGTTCAGACTTAAAATCTCAGTCTAGTTCATTCAGACTTAAAATCTCAGTCTGGTTCATTCAGACTTAAAACACAATCTGGTACGGTTAGACTTAAAACGCAGTCTGGATGAATCTTTCTGTCTGGTACAGTCAGACTCTTAGACATCTCATGCTTTATCTTTTGCAACCAGCAGACTTTAAAGCCTGTGTCATTCTGTGTCATTTTCTTTCAAGAGATTGATATATAAATATCATTCATAAGCTGTTTTGTTAGCATCAAAACTAGGAGTTTTCTCAACAAAGCCCATGCATTTTCATTTCATTTTTGCAACTTGACCATTTCGCCTTCTTCCAACTGTGAATGGCAGACCTATAAAAGCATTCACAGTCTTGTTCCAAACACTAGAAGTAGTGACTCATACGAGCAAAACTGAGTCGATATAAAGTTAGGAATAAGATTTTATTTGATTCTTGAAATGTGTCAATGACAGGCTGAGTAAGACGATTAAGCGACCTCCTTGTCAATCTTTTTCATGCAAGAGATGGTTTTGAATCATCATATTTTCATATTCTTTTCAAAGGCCACTTTGAAAATGTTGAATTTCTAGCTCAATATTTTTTCTTTTTTATGTGCAAGAGACATCGGGTGAGATTTGATTAATAAGATGCTCAAAAAGTTCCAAACTCCTCATTCTTCACAAACACGAGACGAGGTTCAAGCTCGTCGATCTCCATATATAATGTCCCAAGAGAGTCAATACATAATACTAGTGAGGCCCAAGTAGAACCGCCAATTAATTATTTATGATTAGTGAAGTGCAATACATGATTCCGTTAGTAAATATGGTAACTGGCAAACTATTTAGCTCATTAAGTATTAAGTAAATACCCACAAATTAAATTCAAATTTAGGGGTGACCACCAACTTATATTTAATTCTTTACTCGACGGTGTACATGAAGCACCTTTTTTCCATCTTTCTTTATCACCGTCCTCTGTTTTCCTAAATGATTTCCTAAATTTCAGAACATATAAAAGCTGGTAAGGCTTCCCAATGATTACCAAAATTATTACTCTGTGATATGTGGCCACGGCAAAGAATAAAATGCTAATAAATAAAATAAAAATTTTATTTACAAAAATGGGCTAATAAAAATCTCAAATATGTGCACACGAATTTATAATTGTGTACTCAATAATCTCATAACAATGAAAATTTTCGACTAATGAATGAAGATATTATTAATCACTAGGAGTTGCCCTAATAGCCTATAGCCATCTTTTTCCATTTAGGAAGAGGGAGGTGGGGAGTCCAATTCCCTACCTTTTTCAAGGAGGTGGTGATTGGAATGTGTGATAAGAGAGTAAAGTTTCGCAACCTACGCATGCACATGGCACATGTAGTGACTTATAAAATACATATCGGATAGGACTAGATAAAAAAATGAGGATATTACAAATGGTGCCATTTAGAACTTCCAAACATGTCAATGAGACATCAAACCTCATAACTTAGGTGAGCACTTACTAGAAAATATCACTTTCTATTTGCAAATTAAAATTGATAAGTTAAATCAACAGTCTATATTGTGTGAAGACTTTAATAATTTACTTCCAATTTTAGCAACTACAATGGTTGAATTTATTATAACAATTCGGCACCTTAGAGTCTTATTTTATGTGAGTTCCATGCGGAATATAAATGCAAATTTGCTATTAAATAGAATATTCTGCAATATAACTTCTTACGACTTTAACTAGAGATTTAAATCATAAAATGAAGTATCCTACGATTAATGCACAAAGTACAATAAAAGCTACATGTGTATGTACACAAATTAATTATCGGCCTAAATTTAGATCAGAGAATATAATCGAGGGATATGAAAAAGTGCTTCTTTCTCAATGTTTGATGCTGGAGAAAAACTCACTGAGAGTTACCCTAGTGGCCACTCTTCCCACATGGGAAGGAGGAGGTAGGAGGTTTGAATCCCCACTTTTTCAGAGGAGTTGAAATTTGGACAATTTAGTTTCAGATGTGGGTTTCAATTCCCACGCTCTACAAATAAGCTTAAGTGGCCATGGCAACCTCAAGATTCGTGACTTGAAAAGGTTGTGGACATGACCACTACGAGCTTTGTGACTTGAAAAATCTTACACCGGCTGGTGAAATGATGCCAAATATTACATGATATGTATATGTTTTCACAGTCTCAAATATCTAATATCACGGTTATATTTTAAACTCAAAATCATATGTTTTGAAAAATAATTAACACGATCCTTATTTCTTCCGGTAATTAAAGACTAGCAAGAGGTATGAATTATAGCCTAGAGCATTGCCTTCTCAAAGAATAAGAGATTGAAGTACATGGTAACATCAATTTTTGGAGAATATATTCCCCAAACCTTTATCAGACCTAAATTTGCCTCTTCTTTTAATTTTTAAGGGCTTCTTTATTCTCCGAACACTTTTGGCAGTGCTGATGAAGAAATGTTCTTCGATACTTAGGATGACGAGAAATCTTCTTGCAAGAAAAGATGGGTTCTGTTTCCGTTCGTGAAGCTGTGGCAACCGGTCTCAAGTTCACTCTACAATCATCTATCGAGACAGTCTTTTTTCCTTTGTCTTTGGAAAGGTTTTTCTTATTTAAAAGTAACCCACACAAGTCATTATTCAAAGAAGGAAAGAGCTGTTGAGGGGACCATGACCAAGCCTGCATTATTAATTTTTGAAAGAAATAGTCTCCTTATTCGAAAGCAATATGATAAGACATTTCGCTAGTGAATGCTCTAAAATGGTACTTATTAATCAATTGACAAAGAAATTTACTGTCCCGTATTATACATGTGGCCACGACGTATGAGGATTTATAAAGAGAGGGATAATTATTGACAAAAATCCAATCTGATTATTAATTTGGCAATAGTATTTCATACGATGTCGATTTTTGAAGTTATTTTTCTATTAATAATATGCCAAGAGTCATGCTAGTTCTTTAAAAATCATGAAATGTTCTTAAGTAACTACTTAACAAGTGCTCGTGGTGGTTTATTTTAAGTTTTGTTAACTTAAGAAGTTTTTTTTCAAAAGAAATAAATTTTATATGGTAAATATAAAAAATCTTATCCACCTTTATCTCATCTCTCCATAAAATATTTTTATCTGGTTTATACTCCTTATATCTGAATTCATCCTATTTTGGGTATAAACTAGATACATGATAGAATAATTTTTATCATATCCCAATTTATATCCTAGCTACCAAATGTAGATGTGCCAATCTTCACAGAGCAATTGAGGGATATGGAAAGTGCTTCTTTTTCGATATTTGTCGTTGGAGAGACTCGGTCTAGTTGATGATATCAACATACACAGATGTTTGAGTTATTGTGAATCTTATTTTGCTTTTAGTGAAATTAGTGAGCAAGTCCAATGGTGTGTGTTTTATCATTAATTTCATATTTTAGACAAAAGAATTACTTTTTTACATAGAGATGGAAATAACAAGAGACACCACACAATGCACCATGATTTGTCAACTACTACGAAAAAAAATTGCCTACTGATTTAGGAAAAGCTTGCTCCCAACTTCGAATCCCAAGCACATTTCAATCCCAAAACACTATGGTTCATCTAAGCTGATGCCAAGGTGAGCGTTCGACTTTATCCACACACCTTCACCATGTTAGTCTTATAAAATGCATATAGATTTTTTTAACATTGGTCGCCTCTTCCGGGTAGTTTTTCCTTTGTCTAAAAACATTTTCTCAAACGCAAGTTCTTCTATCTTTTGTCTTGTTCCTTGGATCCGCGGCTATAAATAGAGCAGGCATGGTAGCCTCTTCCCTCACCACACCACCTCCACACCCTCCCTCCTCCACTTTTGCTTTCTCTAACGCTCAAAAGCCTAGAGACTCTTCTCTTTGAGATTCAAAATGATGGGGAGCAATAACAGTTCCCAATTTTCTGGGTCGGCTAGCAGGACGTCTCATCAGGCCGACCAGAACATGTTTACGAACCTGCTCGCCATTCTCGACGATGCGAAGTTCAGGAAGGAGATGTTGGACACTCACGCTCCTGACGAAGGAGACGTCGATGTCCAGGATCTCTTCCCTCTTGTCGACAACACCCTCAGTGAAGCTACCAGGATTGTCGACTCCGTCGTCAACTCTAAGGTAAAAACCAAAATTATTCCGTGTAATTTGTGTATGCAAGAGCATGTGTGAGAGCGATAGACTCCAAAAATAATTGCCTTTTTTTAACTGGGTAAGCTGGGCAATCTATCAAAAGTATGTGTCTATGGAATAAACCACCGTAAATTCCACCGTTTTTACTCAAATAGACCCCAAATGTTGTTAGCGAGATAATTACTAGAAAAATTTTAAACTTATTGCACTTGTGCTAATTCAGTCATAGACCTCTCAATTTAGCCATTTGACAATGTATTAATTCGGTCATTTTGACCAATTTTGGCCGAAAATTACTAACGTAGATGCCATTCATCCTATATGCCACCGCCAATGTGGCCCTCACAAGATTTGGGAGGGATGGCCCTCGCCCAGCCACGAGGGTAGAGCCCTCACCATGTGTTGCAACATTTAGCACTGGATAAAGCAAATCCGCCGGTTTATTTTTTTCCTTTCAATTAGAACATATACCATTGTCGTAAAAAAAGTTTAAATTTTTAGAATAACTACACAAAATCTCACACATCTTATAAATAATATATAATATATTCATATTCTGCATGCGCTCTCCATTTCCCTCTACCCTGTTGCCAAAGGACGAATTGCCAGAGAATCTTGAGCGGATAAAATTACGTAAAATTTGCCAGAAAGTCTACTTTTCCTAATCATGAAGCAATCCGCTGGCAGTCAATTTATGGTGGGCTTATATCGATCTAATCATAAGAATATTGGTTTATCCATAAGTTGACGACACAACAAACTAATGTGATACGACGTAGGGGATTAAATCGAATTCACAATAAGTTATTTCTCATTTGATTGATTACACCCTGCATCGTATTAAGGATTTTCATTGAGACTATCCTTGCAGGGTTAGGACATGCGTACTCTTATTTTTACTTTGAGGATGGGTCTATTTTGTAAATAGCCAATGATTTAGAAAGCATTTTTTTTTAAATATGATCAATTATACTACTTAAAAATGAATAGGCATAAATTGTTGCCGGAGATGAATTTTTTTAAACAACATAAATAATCATTTTTTGGATAAATTTTTAGAAAATCTTTGATTTTACAGCCAAAAATTGCACCTTTAATAATTACTTTCCCCACTTATAAACTTTTTTTAATATAATATCTGACGATGTTTTAAATATAAAATTCTGATCATAGGTCTATAGATGATGCGATTTGTATGGGATAACTATGGGTTTCCTTAGTTTAGCAGTTGAGAATCAAGAATTTTTTTCATTATTTCGTTTAATTGGTGCCTCCCCCCTCGGTCTCTCTCTCTCTCTCTCTCTCTCTCTCTCTCTCCAACAATAAATCTATATATACATACACTGTAGGGCAAGCACTGAATTCAAGCCACCAAAAGAAGGCTTCAGTCCACCCATAGCAGCAATCAACGAAGTGGCTTGTCTGGTATTTTTTTAATGTCCCTCCTAATAATTGATTTTCCTCAAGTAAAGAATGGCTTTTGTTTTGGCTATTTCCTGTTTAGAGCTTGGAAATAACTTATCCCTTGTATCAACATTATCATGATCATGTCATCAGATCACATGCAAGGCATTAGACACCAAAAATGTGCGCAGTACGATGAACTGGCTCCTTCACAAGCTATCGAGCTACTCGTGGGTCACTAAGGCTGTGATTACCCTATCGTCACTGGCTCTATCCTATGTCGACTTTTGGCGACTCGTTCAACCAGTAGACAAACTCACGAACTCAATGAACATACTGAAGGGGTTGCCTAAAATCACAGAGCCCCTGGAGGTGCAAAAGATCCAAGTGTATGGAGTTCTGAATGATATGATTAAGAACACATTGAGCATGACCAAGTACATTGTGGAGTTCGAGCATGACAGTAAAGATGTTCCCGAGCTGTCCGCAATAGTCGACATTGCTAGCCACATTTATGAGATCATCATCTGTGTCCTCGCTTGCTCAATTCAGTTCACCAGACTCGTCAACCTAGTCGATGAGTATGGTTCGCTAATCATCTCTTTCTTTGTCTCTCTTTTTTGGAAAAAGCGTGTTTTACTGCTTTTATCTTATTTCTGTATGAGAACATGTGATGAATCACATAACATTATTTCTACAGCCTCAATTTTTATTTTTATTTTTATTTTTAGTGTTTTCCCGCTTTATGCTTAAAGAGTGCTTCCTGTAATTTTTAGCTACAAGGGAAAAGATCTCAAAGCCTTTGCTGGGAAAGTGAACAAGATATACCATAGCATCGAGGAAGATTTTGATGAATACAAACACCAAAAGGGTAATACTTAAATCTCATCAATTAGTGATCATTCTGCCCCAACTATTGGACTACCGTTATAGTCACTTGAAATTTGAATGCAGAGGAAAAGAGAGAGTACCAGAGGCTGGAGCGACTTTTCAATGCCCGTTCTGATAATGTGGAGCTCATCAAGGCCTTGTTTAACTTGAAGGCCGATCCTTCAGTCTTCTAACTCTCTAATTTGATATCAGTTTATGTTTTTTTAATTTTTGGCCAAACTTTATGTTCTTAGATGAATACCGAAATGATGCTGCGGTCGCAAGCACGTCCTTTAGAAGAAATTTATTTCAATGATCTATTGAAAGCAAAACATAAAATTGGATTTGACCTAGGGGGAACTTATTTACTGAGTTCGCGCTCATGTAAATTTGTCCTATTGACTTTAGTGGTAGTGTCCAAAGGAGTGATGTTGATAATCCATGTTTATCGTTCCAGAGAAAAAGTATAACCTCGAGTCTCTGAGGAAGAAAAATGTGATGCTGCTGATCTCCGACCTAAACTTGAGCCATGACGACATTTCCATCCTTAAAGAGGTCAACCGCGAGTGCAAGTCCCGTAGGAAGGACTATGAGATTGTGTGGCTCCCGATCATCGAGCCAGAAGGTGAGCATGTGATCAACCAGTTCAAGGAATTACAGTTGAAAATGCCGTGGTACTCGGTGCACTACCTATCACTCAACAAGGTGGCCATCAAGATCATCAAGGAGAAGTGGCACTTTAGGCAAGAGACCATCGTGACTGTGTTGGATCCCCAAGGAAGAGTCTCAAACAAAAATGCCATGAGCCTGATTAGGCTTGGGGGATGGGAGGCGTTCCCTTTCACTGATTCAGTAGGACCAAGGCTATTGAGCAAGCCTAGCTGTTTTGACCTCTTGGTGACTGATAAGATCTTTCCAAAGATAGATGAAGCTGTAAGCAGTTCTTTTTTTTCCCTTGCTTTTCACTTTTCTTTTACCCTTTTGCTTTATGAAGAAAAAACAATGTACTCTGAGTTAATTCAGAAAACGAACTTAATTAACCTGATGGAGGATTAGAAAATTCTTAATTTTAATTTAGAATCGAGGGATTTATTGTATAAAAGATTAACTAAGCAGACCATTTGACATTATTATAGTGTAAATTTTATTAACACACTACTCATTTTATGCTAAAGACAGGTTTTATTGGAACTTTCCGTGGGAAATTCGAAATTATAAAAAGATTGTAGTTTGCTTTATGACATAGAGATATGAAGACTGAGATCGTGAGAATTTTTTTCATTGATCGCACATTCAATTCATCTGATTGATCAGGTCAAGTCTAAGAAGTACATCTTCCTCTATGGAGCTGAGGACCGCAAGGCAATCCAGGAAATTGAGGGGCCACTGAAGAAGATGGAAAAAGATGGCATCCCCATTGCCTCCTATGATGTCAACATGCCGCTCTTCTGGAGCCGCCTCGAGAGCTGGATGCACTTGAAACTGCAAACCAACGCGAATGTGCCCGATGACCTCATGCGACACATCCTCAGCCTCTACACCAACTTCAAGAAGCACGGCGGGTTCATAGTCCTCGCAAAGGGGTCGCAGATCATGGCCAATGACTCGATAATTAATGTCGTGGAGGTCTTGTCCAAATACGAAACCAGCTGGAAGGAGAAATTCGACATTGTCTTCAAGGATTCCCTAAACCAGATCAAGCGTCCGAAGTGCCTTGACTTCTGCGTTCCCACGATAGTGGATTTCATCCCGAAGAATATGAAGTGTCCGAATTGCCCTGGCATGATGAAGATCAATTTCAACTTTGAGTGTTGCCACGGAGGACATTAGGAAACCTATATATCCATCTACTGGCCCATGTCCACAATAAAAGGTGTGGTGTACTTTGTTAGGCCGGGACATGAATAAAGGGGCTGTTTGCTCAGCCCAGGGTGTGTAATGTATGTTGCCTACTTTAGGGCAACCTATGTATAACTTGGCATGTCCGAGTACTTTGGTTAAGCACGTAGTTTCCTTCTGATAATGCTTTGTTCTTATTTCTCATTCTCTTTTGTATATATAGAATGACAACAGACCATCCAAAGGCAACACAGAAAATGGATGAGCGACTTAACAATTGAACAATCAGCCACCATTTTATTTAACTGACTCACACTGTTAGAATACGAATAAACTTCTACAAAGTATGAAACCTTACAGCCATTGCCGATAGTTTTACAAATAACCCCAAGAACCCAGCTTCATCCCCTAGATAACATGTTACAAACATGCTTGAGCGACCACAACTCACGAAACAAATGCCCGAAGTGTGCACACACAAAGGCACAAAGAGAAATCTCTTGATTTGTGCACACACAATCAACCTATTTCAAAATGTTTTGTATGAAATGAATGCAAATTCCAAATCAACTTTGGATTTAAAAAGAAGAAATTAGAAGAAGCCAAATCAAAAGAGGAAAGCAGAGAAATGAATGAAAAAAAAGAAAGCATAGACCTATTTATAACTAAAATTCTAGAGTGAAAATTTAAACTAGGAAACAACTGCTTATTCGGAAAATCTAAAAATGAAATCTAAAATCTAAACCTTCAAATTAATCAAGTAAAGAAATAAGTCATTAAACTCTAAAATCCTAAATCTATTAATTAAAAAAATGCGAATCCAATCTTAATGTGCCCATCATCAGCTACATAGGTTAATCAAGTCCCTAAAAAAATCACTCAGGAAGTGATACCTGAGATGGTGGCCATGTAAGAGTGGTTCTTGCTTATAAATCACTCTATACTCCATAGGTCTCTCTTTTGTAATATTAAACTTGGGATATTACAAGCTCCCCCATTGAAGACATTTACATACTTGTCAATGTAGGCCCACATCGTCCGTTGATACTTCCTTTATTCAAAGTGCGAATCGGCTTGTTGTGCCTCCTTCATCACCCTAGATGTCTAACAAGACCTGGGCTTCGTTTGAACCATCTCACCTCGGCAATCGCTACACGCTCTTATTGAATCCGCTTGGGGCGTACTTTTGAGTCGAACTACATATCTACCGGAAGGGAACCTGCTTTGATGTCATTTGTACGATAATCTAACTCATCCACGTGGATCAAACCTCCATAAAAAGGAAACTCTAGGACTTTATAAATCACTTTATAAGACTTGAGTATCGCCAAACTTGTAAGAAACCGACCCAAATTCGTATAGGTCACATTCCACGAAAATGAGAATTCATGTTTTGACCGCTCAAGATGGTAACCGTGCTTTAGTGGGCTGCCTTGTATGAAATAAGCCACAATGTCCTGTCTTGTCCGATGAGGTACTTGCACTTTACAGACTCTACTAATTAAAACATTCACGTCCTAATCAGGGTACGTAGGCCTAAATTCTAGGACCACGCCAAGCGGTGTTCCCCACAGGTTAGAGATCTAACCGCCGCCGTGCACCACTTGATCAAAACGAATTTAATGAGAGGTGGTTTTTTCGACGTAGCAGTTTGTCTGGCATGGCACTTGGTTCATTTCGGACTTGTACGTTTGGTTCAATTTTATTTCTATAAAGGGGAAAAAAAAGACACAATAAGTATTATAATTTTAATACAATTCATTTTAGTGTTATAACTTTTTTTTTGAATCACTTGAGTGTCTTTCTTTTTTTTTAAAGCTCAATCACTTCAATATCATTGGCAATTTGTTTTGCTGGAAAATTAGATGTGATAATATTTTAATATAAATCATTTAGCTTGACTTTGCTAGCTAAATGAATTTGGTTTTATTAGTCCTAAACAACATTGTTTATCACTGTTGGAAGTGCACAGTAAAAATATGATATTTTTGCTTGGGTATATTATTAAGAGGGAGCCAAATCTAAGACTATCAACAAATTTTAGTTGATTTACCTTCACTCAAAATCTTAAGTCATTAAAAATATTTTAACTATTCTATACCACATTAATTCTTGAATGTAAAAATTTTCTAACACAACATGCACTTGCATCTTAGCAATCTTACCTTCACATATGAACTCAATGATGGGCCTCTTCCCACTTAATCAGATCTCCTTCTACATTAACATATTAGAACTTAAATATCCACTTTATTACCTTGTGAGTATCGCAACAATGACGTCCGCCAAAATCTTGTCTCTTTCTCTAGATCGAATTAGACCAAAAAATGAAGACTGACAATGAAAATGATTAATGTGAAATAAAAAACCAACAAAATACCCACAACAATACAAAACTTATAATTATGCAACTATTCACATGATCACCAATTGAGCGACCATGATCAAGAACTCAAACCAAGCAACCAGGGCCTTGAGATTCGTGACTTGAAGCTCAAGTGGCCATCGCTAGCTCAAAACTCAAGTATCATGGCAACCTCAAGATTCGTGACTCAAAAAGATCTAGTGAACATGACCACTACGAGCTTTGTGACTCAAAAAAATCTTACTCCCATTGCCGTTGCAAGCTCAAATTAAATTGGCCATGGCTACAAGCTCGAGTTGCCATGGTGACCACAAACCTGAGCATGTACATCCATGGTTGCCGGAAATTACAAATTCAACTTGCATTGTGGCAGCTGCAGTGGACTCTCTCTCTCTCACTCTGCCTCTCCCTCCCTCCCTCCCTCCCTCCTCTGTTTTCATTTGTATTGTTTAATATACTATTTAGGGTCATATAACATCATTGAATTAATTGTAATACGACATGTATATTCCAGCATTCTGTTAGGAATTTTGCTATTGCATGCTAGCAGAAATCAACCAGCAAGAAAAAAAAAGTATAACGGGACAATTTCTAAAAATTCGTAAGATGTTTTTTGTTGAGTATATCTTGAATTCTTTATGGGCTTGGGCCAATACAAATTTTGTTTTTTAATAAGTCATTAGGTCTAGAAGTTGAGACAAGATGAGTTTTAACTTTTCAGTGCCACTTTTTGTAATCCTTAAATTTTTATAATGGATTTTACTTCTCTCCCCATGATTTTTTCCTGCAAGAATTTCCAAGGAAATCTGGTGTTCTATTATTCTTCTCAGTTTTAATTTTATTATAATTTCCCCATCTGCCATAACACCTTTTAATATAAATAAATATAGGGGGTAATTTTTATTTTTGGATAAAGATAGAGGAATATGTGACATTATTCATTAAATAAAATAAAAACACCAAAGCATTGCCTTCCACAATTCTCAATTTCGATTGCCCGCCTCTCACAAAGTGAAAATAGTGGTCAACATGCAACCGTTAGAAATTCAGCATGGTGGCATTGCTATGCTAGCGAAGCCTTTTAGCGAATAACAGTAGTAGAGCCAGATATTTTTATGTCCAATTACACCTCTTATTTAGTAAGAACCACGTATCGATATAAATATATAAATAAGAATAATAATCACAACTATTCACTGTCATAAACTGGAATGAACTCGTGACAGTCGACAATCGACATGGCGTACTGCTGGCGTTTTTCCCCATCCCCAATTGTTTTGGACGGACGTCACCATTTAGCCGGTAGTGGTACGAACTCTTGCCTTCCAAATCTTATCTTCCAGAGTGATCTTTTCTTTGTTTTCGTATTCTTCGTGGTTCCTTCAATTTCTCGTTCACACGACCGTTGTTTTTTTTTTTTTTTTTAAGAAGAAATTAGCTTCATTAACCTGTACTAGAGGAATTATCACAATCAAATCGAAAGTCCAGACATAAAATTTGCAACAATGGATGGAGTGGACATGCAATCCAATTGGGTGGGAGAGTACTGACTCTATGGGCCTTGGCTATTCAGTCCACGGCCTGGTTAGTCTCTCTCAGTTCAAAACTTAGAGTTACTTTATGTAGTTGGGCCATCAATTCCCTGTAGTCTAGCATAATGGATCGGGCAGCCCACGGTGTCTCCCTTAGGCCCAAAATACCCTCAACTGCTTCTAAACTATCAAACACCAGTTGCAGTTAGAATTTAGTTCCATGTACCTTCATCCAGGAAGAGTCACTTGTGTTCTTCAACCACAGCAGGGCAAGTTGGGCGCCTGGGGTTTCTGCAACATTAGCTGAAGGAGCCACGATTTGCTGCATGAATCCGTTGATGAGCAAGTCAGAGTTGTCTCAATGAACCATAGCAACCGATCCCTCCATCATTGAGCAGCACCACGAGCAATCTATGTTTTTTTTTTTTTTTGGTAAGGTAAGTTTATATAATTCATCCAACAATATACAGAAGACAAGAGGCGAGGCACCAACAGGCACTCATCTAGACAACAAGTCATTGGAGTGACAGGGTACCTCGGTCACAAATGAGAACTAAAGGTACAATAGGGGAAAGCCAAAATTAGGAAGGGGAGAGCTAAATGACCTAGACTCAATCCAGATCCACGTCAAAAATACGGGGGTCAATTCCCCAACCCCGCTGCATCCTCCTATTCCTTGGGTTATCTTCCACTCTTTTGAAGGTCAAAGCCTTGTCTTTTACCGCCTTAGCCAGTTGCATCTTCAAGGATGGAGTGTATAGGTTCCGGCCTTGGAATATAACTTCGTTCCTGGTTTTCCAAATGATGTAACAGAGTGCGCCAAAGGAAAACCGAGCTATCACTTGGTGAAACCCTTTGCCAGAAATGGCATTATTAACCCAGAGGAGGTTTTCAGCCCACACATTATTGATCCAAGGGATATTGCATTTAGCGGCCCAAAAGTTGGCAAGAGAATTGGGGACGCAGCATTCAAAAAACAGGTGGTTGACAGAGTCAGGCCTAGATTGACAAAAGGCACATACTGTGGAAGGAATTCTACCATAAAGCATGAGAAGTGCCTGCGTAGGAAGACGATTTTTGGATATGAGCCATATAAGAAATTGATGTCTAGGGGCGAGAGCCTTATCCCAGACGAATGAGGTCCAGGGGACCGGGTTAGATTTCCGGCGGATGGAGGCCCAAGCTGAAGCCATCGAAAATACCCCGGAAGAGTCCTCCAACCAACAGAATATATCCTGGCCTTGAGATCTTGGAGGGACTGAGATTTGCCACAATAACAGATCTTGGATTAATTGGCTCCCATCCGGAGAATATATATCCTTGACCTTTGCTTGTCTGAGAAGGTCTGACTGGTTGATATACTCATCAGAAAAGAGCATGTTGAGGGGGCCACATTCTAGCCATGGGTCAAACCATAGAGATGTGTGTTCTCCATCTCCTATCTTCCA
Source organism: Corymbia citriodora subsp. variegata (assembly GCA_014858505.1). Taxonomy (NCBI): domain Eukaryota; kingdom Viridiplantae; phylum Streptophyta; class Magnoliopsida; order Myrtales; family Myrtaceae; genus Corymbia; species Corymbia citriodora. The sequence goes on along the minus strand of MU089587.1, from coordinate 29,437 downwards.
TCTAAAGTGTGGACGAAATAAGTCTCTGAGCGCAAGGATTTTCCGCCAGGTCCAAGAGCAAAGCGTTGGAGTAGGCAATATCCAAAAGTTGTCTTTTGAGGTATGTTGGGTGGATCCATTTGCACCATAGAGATTCTTTGTCGGTGAATAGTAGCCAGATGTGTTTGGCCATGGCTGCTTTATTGCTGTCACGTATTCTTCTCAAGCCAAGTCCGCCTTCAGGAGTGGGGAGGCATACATCCGCCCAAGACACTTTCGCGCCTCCCAGTCCCATGATTGGACCCCTCCAAAGGAATTGCCTACAAATTTGTTCTATCTTGTCCACTACCGAGGCTGGAAGCCAGAAGATAGAGGACCAGTAAGCTTGAATAGCATGTAGAACCGATTTAATGAGTTGTAGTCGGCCCGCATATGAGAGAAAACGGTGGGTCCAGGATTGGACTCTAGCAGTGAGGTGGCTAACCAAGGTATTGCAATCCACTTTGTTCAGCCGGGAGGTGATGATGGGCACACCCAAATAGCGGACTGGAAAGGAGCCCAGAGTGAAGCCCACAGCTTGCAAGATGTGGTCCCTGACAATATCCGAGCCACCCGAAATAAATACTTCACTCTTGTTGGAATTTGGAATCATGCCACTCCAAGAGGAAAATAAGGAGAGCCCGTCTTTGATACAAGATATGGAAGCAAGACTTGCTTGGCTAAATATAAGCACATCATCTGCAAAAAATAAATGAGATAGCCTTGTAGCCTTGCATCGCCAATAGAATCGATAATCCGGGAGTCGGGTGTGAGCTTCAATGATACCTGTAAAGACCTCCATTGCCAGGGTAAATAAATATGGGGACATAGGGTCTCCTTGTCGTAAACCTCTTCCGCTGGGAAAAAAACTATGTAGTTCACCATTAATGGAAATGGAAAACTTAGGGGTGCGGACACATACCATGATCAGTTTTGTAAAATGGAGTGGAAATCCAAATGCTATAAGGGTGTTTTCGAGGAAGTCCCAATCCAATGTGTCGTAGGCTTTCCTGAAATCTACCTTAATGGCACATTTCGGAATGTGGGGCTTTTTATGAAACCCACTAAAGAGTTCTTGAGCCAGAAGGATATTGTCAGTAATCCGCCTACCTTTTACAAACGCAGTTTGAGCCGGGCTAATAAGATCAGGGAGAACTGGTGCAATTCTAGATGAAAGAACCTTTGCAATACATTTGTAGATTGTATTGCAGCATGCAATAGGTCTGTAATCGGAAACCGATGATGCGTTGGGGACTTTAGGCACCAAGGCAATGATGGTGTTATTAACTTCTTTAAGCAAGCAACCTGTCTGAAGAAAGTCCATGACAGCTTCGGTGACCGCGGAACCCACCTTATCCCAGTTCTTCTTGAAAAAGTCTGCATTATATCCATCTGGACTCGGGGCTTTGTTCCCAGCTATAGAAAACATAGCGTCACGGATATCCGATGCATTGAAAGGGAGGGAGAGAGAAGTAACCTGATCTTGCCTGAGGGGGGAGTGTATAACATCCTTTATCTCCTGGCTAGATGGTTTCAAAGACATAGCAACCGGAGCTAAAAGGTCTTGGAAGTAGGAGACAAAGACCCTTTGAACTTCTACCCGGTCAGACACCATTTGCTCAGAGTTGTCCAAGACTGAAAGGATTCGATTGCGAAGGTGCCGATGATTCACCGAGTGGTGAAAGAACTTGGTATTATGATCTCCTTCCTCTAACCAGCAAATTCTCGACTTTTGTCTAAAGAAAGACTCTTCAAGGGATCGGAGCTCATAATACTCTTTGATTTGGATGCGCTCCTCAACCGCCAGGAGGCTATTCTGGGGATCAAGGAGGAGAGCTTCTTGAGTAGCTGACAGGGTCCTTTTAGCTGTAGCAACTCTCATGGAGATGTCCGAGTAAGCCTCTCTATTTAAACTTTTCAAGAGGACCTTCAAAAGCTTAAGACGGCTGTATAATTTGAACATAGGAGAGCCTAGAACTTGAGAGTCCCAAGCCTGTGTCACAAGCATGAGGAAAGACGGATGACTCATCCACAAGTTGTAAAATTTGAATGGTATCCGCCGATGAGCAGGTGGCAGGACTTTCACTACCATCGGAGAATGATCAGAAATACCCGGGGCCAGAAAAGAGGCTTCTGAAAATGAATAAGTCATACACCAGCAATTATTTACCAGAACACGATCAATTTTCCTTTGCTTCCTAGAAGCACCTGAGGATGTAGACCAAGTGAAGTGAAAACCAACATAACGCAAGTCTCCTAGTTCAGCTTGATCCAAGCATTCCTTAAAGTCATCAAAGGCGGGGATCCAGATATCAGGGCTCCCTACCCGATCCGAGGGATCCCGGATGGCATTAAAGTCACCAGCAATAATCCAGGGGCAGTCCTTGAGACTATAGCTCAATCTAATAATATCTAGCCACAGTGGTCTGCGAGAGACAAATGTATGTTCCCCATACACCAGGGAAAAAGTGATGATAGTATCTGAATTTAAAATTTTTAACTCCCCATGAATAATCTGACCAGTCTCAAAAAGCAGCTTGAAGTCCACAAGGAGCGGGTTCCAACCTACCCATATGCGCCCCCGAGGAGAATGCTCATAATTGGCCAACCACTTCCATCCAGGCAGCAAACCAGAGGAGATAATACCAAAATTATCAGCAGAGACTTTTGTTTCCAAAATACCAACGCAGCATATATTGTTACGTCGCACAAAAAATCTGACTTCCGCTTGTTTAATGGGGTTCATGAGACCCCTAATATTCCAACAACCAAAAAACATCTCCTAGGATCGAAGGCCCAGGTTTACCTTCTTTTTGGACGCCGTTTGCTGGTGGAAGGCTTAGCCTTTGCAAATGGGGAACCCGAAGATGGCTCCTTCTTGTCAGCTGGTTTATGTCTCTGATCAGCACCTTCCTGAGTTGGAGGATTAGTGTCGACCAGCAAGTCAATCGGAACCTGCAAAGCAAGGTCAGAAACGGGGGGGGGGAGGGGGGGGGGCAGCCAGCTGCAGGGGGGCACCGAGGATTCCAGCTGTTGGTCAGCAGAGGCAGCTAGAGGAATGTTGATTCTATCGCTGTCCACCAGGACTTCATGACTCATATCAGTAGTCAGATCCACCTCCAGCATTACCTGGTCAGTGCCAACCGAAGACAGCAAAGATTGGTTGAGCGTGTGGTCAAGATCAGCATCAGAATCTTCAGCTGAGGTGAGGACAGGTTCTGGGTTTTGACCGGCTGGAGAAGACACCTGCAGAACAGCAGAAACCTGCTGTAAACTTGCCCAACACTGAGCTGATGGCCGGCTTGGAGATGGCCTCGTTGACACCTCTTTACCCGCTCTCCTGCTTATCACTTGCCACTCCTCCCTGAGGGCTGGTTCGGCTCCTTTCTCATGCCTAGAAGGGCTCCGGTCAGGTTGCTGTCCAAGAACTTCCTCAGCATTTTGAGAGGACCGGCCCCCAAGTTGGTTCTCTTGGACATGTTGGTTGCTGCTAAGATTAGAGGCCGGGCATTTATGACCAAACACTCCACATGAGTGGCAAGATATAGGCTTNTGGTCAGCAGAGGCAGCTAGAGGAATGTTGATTCTATCGCTGTCCACCAGGACTTCATGACTCATATCAGTAGTCAGATCCACCTCCAGCATTACCTGGTCAGTGCCAACCGAAGACAGCAAAGATTGGTTGAGCGTGTGGTCAAGATCAGCATCAGAATCTTCAGCTGAGGTGAGGACAGGTTCTGGGTTTTGACCGGCTGGAGAAGACACCTGCAGAATAGCAGAAACCTGCTGTAAACTTGCCCGACACTGAGCTGATGGCCGGCTTGGAGATGGCCTCGTTGACACCCCTTTACCCGCTCTCCTGCTTATCACTTGCCACTCCTCCGTGAGGGCTGGTTCGGCTCCTTTCTCATGCCTAGAAGGGCTCCGGTCAGGTTGCTGTCCAAGAACTTCCTCAGCATTTTGAGAGGACCGGCCCCCAAGTTGGTTCTCTTGGACATGTTGGTTGCTGCCAGGATTAGAGGCCGGGCATTTATGACCAAACACTCCACATGAGTGGCAAGATATAGGCTTCCATTCATACTCCACTTCCACCACTCGAACAGCCCCATTTATAAATACGTCAATGGTGTCATAACAGGCTTTAGAGGCCTCAAGTTCAACACAAACTCTCGCAAAGGAGATCATCTTCAGTTGCTCCGTACGTTGGTCGACGTATAGAGGTTTACCTAGGATACTTGCTACTTTGCTTAGTCCCCTGGCTGACCACAATTCATACGGTAAGTTTTTCAATCGAATCCAGATCGGAACCGAAGAGTGCTCGCCTTTCTTCAGCTCTAGCAAAGGTTTCCATTGCTGGAGAACGAGAGGCACCCTTGCCACCGTCAACGGACCCCCTTCCACAATTTTCCTCCTAAACTCCGAATCCGAAATATGAAAGAAATAAAACCCTTGGTCATTGGCTTTCACCTCCACTAGTCTATGTCCCCACATATATTTAAGGGCTGACTCGACTAATTTGAACGAGAGTTTTTTCCCGACAAAGTATCCAACAAGGCACTCTTTCCAAAGTGGGTTAGCAGCATCTAAATCCTCATCATAACAATTCACGGCATTATCAATGCCTGAGTTTGGAGGATAATAAGAGAGTGAATAACCTTGTACAGCAGCTCTAGCTACGTTCGCCCACGAGCGATTTGCTGAAGACGGATTCGCAGCTTGTTGCAGCAATGGAGGGGGGCGGGTACCAAAGTCAGCGCCCGTTTGGACTCTAGCAAACTCCTCATTCCCAGCCAAGACAGAAGTATCATCTGCATTACCAGCAACATACGGTCTTCCAGCAGAGCTAATCCCCCCTGGCTTCCTAACCAAATTATTATCAGCTTGCTGCCTAATGCCTACCCCGCCAGCTGTAGGGGCTTTGCCATTTCGGCCAAGGTCTCTAAATGGGTTTCGACCAGCCGAAGCCCTACTCCGGCTCCGGAGCCGACCTCCACGCAGGTCAGTCTTGTTCTTATGAACTAACATCTCATTTTCCATCAATGGAGGAGGGGAGACAGAGCTATCAATTTATCTTGAAACAGAGCAACCCTAACTCAGCATGGTTAAATCGCACGGAATCAGCCCTTACCCGAGCAGAGATGGAAGGGGAAACTGATGTCCTGCTCGAGAGCTGCTCCTCTGGAGAGAAACGTCTACAATCGGCGCCGGGAGAGACCTCCTGAACCAGGGCCAGAGGCGGAGCTACAGTAACTCAGAGTGAGAGTGTCGAGAGAGAAGGGGATGAACAGTGCTCCATCGAGAGTTGGTCTTTTTTGTTTCGGACATTGTCACGAGCAATCTATGTTAATCTTCAGTGATCTGCATTATGTGAAAACCAATGAAATGGGTGCGACCACGTGTCGCGTTGGCGATGGTGCTTTACATTTTACTTATGGTTTTCACAATTGGAGGGAGAGAGGGTCCTCTACCGTTGTTGTATCCCTTTCACACTAAGTTACAGCTACTGCTACCAATCAAAAGTAAAATACATGCATGCAGCGCTATATAGAATGAGAGTTATATATAAGACATGCAAAATAATAATTGATCGGTTAGCAGTTGATATGTCCATCATATGAAAATACTTGTTCTATCCTTCGGGTCATTTAATAGTAGGACAAACATCTTTTGACAACATTCATAGATATACATTGATGCCAAGGTATGGGTCATTAGATTCATAAATTTGGGTCAAAACGGGTTAAATGGGTTAATATGGTCGGACCATTTTCGACCCGACCCAAATCCGACCCGACCCACCCATTCGACTGGTCTAAAGGTGCTTCAGCTTCACTTATTTTCTCGTCCGGTCTTCATCAATTGCTCTCTTGATGGGAGAAAGAGTAATAACTCGAATGATATCAAATTAACGCAGTAAAATAAAATAATCTCCCATCTTATATAAACCTAATAGAAATCAATGTAGTAGAGTAAAATAAATACAAAACACGCAAATACAAGACAATTTTTTTACGTGAAAACCCTCCTCGATGTGATGAGATAAAAAATCACGAGACCGGAGTCCACTCAAAAATCTTCACTATCAACAAAATTGAGTGAACAATATTCTTTTCTAGCAAATATTAGAGGTATATAGCAGCAAAAACCTCAATAACATAATTCTTGACAATACACATGAATTTCACAAGAGATCAAGAATAAATCTAACAAAAAATGCAGGTTTTTCTTAACGAAAATCAAACCATTCAGATTTGAGAAGATTGCACCACAAACATGCTGACAAAATTTCAGCTCAATCGAATCACGAATTGACCTTCGATGGCAGCTTGATGTAAATCAAACTTTGCCCTAACCCCAGATTTTCTGGTTTCTCTTTTTCTCTTGTTACTGCTTCTTTTTGTGACTACTACTTTAAAAATAATGAAAAACTATATTTCTCCATATGACTTTCATATGAGTTCAAGTCCTTTTGGGCTTGCAACTCATTGGGCTTTCTCCAGAGTGAACCCAACTAACATTTCTCTCTCATAATTATTAAAATATTTAAATTTTAAACAAACACTTTAGTCTAACAATTTAAACAATTTATTATTTGTAAATAAATAGTCTATAAACTACGTAGATAAACGATGTGAGGAATTTTAACACTTCTCTATTTCTAAGAGGTCCCGAATTCAATTTATTTTTTTTAATTTTCTTATTAGTCCACACTACGTACAAAGAATGTTAGATAAATTTAAATATTAAGTAATGCCTTCATATGATTTTCAATCAATTGGTAATTGTTTCACAAAATATTTGATATACTTGTCTCATGCACGTGCTAAACGAATCTAGAATCATTTTTAACTTACTCGTCCATATTTTTTTTGTGAAATTTGTTTAGTGCAAGAAAAAGAAAATTGTCATATGTAAGTCGTTAAAGAATGTGTAGTAGTAACTGAAAAGGAAGTTAGCAAAGGGGAGGTAACTAGTCAAGATAGATTAAACACTTGTCTAATCATTGTTATGTTCCTAATTTGAAGAGTTGTGAGGTAGTTTTAGGAAGCAAGATTTGCATTTGTGAAAAGTCAAACCAAATTGGGTTTTGACCTAAATACATAGATATATGTTAAAATACCAATTCTCAAAGTTTGTTTTTTTTTTTTCAAAATACCCCCAAATTGTGCTACTGCGTTTCGATGGACCCCTATCTCATTGCCGGTGATAAAAAGCACCTTTGAATGTATGTGCTTTAGAAGAGAAAATGCTGTATATAGTAAGAAATCTCACGCCGGCTGGTGAAATGATGCCAAACATTACATGATATGCATGTCTTTACAGTGGAAAACGCTCATTCCTCTAATATTTATTATCACAATTATATTTTAAACTCAATATCATATGTTTTGAAAAATAATTGACACGATCCTATATTTCTTTTGGTAATTAAAGAGTAGCAAGAGATATGAATTATAGCCAAGAGCAGTGCCTTCTCAAAGAATAAGAGCTTGAAGTATAGGATAACATCAGTTTTTGGAGAATATATTCTCCAAACTTTTATCAGACCTAAATTTGCCTCTTTTAAATTTTAAGGGCTTCTTTACTCTCTGAACACTTTAGACAGTGCCGTTGAATGTTCTTCGATGCTTAGGGTTTACGTGGCGAGTCCAATTCATCGTAGCTTTAAATATGGTTAAGGACCGACAAGATTGAACGGTTGAAGAGCATTGGGTTACATGCACCCAGTGTCCCCAAAAACATCTCGGTGATGAAGCAATACCATCCTCTCTCAACTTTCGACCAAAAACAAAATCCTCCCTGAACCATAGATTGCTTTTATCCTCCAACGAACTTACAAAGCCTTTTAGTTTGAACTTGTTGCTCTGTCGCGTTCAACATGGATCAAATCTAGACCCGTCAAATGGGTGGGTCGGGTCGGGTTTGGGTCGAGTCAAAAATGGTCCGACCCATATTGACCCGTTTAACCCGTTTTGACCCAAATTCATATAATGTAAATCTAATGACCAATATCCGACCCGACCCACACCCGACCCATATCCGACCCGACCCGTATTGCTAAAAGCCATTATTATTGTAGAGAAACCCAAACTCACTCGAAACTCTATGTTAAATGACTCACCCAACCTATATTTGACATATATTTAACTTTTACTCAACTCATATTTGACAAATATTTAATTTTCACTTGACCCATATTCAACTTTCACTTGACCCATATTGACCCATATTTAACTTTCACTTGACCCATATTTGACCCATTTAATTAAAAGTGAGTCATAATATGGGTTTATGACCCATTTTGACACCTCTAAGATTCAATTCTAATTCTTGATATTGTAATTCATGTTAAGTTTTGTTTTAAAAAAGTCAATAGAGTAAAATGATAAAGAGATAAAATCAAGTAAAATCAAGTAAATAATCAAGAAATGCTATGATAAAAATAATAATCGTTGGCAATAAACTTTTGCGTAAGAGTTACTAGCTTATGTATCTGCTTGTGAATTTATTCCATGATTTATTAGAATCAGAGATATTAAAAATAAATTATGGCCATTAAATTCTATGTAATAGTATGTTGTACACGTTAATTTAATTTGTGGCTCACAACAGTATGTTATTTTGATAGTATTAATTTTCTATGATCGTTGGAAATATTTACAAGTTCAACGAATAAATTGAAATTTATGAGCACATTAATGGTCTAAAGTTCGTAGATGTAAGTCTTTGTATTTATCATTTGGGATAGCTTTGGTGGCTGACTAGGGCAGTTCAAGAGTTACTTGGAGAAGTCAAAGATCCACATTTAAATATCAAATTTCTTTCCGGTCTCAATATCTCTGTAAAAAGCACTTCGGTAATAGATCGCGACCGGTTTAAGACCTTTCTAGAGATGACCCACCAAGGATGATGCCCATATCAAGGCATTTCAAGGAGAAGAAGAAGGGATCCCGCGGTCCATGTGAAGCTCCCAAGTTATTTGAAGGGCTGAGTTCATTTCATTTCATAAAAATTCATGAAGGTATGAACATTTTACCAAAAAAGTCACATAATGTTTTTCTGTTAGACTTTGTCACTGAAGTCACTTAGTGATCATTTTTCCCCTCATGTAACACTGAAGTGATCTAGTAAAAAATTTGGCATAAAAGTGAGTGTATTAAAAAGGTTATATCACTTCTTTTTCTCAAAACATTGCTCTGTAAGATTTTCTAGAAAAGTTTATCGTTTATCGATATTGTTTTCTTTTTTAAATCCCGTAGAGAAAGTCAAAGGTATATTTATGAGGGAAGATACCATAAAAAATCAAAATCGTGTCAACTATAACACTAATATGTCAAAATCCTTTTCATGTCACTAGAACTCTCAATTTTGTATCGGTGTGATAAAAATACCATTTGCCTATCATGAAAAGTTCCTCTGCTCCGGTCTCCCCCTCTTTGTTTACCATAGCCATGGAAGTGTTGACAGGTATCCTGGAATCCCAGGCAAGTTGGCCTGAGTACCGGTATTATTGGAGGTGTAAGAATCCTCACCTTTCACACCTATTTTTGTTGGACGATGTTTTCATCTTCAGTAGAGGGAACTTGGCATCAGTATCCTACATGAAGAAAGGTATAAACCGTTTCTCACACTGGAGTGGCCTACTCCCTAATAATAGCAAGAGTGAGGTCTTTCTCTCAGGAGGTTCAAAGGTTACTCAATCTCAGATTTTGCAAACCCTGAACTTCAGAAGGGGAGCCCTCCCTGTCTGTTACCTAGGCGTACCAATCATCACTTCCCGTTAACCAAAGCAAACTGCAATGGCCTGGTATGTTTACTCACGACTAGAATTCAATCTTGGACTCGTCGTTTTTTATCCTTTGCAGGTAAACTACTACTCATCAAATCAATGTTGCATGTGATACAAGTCTATTGGGTGTCTATTTTCTAGCTCCCATCATCTGTTGTTGATAGAATTGAACAAATCTGCTAGCAATTTCTATGGAAAGACTTGGCCTTGGTCCGGACGGAGGGGGGGGGGGGCGAAAGTCTCCTGGATGATGTCTGTCTCCCAAAACTTGAAGGGGACTAGGGATCAGGAGAATTTGAGATAGCAACAAAGTTGCCATGATCAAGCATATCTGGATTCTATTCTTTGACAATGAATCCTTATGGTGCAAGTGGATACATGACATCCACCTCAAAAAAAGTATTTCTAGACTACCTCTCCCTTGACCTTCTACTCGTGGGCCTGGAGAAAACTACTTGCGTTGAGGAGGGACACCATAGCTTTTTTCAGCTGGAGGATCGGTGATGGACAAACCACTTCACTGTGGTTTGATCCATGGTTAGACATAGGCCCTTTAAGTTTGGTTTTTGATGATACTTACATCTACCAATCAGATCTTACTCGGCATGCCAAGGTAGCGGACCTTTTCTCACCTGAGGGTTAGGCCGTATTACATGACATTCTTTCACGGAAGGTTTTGATTCCTCCTTTAAACCCCATGAAGGATACTTTCTCTTGGCTTATGCATCCATTTGGTAAATCCTCTATTGCTTCTACATGGTCAGCCATTCGGAAAAAAGCAGTGTTGGTCCCGTGGGCTTCTTTTGTGTGGAGTAAGGCGATGGTTCCTTGTTATCAATTCCTCCTTTGGCTAATATCTCAGAACCGCCTCCCTACCTAGGTTTTTCTCATGTCCTTCTACAGCCTTCCCATGGCTCAGTGTGCCTTATGTAACACTAGGCCAGACTCTATTGATCACCTCTTTTTTTACTGTCATGTGTCCCATTCCCTTGCTTCCTTTTGGGCTGCTAAATGTAATCTCCCCTGGAGTAACCGTCCTTGGGTGGAAAATCTTTGGTGGGTTGTTGATATCCTCTTAGGAAGTGGCTTTTATGTTGACATCGCCAGGTTTTCGTCCGGTGCACTATATTATGTGATTTGGAAGACTAGGAATGACATCATGTTTCGCTCTTTCAATCTGTATGTGCCCTCAATGAAACAACATCTCCTCAAGACGGTCAAAGACAAAGCTCTCTCCTTCAATTCGGTTGCCGACAACCCGAGAAATAGGAGACTACAACGTAGTTGGGGGTTAGACCCTAATATTTTTGGTTAGTTGTTGAGCGAGGAGTGGTTCTGCTTCTCTTGTAATATTATTGTAGTAGCATGTGGTTTCCTTTAGTGAACTCGCCCCCCCCCCCTCCCCCACTCAAGCGACTTGTTGTCCCATTGAGCGTAAGCTGGTGCCAAGTCTCACCCTTCGTATATTTGTCTGGTTGAAAATCCTATATAATACTTACTATTACAAAAAAAAAAAGTTCCTTTGCTCCTAAATTTAGTTCACTATGTTATTAATACCCTAAAGTTCTTTTCCATGTCTCTAATATTCTAAACGTATATTAGTGTAACAAAGAAAAAATCGGAGTATTAGAGGCAATAGCTATAGTTGAAAATATTTTGCGACATGATAAAATATTTGGGGCTTAGTGTCACACCCGGCGTAAGGGGTTTTTTGTGGCACTATAAAAACTTCATATGCAATGCTCATGCCAAAGGCTTTAGAAACGACAAAATCTCGAGATGAGAAAGGGAAGAGACGATATCATGAGGACCATCAACAGACTCGCCACCATTCCTTTTTAGGCACGCTACAATCTCCTCTTTCTCAATCTTTTATTTCTAATTTTAGTGGCAAACGACTGGACATCACCATCAACTTCTGGCAAGAAAAGATGAATCTGTTTCTATGCTCGCAGAACAATGGCAACCGGTCTCAAGTTCACACAACAATTTTCTCCTCACAGTCTTTTCACATTTTTAATCATTTGAACAAATACCACAAAAAACCCTAAATTATACCCTTTGTAACAATTTTACCATGAAACTTTTTTTATATTACCAAAAACCTCAAACTATGCTATTTGTGACAATTTTACCCTGAACTATATCACTTGTGACAATTTTATTACAAACCGAACTTTTTTTTGTGTCACCAACAACTTTAAACTGTGCTATTTAGGACAAATTTATTCCAAAGTTTTTTAGGCTGAAGGGCATTTTCGTCATTTTCTATTCTTTTTCTTTTTCTTTCTTTTTTCTCTTGACAAAGGAAGTCGACGAGGCCGCCCTCGCCAGTGTCGAGCGAGGGCCGCCTAGGCCAAATCTAGCTCAAGCAACCCTCGCTAGAAGTTGGTGACATCGGCGGGGGTGGCCTCATTGGCTTCCCTTCATCAAGAGAAAAAAGAAAAAGAAAAGGAAATAGAAAAGGATGAAAATGCCCCTTAATAAAAAAGTTTGGGGTAAATTTGTCACAAGTGTCATAGTTTGGGGTTTTTTATGGCATAAAAAAATTTATGGTAAAATTGTCACAAGAGCCATAGTTTAGGGTTTTAGGTAATATTTTCCCTAATCATTTTAGGTGATTAAGTCCGTACTTAATTATAAGATCCTTAAATCCTAAATTGTATAAGTTGATCCTCGATCTTGAGAATCTAGAGTCCAACCCCATATATGTTTTTGTCTATTTTAAACCCTATCACTTCATCTTCTATTATATATAAAAAAAAAAAAAATCCTTTTCACTCACCTCGACCTCACTCACCCGCCTTGACCTCGCTCACCTCTCTTCACTTTCCTCACTCGCCTTTGTTCCCTTGCCTCGTATGTTGATTTTTATGATTTGGTACTTTTAATAAGTGTGAAATTTTTGTTGTCATGTTATTTTATATATATGTTTAATATGTATTGATGTTCATAGTTCAATTATTTAATATTGCATTATTTGTTGCGGAAAGGACGAGCGATCGAATAATAAAATAGACAGAATACAGAAAATAAATCGGACACTAGATTTATGTGGTTCAATTGTAGAGACCTACGTCCATGGGAGAGCAGCGACGAATTCTACTATAGGACAAGTGATACAACAGAGATTACACACTCGAGTTACTTGAACACTCTCAGTATTTTCTAAACCCCAATTATACCAAATAACTCATGCAGTGTTTAGCCCCACAATTCCTTGTGACATAATCTTTCAATCTCAACAAAGGAATTATATCCTTGTGACATAATCTTTCAATCTCAACAAATGAATTATACACAAATTCTTACTACAAGAATCTAATCGGCTACAAACACTTTAATCTTCTTGCGTAATTGCACGAACGAAATCAATGGAGAAATCTTCTCCCAAGCATTCGATGATGAATCGGCGTTTCAAGACCTCTTGCATCAACAACGGCCCAATTCTTCTCCATGCATAGCCATATATATATAGTGGACTTGAGGACTTTCTAATTCTTGAAAATCACTCCTACGTGAACTAAGAAATAATTAAGAAACTCACACCAACTAGGATTAGGAAACAAATCAAACTTGTGCTTTTGGCTCAAACTCAAGACATATTTTCAACAATCTCCACATTGGCTCAACATTTGAGCCAAGTGACAATCGCTTCAAAATTTGAACTCTATTGCTTCTCTCCTGTAGCCCTTGATGGGCTTAACCACCATAGATATCTTTCAAGTCCAAGTCCCACTGGAACTTCACCATAATCGAGGACTTCATAAGAATACCAATTCTACATGCACCTTTAACTACTATGCAAGAATTTCTCAACACAATCTCCTTAACCACAGATAAAGCAAAACTATTATCGCATCTATATCTGTCAGGAGATCAAATACGTACATTGTCTATATCAACAGTTACAACAACTATTGGATTTATAAACTCCACCTCGTTACAAGCACCATATGTGTTGATTACCACATTAGTACTCGCTACCTCAAGAGTTTCTAGTTGCAACTCCACCTCAAGCTGAACTCCATTCAGATCCGTATAATCACTGCTATTACCACTCCTAACTAGAAGTACTGGAGACTCGTCAAACGTAACTTCTCTACTGATAATAGGTGAATTTAACTCCGAGCACTACAACCGATAACCCCGCCCACCTTGTGCATAACCTAGGAATATGCACTTTATTGCCCTTCCATCGAGCTTACCATCACTTGCTTGAACATAACACGGGCAACCAAATATTCTAAGAATAGAATAATCAGCAACGTGACTTGACCACACTTCTTCGGGAGTCCGATGTATAATTGCAATCAATAGGAATCTATTCATTAGATAGCTCGCCGTACTAAACGCATCCTCTAGGAATCTCTTAGCAATACCAACACTAGAGATCATTTTGTGGGCTATCTCTAGTAATGTTCTGCTCAACAATTCTATAACATGTTGTGGTTCATTAGCAGCAATGCGATGTTTCACTATGCCTTCCTTCATGCAGAATTCATTTAACAGTTTCGAGCAAAACTCCATACTATTGTCAGTCTGCACCTGCTTGATCGTTTTACCAGTCTCTTTTTCGATCGAAGCTCTCAATTGCATGATCTTGACAATAGCATTAAACTTGTACCTAAGCACAAACACCCATGTCTTCATCGAGTAGTCATCAACAACTGTTAACATATATATGGCACTCTTCCTAGAAGGAAATCGCGACAACCTACGAACATTCAAGTGGAGTAACTCTACAATTTCCGTGATTTCTTTGACTATCATACTGAACTGCACTTTCTGCCGTTGATCTAAATCACAGCACTTGCATACATTCAGTTTGTTAGCAACATAACCACATAGCAAATTTCTTTCACTTAAAACCTTCAGGCTTCTCTCATCCCAAACACATATGCCACAATTTTGACTCTCGAACGGATGCATTTGACGTCTCCGCAGTGAAATATGTCATTGTCTCACCTTGAAGCTCATACAAGCCATTGTGCTTAATTCCTTTCATTATCATTAAAGCACCTCGAACAACTTTCAGAACTCCACATTCTGAAAAATACCGACACCCAGCTAAATCCAGGGCACTCAAGGAAATTAAGTTTTTCTTTTCTAGAACATGCCTCACTCCAGTCAACGTCCTCACAATACCATCATGCATTCTGATTTTAATAACTCCAACACCTACAACATCACATTCAACGTTGTTCCCCAACTGCACTTTACTATCATGCATGCACTGATAAGTAGTAAACCAGTTTCTATTTGGTGTAGCATGAAAAAAACAACCAAAATCCATAATCCATCCATTAAATGATGAATGATCAGTGATAGACAAGACATAATTGGCATTATCTGAATTACCAACAACATCATCTGCAGTATCAACTAAAGTTTCCTTACCCTTCTCATTCTTCAACTTAAAGAAATTTCTTCGAAGATGCCCCCTCTTACCACAGTTCCAACAAACTACACCACTAGTCCTTGATTGGCTACATCTATTCATGTTCCTACTTCCACATGTACTAATTCTTCCTCTATTTTCACCTACTAGAGCAGTAGATACGGGTTCACAAGATTCTCTCTTACGAATATCCTCACTTAGAATTAAATCCTGAACCCCATCATAATATCACAAGATTGTGCAAAAATATAAATTAAGAAAAATACAAAAACTTATTTCAGATTTCAAATTTCAGGTTCTACCCACATAGAATTTGAACTCTACCTATTAAAACAGATTCCATACCTTGCAACTTGAAACTGGATAATTGTCTGATTATCCGATTTCAAGTTCTATCCTTGAAATTGAAACCATGCTCCCCCTAAATACTTCTTTCAAAGAATTAAAATGTAGCCTTCGTCATGGTCCCTTGACGGTCTTCTTCGTTTATCGAATAATGGACTTGTGTGGGTCGTCTGTGGCCCTCATCCCAGATTACGCGTGGCACTTTCGGTCTTTCTCGATTCTACTATAATCCTCAACAGAAGGTAACATCACTGTAATGGACTTGTGTCCGTCTTTTTTCACTATCTTTTATTGGCGTCATTCATGTCGTGAATCACGCTTGGACTCTTGGGGTATAAAATTCATGTTGGGCTTCACTCGAATAGGAACAGAGATTTTTTTATTGGATGAAACAGTAGGGGAAATTAATGAAGAACGGATTAGAAAATGAAAAGAAGTTGAAAGCACCTTGTCACCGACCAGAAAAGAAAGAAGAAAAGGAAGCGCCGTGTCCTTTTCCGCGTGATCAAGGAAAGAGACGAGGCTATTGCTTTTTTCCTTTTTTCAAATTAGTCGCTACGATGTTGATGCATCGGGCATTACTGCTCTACACCTATTTCAACACGTAAATCACCATCCTTAATAAATATCCATAATTGGTCGTTGATAACATTAAGGTCGATATCGAGAGATTGAATAAGGCTCATATTTTTTTAACCTAAGAGCTAGGTATTTTTTTTAAGGTGCATGTGGGGAGAATGTACATTTGTGTGATGGATCACAGGCATTCTTCTAATTTTTGTCAACGATATTCTTCAATATTTTCACCTGAATAAACAATAAGAAAATGTTTTATGTACTTCTTTATATCAACCTATTGTGCGATGTACTTTTCTACATGTAACAAAGGAAAATATTAATAAAAATTTAGGAGAGTACATATAAATTTTCACTCCCCCTTTCAAAAGAATTCTAGGTCCGTCACTGTGTAGAGGCCATGCTTATCATTTTATGGATGAAACTTGAATTGCTGCACATCAGCGGGGCAGTTTACGTATATCTGTAAAGATTAATTAATATAATGATAAAGAAACAATTGGAAAGACGTTGAAAAAACATATGGACGCTTAATTTTAATTGGAAGCTTTTTAAACATATAAATTTTGATGTCTACATTCATTCATAATTTTTTTTTAATGATTTTCAATATGTTTGGGCATTTTTCAGGTCCACACTTAAATTTTCAAATTCCCGAGCAACATTTTCTTCCATATTTATTAGGAATTGTCTTTCCATATCATAAATTTAAGGCTGCCACAACTAGTAGGAGAAAGAAACTTTAGATTTAATACGAAAATGATATGTCCACATTTTACAGGTCCGTGAAACTTTGTGCCCAAAACCTCACGATGCAAGGTCCTACCTCCTTAGAAAGGACAAGGAGGGCTTTTGCAAACAAATCTAGTAGTTAAGGGGACCGATTACATCACTAAACATCATTGTAATCATCATCGTTCATTCTTAGCCACTCCTTTGCTTCTCTCTTTCATGAATGTCAACATGTTGACAGAGAACACATTTAGGATCTCATGACTCACACTGGATTTTGCGGTTGACGAAGGTAATGGAGGTCTGTAAAGTTTAAGCTGTTAGATAAACGCATAATTTTATACGTAGGCTGGCTTTGACCTTAGCCTAATGCATGGAAAAATTTAATTGATGAGGCCAATAGGGGTCTAGAAGAGTCGAACTCAATCACTCCTAATTCTGATACTATGTAATATTTTATAAAACCACTATCAACTGTTCTAAAAATTTATGATATTTAATGAACGTGTGATTTATTATTTAAATATTCCAATAACGATAAATTCGTTTGAACAATTTATTTATTTGCGTTTTTCTTGTTTGTGTTTGTAATTGTTTAGAAGGATTAAAATATGCTCCAAATTGCCGAAATAACAATGACTAGAACACTTTGAAGCCGACCACCATACTTTAGCCATAGTTATGGCGCAACAGCATAGCATCACAATAAAGCAATGGGAATGCACTTGTCCTCAACGCGTCTCTCGTGGATGCCAGTGATGTACTCCATGTGAATGATAGCAAGTCGACAATCCTGACTACATAATTACTAAAGAACCGTACCGGACTAAGCATCGTGCACATTACATTGATAATGGTGGGACAATGCAAAGTGGGAATATACATAGCTACAATCAGAATATTCTGGGCTTAGTGTGGAGTTCTTATTGTTATACCTAGATTTAGAGGCTGATGTACTCTGTAATAATATACACAGAAATTGCAAAATTTTTGCTTCTGCGTTTTTTTTTTTTTTTTATCTTGGACGACGGTGCATAGGCAAAATCGGTGGCCTCAAAGTGAACATCCTTTCACAGTAATCTGTAATTTGTTGATTCTGAAATGGGAAAAAGAAAGAAAAAGAGAGAGAAGGTTTGGCGAATCAGGAGGTAAGTTAAAATGTTAGAGGTGGTGCAGATGCTTTCGATTGTCAATTGAAAGATTTCAAGAAGTAATTGACATGAGTCTACGTACAAGTGTGGATTCTCACATTATCCTACATTAAGCTCTTCGATGGTGAGATGAAAAATGACTTCATGCGCATTGATGCTTGTCAATATACAAAGTTTATAAATCTCAAAAATTCTTTTGCCAACAACCTATAGGTCAATATGTAACATATAATTCATGCAATCGAATTTCGGTGAAATGATTCTACTTTGTTTGAGTTGATCAATTATATGGTGTTGACACCTAAATTTTGACTAAATATTTATATTTAATCTGCATAGAAAATTAGGGCATAATTGGCCCTAGCAAAAATGATTTTTCGTAGCACTTAGGTATTAATATTGTGCATGTCTACTAGGTTTTATTTTCCCCTTATTTTACACTATTTTTCGGATTATTATTATTATTAGTATTAAAAAAAAAAAAGAGGCCCATGGAGGGGCTGGGCGCGAAAGCCCAGCCCCATTCTTCTTTTATTTCTTCTTGTCCACGCGGGCCTAGGCCCATCTTTCCCCCACTCTTCCTTCTGCAGCAGCCCGGCCCGGCCCCTTCTCCTTCTTCTTCTTCCTTCCTGCCTCCTTCCTCCTCTGTCTCTGCAACTCACGCGCGAAGACAGCTTGGTCAGAGAGAAAGGGACAGATCGGCGACGGATGGGGACTCCTCGCACGCGCCATTAATGCCGCCCAACGGAGCAGCGCGAAGACCGGCGGGAGACCCGGATGGATGGGACTCGTCTTCAATGCGAAGCAAATGGCGGAGCACGCGGGCGGCTGAGGTCACGCCGGTTCGGCCGAGGGAGAGCCCGGCTGGGCGCCGAGGACTGCCGGTCAGAGTACCTCCGTCGACCGGGCTCCTCGCCTATAAATAAAGGGGTCGATCGAAGGAGAAAAGACAGCAAGCAACGAAAAAGAGAGAGTTAGAGAGAGAGATCTGCAGAGAGAGATCTGAGAGGGAGAGGAAAAATCGAGAGAGACCCGAGAAAGTAGAAGGCAGTTGTCTAAGCCTCCGGCGATCGCCGGCAGCCCCTCTTCTCAAGCCGACTGGTGGGTGTTCCTCTGTATTTTTGTTTTTCTGCTTTCGTTTGTTCAAGTTCGAGGTCGGCTCCCGAGGATCTCGGTTCGGGGATGCGCGCGGCAGACGAAGGCAGCTCGGTTTCCGAGCTTGCCCGCTGTCCGACGCCACGAGCCGCGTAGGGAAACCTTCGCCGACCCCCTTCTGAGTTGCTGCATGTGTCGCCATCGCCGGTCTCGCCTCCTGTCCGGCGAGCTGCCCTATCCAAGTCGCGCACGCCGTTTGCCCCTGTAAAAAAAATTTTCTTTGCTCCGCCTCTTTCGGCCGGATCTGAACCGACGGCGCCCAGCCGTCCCTCGTCGAGGTGGACATGCGATGTGGGGATTTCTAAGCGCCGGCTGGTTGTTCGGCCCGACGTGCATCCCCCCCCCCATTTTTTTAGTTTTTTTTGCTGCCTTTGGCCTTTGCCTAGGAGGGAGTCCTCCGGTCGGTCCCTGCTCACGGCCGCCGCCGCCTTGATGCAATCAGGTGGTCTTGGACCAACCAGCCACTCCACGCATCCAACAACGTCGTCAAGGTAAGCCTTCGGCGGAACGGAGGCGAGGCGGCGACGCCTGACGCCGTCGTCTCAGTCGCCGCGGGCAAGCCGCAGTGAAGGAGGAGGAAACCGGGTCAGCAGCGGGTTGGCCTGACCCGGTTTGCTTCGTTCTTGGGCTAGGGTTTTGTTTTTCCCTCTAGTGGGCCATGGTCGATAGTGGGCCGGGTTTTCATTTTAAAATGGGCCCAACTTTGTTTTGTTTTTTTTGGGTTTGGAGTGTCTTATTAGAGGATGTTGGGTTGGGGCTCATGGACGAGCCGGGTCGGTTCCAACCCGGAAATCTGACCCGGTTCCTTATAATAATATTTTTTTTTTAAGAATAGTTTTTATTTTTTTAAAAAATAAAAAATAAATAAAAAAAATTTTAAGAAAAATCAGAAAGTTTAAAAGAACAGTTTATATTTTCTGAAAATCAAAAAAATATGTTTTATTTTCCAAAAGATCGAAAAATCGGAAAATATGTGTTATCTTCAAAAAAATCCAGAAAATATTTTATATTTTCCAAAAAATTAGAAAATCCGAAAAATATGTTATAATTTCCAAAAAGAACAGAAAATCCAAAAATATTTCATATTTTGCAAAAAGCCAAGAAAAACCCAAAAATGTTTATTTAAAAAAAAAATCAGAAAAAGGCTAAAAAATGTTTGTTTCAACAGTGCATGAAAAATCCTTGAAAAATGCAAAAATATCAAATCTGAGGGTTTAAACAAGATTAGGTACCGGAATAGGTACCGGAAGGGCATTAGTGATTAACTAGTGTAATCAAGTCCCCGATCCTAATTTCTCTGGTTGCGTAGGAGTAAAATATTTCTCCCGATATTTTACTTGGGTTTCTAATCGACCCACCCCAAACTGATTAGTGGCGGCTCCTTTTTAAATGAATTTGAATTGCAGGTTAAAAACTCGAACCTTAAGTCGTGAATTGGTGGGCTTGGGAGAGCCCGGGCTAAACCCTGATGAAAGGCGTTCAGCCGAACCATTAGCCTCCCCGGGACGTGAAATGGAGGTCGCGACATATGGATTACAGATATGACACTTATGAGGTTAATTTGATGGTTAAATGTGCCGTTTCGATGTGGCAAAGAATCTGTATTTATATCTGAACTTCGCCCACTCAAAAATCAAAATAACCTCTAAGGCAGCCACGGAGCTAGAGAGGGACAAGGAGGGGTTCCGGCCTCTCTCGAACCCACACAAGTTATGATAAATAAACCAAAATGACTAATTATTTAAAGTTCTTTTGTACTACGTATATCTTGTGGTCTATTTCTTAAATTTCATGTTAAGATGTGACCATTCATTCTTTAGTCTGCAAGCTTTTAACTTCTTCTTTTTTATCCTTTGTTCGAATGAAAAATTAAATTCCTTATTCACTTCTTGTGATTACTATAAATAGGAAACATTTGTTTTTTAACACAATCATTTATAAATTTACACTAGTAATGACTCATGATCGCTGATAAAATTCAGGTCTTAACCTAGCGAACTACTAATATTATAAGTTTTTGGAGGGTTTAAAAAAGATGAAACTTCACAAAGTAAACTTGAGATACTACTTCGACAGAAAAAAAAAAAAACTTGAATACTTCACTTATAATTGTTGTCAACGGTAATCTTCATCATTTTCATCTCAATAAAAGATTAAAATTTGTTTTATTAACTCTTCTTTATATCAATCTATTGTGCGATGTTCTTTTGTACATGTGACAAAAGAAAACATTAATAAAAAATTTAAGGAGTGTACATATAGATTTTCACTCCCTCTTCGACATAATCCTAGCTCCACTGTTGTTTAGAGAGGAACAAATACACTGTTGGTGCCAAAAAAAAAAAAAATTACTTGAGTGGTATAATTTTGAAAAATTAATTACTTAAGTGCCACTTCTGATTTGCCTATCGAAAAAGCTGACGTGGCTATCGGTGAAATTTTTTAATATTTTTAATATTTCTTTATATATTTCTTCTTTTTTTTCCCTTTTTTTTTCTTTAGGATTGGCGAGGGTCACCAACAACCCTCTTGAGCCATGAAACCCGAGCCTTGACCGTGAAGGCCCTAGGTAAGGCCATCGGGGCCTCATCGACCGTTGGCGAGGCCCCAGTGGCCCTCGCCAACTCTAGGTAGTCATGGATGACGTCGCCCAAAGCCAGCAAGGGCTTTTATGGCATCGCCAGCAATCGATGAGGCCCTAACGACATCCCCTAGGGTGCCTACAATGAGGGCTAGGCAGCCTCACCCAGATTTGGCCATAAAGGCCCTGGGCAAGGCTATCACGACCTCATCAGCAGTGAACGAGGTTGCGACAACCCTCACCAATAACCGACGATCTCGCCCATGGTTTTCACAGCCGAGGGCAAAGCAGCCCTCACCAAATATGGGCGAGGGTTGCTGGTGACCCTCACCAGCCCTAAAGAAAAAAAGAAAAAGAAAAAGAAAAATTCAAAACTATTTAAAAATATTTGAGAAAAATATTAAAATATTATCCCTGGTCAGTTTTTCCGACGAGCAAATTGAAAATAACACTCAAGTGATCGATTTTTCAAAATTATAATATTCAAATGAGCGAAAAAAATTAACACGAAAGTGAATATCATACAAAAGTTTTGGTATCAATGATGTATTAATCCCGTTTAGAGGCCATGCCCGTCATTTTATGGATGAGGCTTGAATTAATGTACATGAATGGAGCAGTTCACGTACACCTGTAAAGATTAATTGAATTGAAAAATTCGAATATATAATGATGAAGAAAAAGTTGGAGAGATATTGAGAAAAGAATATGGATGCTTACGTTTTTCAAGGATATGCATGAAATGATTAGCAGCACAATTTGAGTTTCCTCACCGGTAATCATTAGAAGTGAGGAACTGTCGGGTTGAAATGCATTACTAATCAATGATTTTACAATCCAAATTAATGCCATATTTTGGTCTCATCATTGCACATGACGTCAATGGACACCAAAATTCATTATATTAGGTGAACGCCGCAATTAAAATGCATTGTTTCTAGTTATTTGAAAATCCATCATTAGAATGCTCAATACTGATCAATGATTCTTAATTAAATATATCAAACTCATTAGACTAAATAACTGTGAGGCTAATTATTGAGTTTATTTTTGTAAGTATAGAAATAGTGATTTTGTGTATCTTTCTTTATAAGTGGAGACATTCTGGTGGCTACCTCTAATATGAAGAAAATTATAGAAATCAAGAAAATGTTAGCATTGCAGTTTGCTATGAAAGACTTGAGAGAGGTTAAGAATATTTTAAACAATCATTTTCAATAAAGTATGACAAGTCTTTCGACTTCTAACTTCTCTATTTTACATTTTTCATAGTATTCAAAATTTGAGTTTAATTGGAAGCTTTTAAAACATATAAATTTTGATGTCTATGCTCAGTGATAATTTATTTTTATCATATATAATATGTCTGGACACTTTTCAAGTCCGCACTTAGATTATCGAATTTCTGCTACATTTTCTTTCATATTTATTAGGAATTTGTCTTTGCACATCATAATTTAAGGCCCCGACAGCTAGTATGAGAAAGAAGCTTTAGATTTAATGCGAGAAAATGACATCTCCCATTTTACAGGTCCGTAGAACTTTATGTCCAAAACCTCGTGATTCAAGATCCTACCTTCTTGGAAAGGACATGGAGGGCCTTTGCAAATAAATCTGGTAGATAAGGGGACCTATGATGTCACCATGAACATCATTGTAATCGTCATCATTAGTTCTTAGCCACTCCATTGCCTCTCTTTTTCAACATCCATCAAGATATTGACTGAGAATGCATTCATGATCTCATGACTCACGCTGGGTTATATAGTAGACAAAGATAATGGAGGTGAGCAATCACATATTCTTTAAAGATACTATTTAGAACCTAAAACCTATATGTGGGTATATTTTTTTATTGTTTGGAACCTGAAATCTATCTATCGAAACCTGAAACTTACCCATCGAAACCTGGAACCTACCTTATATCACAAGTTCTAAGATCAATTCTAGATTTTCTTTTTTTCTTTCTAGGCATTGGTTCTAAGCTTTAATAGGCTTTTTTTTAATGAACACAACAACAAAAATGAAATATTCTCATTTATCAATAGCAACAGTTTATAAAAAATGAACACGTAAAATAAAATAAATAATAAAAAAGTTCAAAACACGTAACATAAAACCTAAATTATACAACTTAAGACCTCAATCATTTATGAAAATTTGTTCTGAATTCTAATTACTTGAAATCAAAGAAAACAACAATCATAGTTAATCACTTAATAATAGTTTTAAATTTAAAATTACTATTAACTAAAACTGAGATATTTTATAATAAGCCTCACCACATATATTCATTTCGCTTTTGGTAAACTCTATTTAACAATGATAATCTCCTCATTATGATGATCCATAACTAAAACAAAAAAAGAAGAGATTAAACAAAATATTCACTCATTATATATATAAAAAGGGGACCTATGACGTCACCGTGAACATCATTGTAATTGTCATCATTAGTTCTTAGCCACTCCATTGCCTCTCTTTTTCAACATCTGCCAAGATGTCGACTGAGAATGCATTCATGATCTCGTGACTCATGCTGGGTTTTACAGTTGACAAAGATAATGGAGGTGAGCAATCACATATTCATTAAAGATACTATTTAGAACCTAAAACCTATATGTCGGTATATTTTTTCATTGTTTGGAACCTGAAATCTATCTATCGAAACCTGAAACTTACCCATCGAAACCTAGAACCTACCTTGTATCACAGGTTCTAAGATCAATTCTAGATTTTTTTTTTCTTTCTAGGCATTGGTTCTAAGCTTTAATAGGCTTTTTTTTAATGAACGCAACAACAAAAATGAAATATTCTCATTTATCAATAGCGACGGTTCATAAAAAAAGAACATGTAAAATAAAATAAATAATAAAAAGTTCAAAACACGTAACATAAAACCTAAATTATACAACTTTAGACCTCAATCATTTATGAAAATTTGTTTTGAATCCTAATTACTTGAAATCAAAGAAAACAACAATCATAGTTAATCACTTAATAATAGTTTTAAATTTAAAATTACTATTAACTAAAGCTGAGATAATTTATAATAAGCCTCACCACATATATTCATTTCGCTTCTGGTAAACTCTATTTAACAATGATAATCTCCTCATTATGATGATCCATAACTAAAACAAAAAAAGAAGAGATTAAACAAAATATTCACTCATTATATATATAAAAAGGGGACCTATGACGTCACCGTGAACATCATTGTAATTGTCATCATTAGTTCTTAGCCACTCCATTGCCTCTCTTTTTCAACATCCGCCAAGATGTCGACTGAGAATGCATTCATGATCTCATGACTCATGCTGGGTTTTACAGTTGACAAAGATAATGGAGGTGAGCAGTCACATATTCTTTAAAGATACTATTTAGAACCTAAAACCTATATGTCGGTATATTTTTTCATTGTTTGGAACCTGAAATCTATCTATCGAACCTGAAACTTACCCGTCGAAACCTGGAACCTACCTTGCATCACAGGTTCTAAGATCAGTTCTAGATTTTCTTTTTCTTTTTAGTGTTGGTTCTAAGCTTTAATAGGCTTTTTTTTTAATAAACGCAACAACAAAAATGAAATATTCTCATTTATCAATAGCAACGGTTCATAAAAAAATGAACATGTAAAATAAAATAAATAATAAAAAAGTTCAAAACACGTAACATAAAATCTAAATTATACAACTTCAGACCTCAATCATTTATGAAATTTGTTCTGAATTCTAATTACTTGAAATCAAAGGAAATAACAATCATAGTTAATCACTTAATAATAGTTTTAAGTTTAAAATTACTATTAACTAAGACTAAGATAATTTATAATAAGCCTCACCTCATATATTCATTTCGCTTCTCGTAAACTCTATTTAACGATGATAATCTCCTCATTATGATGGTCCATAACTAAAACAAAAAAAGAAGAGATTAAACAAAGTATTCACTCATTAGATATATAAAAAGGGGACCTATGACGTCACTGTGAACATCATTGTAATCGTCATCATTAGTTCTTAGCCACTCCATTGCCTCTCTTTTTCAACATCCGCCAAGATGTCGACTGTCGTGACCTTCCCGAAGGTGAATCACCATGGGAAGACTAATGGATTACTAAGTCCAAAGACTTAGTGTGGACTCTCCCAAGCCCTACCAATCGCAACTTGGTACTCAAAATTTGACCTATTTAAACATGTAATTTTATTTAATTAGGAGCCGCCACTAATCGATTAGAGTTGATTAGAAACTCAAGTAAAGTATGGGAGAATACTTTACTTCTGCGAACCAGAGATTCAATAAGTTCGGGGACATGATTACGCTAAGTTAAACTAGCGCCCTTTCGGTACNCCGTAAAGACTAATTGAATTAAAAATTCGAATATATAATGATAAAAGAAAAAAATAGAGAGAAAAACACATGGATGCTTACTCTTTTGAAGGATATGTGTGGAATGATTAGCACAGTCTGAGCTTCCTCACGTGTAATCATTAAAAGTGAGGAAATGTCAAGTTGCAATGCATTACTAATCAATGATTTTATAACTTGGTCTTAAAATTGAACGTGACTTCGGGGAGCCGAAAATTCATTATATAAGATGAATGCCACCATTAAAATGCATTTTATCAAGTTTTATAAAAATTCATAGAATGTCGAATACTGATCAATGACTCTTGTTTATAAGCTCATTAGACTAAATAGCTCATATTAGGGTCAAAGTAAAACACAATGCATCCATTTTCAATAAAATATGACAAGTCTCTTTACTTCTAACTTCTATATTTTGCATTTTTCATAGTATTCGAAATTTGAGTTTAATTGCAAGCTTTTTAAACATATAAATTTTTTTATGTCCACGTTCAGTCAAATTAATTTTTTTTGTCATTTTCAATATATTTGGACACTTTTCAGGTCCACACTAAAATTTTGGAATTCCCAAGCTACATATTCTTTCGTTTTTTATTAGGAATTGTCTTTTCATATCATAGATTAACGCTGTTGCAGCTAGTACGAGAAACAGAGTTGAGATTTTATATGAGAAAATTATATGTCCGCATTTTACAGGTCCGTGGAATTTTATGCCCAAAACCTTGCGATTCAGGGTCCAAACTTCTAGAAAGGTCAAGGCGGTCCTTTGCAAATAATCTCCAGTAGTTAAGGGGACCGATGACATCACCGCGAACATCATTGTAATCTGGTGACTCGTGTTGGGTTTTACAGTTGACAAAGGTAATGGAAGTTTGTAAACCTTACGCTTTTAGACGAGGGCCCTCAGGCGCATGAAAATAACTCAATATGATATTATTTTGAGTGATGTTCTGTATATCAATCAATAATCTCCAGTAGTAGATAAGGACACCAATGATATCACTTCAAACATTATTGCCACCGTCATCGTTCGTTCTCAGTCCCTTCAGAAGACCAAAAAGTTCAAGGTATGGACCAAGAGTGCATTTATCATCTCCTGACTCCCGCCGCGTTTTTAGGTTGCAAGGGGTATCGAGGTCCGTCTCAATTTGACACAAGGTTGTCGGAGACCTCTTTTTCTTCTTTTTTTCTTTTTTAACCTTTTGTGTATGCATTTATATTAATTCACAAGGACAACATGACATCCGCTGTGGCAACAGACACCTGCAAGCACTTTGTCTTCCAACGTGACTCTCGTTGAAGCTAGCGATGGAGTCCATGTGAATTAAAAAGAAAATAATATAAATTTTTGTATAAATATTTATAGGCAACATTTTAAATAAGGAGTTAAAGTGTTCTCATTTCCTCAAATAAAGACCTAAAGTGGACATTACTTTAAATAAGGGCTGAAGTGCTTTTATTTTCTCAAATAAGAGCCTAAAGTGAATATTGTTTCAAATAAGGGTATGAATTACTCATATCAGTCTCAAAAAAAGTCTTGAACTCGTTAGCCATGAAGGGCAATTTCGTGTTTTTATTTTTAAATTCTTTCTTTCTTTTTTATAAAAACCAAAAATAAATAAATAAAAAGGAAACACAGGCTGTCACCTGATCTTCGATGGGGCGGCAACGAAAGCTTGCAAGGTTGCCGATGACTGGGGGTGGGCCGACAACTCTCACTTACCAAAGGCGAGGGCTTGCTCTCACTAGAGATGGGAGAGGGCGACAATGCTTGCCCACACAAGGTGAGGGTCGCCCGCCCTCGCCCTATTTAAGCGAGGGTCGCCGATTATCATGTAGGCCTAGCGGCCCTCACCCAGCGCCCTTTAACCACCAACCTCCAGGGGTGCTGGGCGAGGGTCGCTAAACCTGTGCGATGGTTGGTGACTCTTGCCCAGATATAGGAGAGAATCACCGCCCACTCCCATCTTTGGTGAGGGTCGCCGGTCCTCCCCCAAATGTCGACAATCTCACCGGCCTTCATAGTTGCCCCATTGATGATGGGGTGATGGCCACAAGCGGGAGAGCTCCTCCCACCTATGTTTTCCTCTTCTTCTTCTTCTTCTTTTCAAAATAATTTTAGTGTTGGTTCTAAGCTTTAATAGGCTTTTTTTTTAATAAACGCAACAACAAAAATGAAATATTCTCATTTATCAATAGCAACAGTTCATAAAAAAATGAACATGAAAAATAAAATAAATAATAAAAAATTTCAAAACACGTAACATAAAATCTAAATTATACAACTTCAGACCTCAATCATTTATGAAATTTGTTCTGAATTCTAATTACTTGAAATCAAAGGAAACAACAATCATAGTTAATCACTTAATAATAGTTTTAAGTTTAAAATTACTATTAACTAAGACTAAGATAATTTATAATAAGCCTCACCTCATATATTCATTTCGCTTCTCGTAAACTCTATTTAACGATGATAATCTCCTCATTATGATGGTCCATAACTAAAACAAAAAAAGAAGAGATTAAACAAAGTATTCACTCATTAGATATATAAAAAGGGGACCTATGACGTCACCGTGAACATCATTGTAATCGTCATCATTAGTTCTTAGCCACTCCATTGCCTCTCTTTTTCAACATCCGCCAAGATGTCGTGAGAATGCATTCATGATCTCATGACTCATGCTGGGTTTTACAGTTGACAAATATAATGGAGGTGAGCAATCACATATTCTTTAAAGATACTATTTAGAACCTAAAACCTATATGTCGGTATATTTTTTCATTGTTTGAAACCTGAAATCTACCTATCGAAACCTAAAACTTACCCGTCGAAACCTGGAAACTACCTTGTATCACAGGTTCTAAGATCAGTTCTAGATTTTTTTTTCCTTTTTAGCATTGGTTCTAAGCTTTAATAGGCTTTTTTTTTTAATGAACGCAACAACAAAAATGAAATATTCTCATTTATCAATAGCAACGATTCATAAAAAATGAACATGTAAAATAAAATAAATAATAAAAAAGTTCAAAACACGTAACATAAAACCTAAATTATACAACTTTAGACCTCAATCATTTATGAAAATTTGTTTTGAATTCTAATTACTTGAAATCAAAGAAAACAACAATCATAGTTAATCACTTAATAATAGTTTTAAATTTAAAATTACTATTAACTAAAATTGAGATAATTTATAATAAGCCTCACCACATATATTCATTTCGCTTCTGGTAAACTCTATTTAACGATGATAATCTCCTCATTATGACGGTCCATAACTAAAACAAAAAAAGTAGAGATTAGACAAAAT